>CM052883.1:37360691-37422332 GCA_028534135.1 Potos flavus
TGACCATTTATAGAAACCTGCATGTGTTAGTCAACCTTCAAATCTCAGTTTGCTAATCCACAAAATAGGAATAATAATAGTTTTAATTTAATCATGTCATGAAGACTAAATGTGAGAATATATTTAAAAGTCTAGCATAGAATAAATTGCATGACATATTCTTTAAATAGCTATGATTTTTCGGGGTGCCTGGGTGGCTCAGTGGGTTAAAGCCTCTGCCTTCCGCTCAAGTCATGATCTCAGGGTCCTGGGATCGAGCCCCACATTGGCCTCTCTGCTCAGCAGGGAGCCTGCTTCCCCCTCTCTCTCTCTGCCTGCCTCTCTGCCTACTTGTGATCTCTCTCTCTGCCATATAAATAAATAAAATCTTTAAAAAAAAAGCTGGAAAATTTTGCCAGAATGCCTGAAATATGGTGAATTTTAATAATTCCTTACTTTCTCTAATTCCCAATCCTTCCCCCACTTTGCTTTCAGAATAATCTTTTAAAATATATATACACATATATATGTGTATATATATATATATATATAGGTGTGACCAAGTCACTTCTAATAAACCCCATTAATATAATAAATACTTCATATTAAGAATTTTTTCTAGAATCATCTCAAGCTAATGCCTCATCACTTTGTGCCACCACCTCCATACTTCACTTGCCTCTACTCACTGCGTAACATGTTTTTTTTTTTTTAAGATTTTATTTACTTATTTGACAGAGAGAGAGATCACAAGTAGGCAGAGAGGCAGGCAGAGAGAGGGGGAAGCAGGCTCCCTGCTGAGCAGAGAGCCCGATGCGGGGCTGGATCCCAGGACCCTGAGATCATGACCTGAGCCGAAGGCAGAAGCTTTAACCCACTGAGCCACCCAGGCGCCCCTGCGTAACATGTTTTATTCAACATTCTTTTTACATGCCCTTTTCTCTACCTGAATGGTTTTTATGTTAATCTACCTAGAGAACACCTACATCACTAAGATTATTTTTTTCAAATATCACTTACTCTGCATGGTCTTTTTGTCCATTTCTGTTAAATATATTAATCTTTACAGTGTCAAGTAATTCTCAGTATTCCTCTTTATAGCAACTTATATTGCATTTGTGATTTAAATCACTATTTTTAATTCTTCTGCTAAACTAATGACAGAAGTCACTGTAAGGCTTTTGATTTGTTTGCCTTTGCACTACCAGGTCATATTGGAGTGCCTCACAGATGGTAGGTTCTCATTTGTTGGGTTGAATTAAATCGTGGTTAGGTTGTATAGCTGGCATCTAGCCAATTAGCATTTTTTTCATTCATTCATTCGAACAATCTATCATTCATCAAATATTTATGGAACTCCCATTATATGCCTATTCTAGGCTCACTCGTGGGCACAGTAAATTGAGTAAGATTTATTCCTCAAGTAGTTTAAGGTCATAGTGCAAGGAAACAGGCACCTAACACTGTGCTACTAAAATTTAATACTGGTAGAAGGACAGTCTGGAAAGCAAAGTAGAAACATTAGAAATATTAGAAAAATATTAGCAGCTGAAGAAACCAAAATTGGGAGTTTATCCTATTCTTTCCAGGAAAATGTTTAAAGAGGAAAATAAAAAGGGTAACAGTGAAGTGAATTATTCAGGCAGGATTTTGAGGGCTTATTTAAAATGAACAAGACTTGGGGTGCCTGGGTGGCTCAGCCGGTTAAGCATGTGCCTTCAGCTCAGGTCATGTTCCCAGGATTCTGGGATCGAGCCCTGCATCCAGCTCCTTGCTCGTCAGGGAGTTCACTTCTCCCTCTCCCTTTGCCTGCTGCTCCTGCTGCTTATGCTCTCCCTCTGTCAAATAAATAAATAAATTTTTTAAAGGTTTTTAAAAAGTTAAAATAAAAAAATAAATAAAAATAAAGTGAACAAGACTTGAACATACTTATAAGTTTTTTTTTTCATTTAAAACTTTGTTTCAAACATGAAAGAAAGGAAGCAGCTTACAATGTAGCAGAAAGTGATAATGGAGTGAAACAGCATCTGGAAGGAAACAGGCCATAAGCGCTTGGAAACACCCCAAGGACACAATTCTTTCTGTACTATTGAAACAATGACATTCAAAAGTGCCAGAATGGATACATGCAGATATCGTTGTAAGTCTGGAGTGGTAAGTGGAGGGACTTCATACCTTCTAGTATAGTCTTTGTATGAAAGGGAAGTAAATGACCCCAGTTTGCATGCCTTCTTTCTCTTCTCCTACTATTCAGAAACAATCCAAAGTAAAATTCCCCACAGATACTCTGAAAATACACAGCTACACAGCTACAGTGCACTCCCACAGACACTCTGAAAAGTCTGTGGCATAGGTTATCTAAGGCCAAGATACCAGCCCCTGCATTATGGATGAGACCCTTTAGCATTATTTTTTTAAGATTTTATTTATTTGACAGAGAGACAGAGAGAACAAGCAGGGAAAATGGCTGGCAGAGGGAGTGGAAGAAGCAGGTTCCCTGCTGAATAGAGAGCTAGGAACCTGGGATCATGACCCGAGCCGAAGGCAGACACTTAATGCACTGAGCTACCCAGGTGCCCTACCCTTTAGCAACATGCAGGATATAAACGTCATCATCTGCACAACCGAATAAGACAGAGGTCAAATAAATGCTTAGTGTCCCTTCCAGATACATGTATTACATACCTTCTCCTCTTGCACTTAGTGGTTTTAATTTTAAATTTCTTCCTGTGTTGTATTCAGCAATACTTGCCTGTCCTTTCTTTCTCCTTCTCATTAACCGTGCTTGAGTTTAGGTTATTTTTTGAAAGTCATAATTATTTACATAATATCTTAAATTACAGAACTTTAAAAGATTGCTCAAATGTCATCTCCTTAATAAGCCTTCAATAAACATACTATATAAAATCATTCCCTGAATCTTCTTCTCATACACATACCACCATCACTTTCTACTGTTACTATCTGATATCATTAGTTTATTTTATATCTATTATATTAAGATATAAGCTCCATGAGGGTTACAATTTGCTTTTGTCTTTGACGAACCTGGCATATAGTAGGTATGCAATACATAAACCTGTTGGATGGATGACAACTGAATTAACCAAAAATCCCCCAGATAATCCAATTTAAAAATGGGCAGAGAACCTGAATAGATATTTCTCCAAAGAAGATATACAGATGGCCATCAGACACATCAAAAGATGCTCAACATCACTTATTTATCAGAGAAATGCAAATCAAAACCACAATGAGATATCACTTTACATCTGTCAGAATGGCTAAAACCAAAAAGACAAGAATCAATAAGAGTTGGTGAGGATGTGGAGAAAAAGGAAAACGTGTGCAGTGTAGGTGGGAATGCAAACTGGTGCAGCTACTGTAGAAAACAGTATAGAGGTTCCTAAAAAAGTTAAAATAAAAATACCATAAGATATAATTCCGCTACTGGGTATTTACACAAAGAAAACAAAAGCATTCATTCAGAAAGGTGTATGCACCCCTATATTTATTGCGGCATTATTTATAATAGCCAAGATAAGGAAGCAACCTAAGTGTCCATGGACAGATGCATGGATAAAGAAGATGTGTGTATATGCAATGGAATATTACTCAGCCATGAAAAATAAGATCTTGCCATTTGCCACGGCATGGATGGCCCTCTAGACTATTACAGTAAATGAAGTAAGCCAAACAGTGAAAGACAAATACCATATGATCTCATTTATATGTGGAACCTGAAAAACAAAAATTAACTAACAAAAACAAAAACAGACTCACAAATGCTGAAATAAAACTGGTGATTGCCAAAGGAGGGGGGCAGGGAGGAGCTGGAAAATGAATGAAATGAGTGAAGGGGATTAAGAAGTACTAACGTACAGTCACAGGGATAAAAAATTCAACACAGAGAATATAGTCAATAATATTATAATAACACAGGATGGTGACAGATGGGAACCACATTTATTATGGTGAGCACAGTGTAATGTAGAGAATTGTTGAAACATCCTATTGAACATCTGAAACTGTACATATGTCAACTACGTTTCAAAAAAAACCCCAACATTTTGAAAAAAAATATTTTATGAGTCTGCATGATCAACAAATTTTGATCAGATTATTCAGGCATTTTTCTGCACCTTCAAAGCTGTTTGCAGCTCACAGTACTCACCTCTCTCCCTCATTATGCTGGTCGGTCCTCTTAAAAACAATCTGATGTGAGCAAGGGGGAAAAAAACAAGACATAGTTGCATATACACTTACTGGGCATTTTTGCCTGGACTTTTCAATCATATTCATGAAATTTTATATTATCAGAAACCACACAATTCTTAAACCTTTATTTCCAGCTGAAAGAAAATGTAAAATTTTTTACTCCAAGTCATATATGCTCCTGTTAGCCTGATCTAGATGTCACATTGGCAATAAAGATATTATTGGTGAAAAGTTATAGATAATAATATATTCTCTATTTACATAGGGTGAATATTATTGTAAGAATGTTTCTTATGAAAAAATCATAACTATATTTTAAATATTAAAAACATTGGCATGAATGTGTTTTCAGAATAAAAAGACCATAGCTGAGCAATGAAATATAAAAGACTGATATATGAATTATTTTAAAATAATTAGCAATTCATTATAATATGTGACAGTAATTTACTTTCAAAATAGAAAATAATCAAAAAACAAGAGCAGAGTAATAAAAGACATTACTAAACAACTGATAAAAAATTTAATTGATAAGAAATGTTAAGATTGTAAAGTCAGAATGTTCAAGTGAAGTTATCATAGCTTTTAAATCAAAATTCCAATTTTGCAGTATGAAACATACCTTACTTACGTATTTCTATTGACATATAAACATGAATAAGTTTTTGAAAAATATATTGGTAACACAGCCTTAAAAGCTTAAATCATATGTACTATTTAGGCTGAACGTATCCTCTCAAAATTCATATATTGAAACCGAATTCCCAAGGTGATGGTATTAGGAGGTGATTAGGTAAATGATAGAGCCCTCATCATTGTGATTAGTGCCTTACAAAAGAGACTGCTGAGAGCTCCCTTATCGCTTCTGCTATGTAAAGTTACCACTAGAAGAGGAGAAGACAGCTGTCTATAAACCAGGCATTGAGCCTTCTCCAGACCTTGAATCTGTGAGTGCCTTGATCTTGGACTTCCCAGAGACTCCACAATGGTGAGGAATAAATTTCCCTTGCTATAGCAGTCTGAAATGGACTAAGAGAACTATTTTGTCCAATAATTCAAATTTAATAATAATTTATGTTAGGTGATAGGGAAAATGACATAATTTAAATAAGATGTTTTAAACTATATTATCTGTAATTGTAAAAATGTAGGAAAAAATCCAAATTTCCAACATAGAGAACTAACTCAGTGGATTTTAGTATACCTATGTTAGCTTGGGATTGCATACATTAATTTGAAAGTAATAGACTACATGGCAAGATGTGAAAAAATATATATAAATTATTATGAAACAAAAAGCACACAAAATTTTATATCTTGTGATAACAACTCCATGAGAAGGGAAAAACTGAGAGGAATAATCATTCACCCTGCTGTAGTAATTCTGTTAGTGTAGTGGTTTTATGAGTGGTTTTGTTTGTAAGTTTGACAGCTTTCATATTTTATATCATAAGATATTTTTATACTGAAAAAGATTATTTTTTGACACTTAAAAAGCCCTTAGAAAATTAAGATTAGGAAGTATTTCTTTTTTATTTAAATATTTATTCTTACTTTTCTATCATTTGAATTATTCCATAAATCTTCTTTTAAAAACGTGTAATGGAGTAATTTTTCCTCTTTCTGTCTGGAACTTTATCACATCCCAAATCTGGATTAATGATTTTCTTTTAAAATAACTTTATTGGTTTATGCATTTGATCAATCTATCCTTGGCACTATAAATGCACTGGAAAGGAACCCAGGGAGCATTCTTAAGTTGATATATAGTACTCAGCCTCAACAATTTGCAAACCCAGCAAGTTAAACTACCAAAGAAAAATTAATAAATGTAGGAGTTGAGTTATTTTCTGTTTTTTACATTACCCTTGCCAGTTTAAAATAGAATTGCCATAGAAATAAATTTTGCTTACTTTTACCTGAATAATTCAAAGAACGATTGACGGAAAGAAGATATTTTTGTTAATCAAATATCCTCATTTTTCAAAGTGCTATTAATTTTCTATCAGTTTCCCACTGAATATAATACATACTCAAAATTCCTAATCAAAGTACCCCATATTATTTCCCACTTGTGTTTCTACTGAGCTATTTCCAAATGGTGGTGGCATATAGCATCTTATTACTCTGGCAAATATTATTAATAATGTTCCAATTAATTCACAGAAATATTAGTTTTACTTTTAATTTTATTTTTAGCATAAAAGCTAAATACTTATTTCAAATGGTTGCTAGGTCAGAAGAAATATGTCATATTTTATCAATGAAATTAATGGAAGCGCCACCTTAAAAAATATAGGCATATATAAATTTAAAACAAAATGAATATGCATACACACACACAGACACACATATACTTGAAATTTAATGGAGAACACATTATAGTTCTTTCCATCAAATTTCATATAGATTTATATTTTTTCTGATTTTTCTTGCATTTGTGTGTTTATTCCCTCAAACATATATATTGAATGTATATTGATCATGTGTCACTTGGATTTAAACATTACCACCACGTAATGACATCTTTAATCCAGAAAGTAGTTTATAAATACATATATATATATTATATATATAAAATAATATATATATATATTATAAATAAATGAAGATATTTAACCTAATATATAACTTATTATTTTATTTAAACCCTTATCAATTTCATTATTACTAAACATCTTTATTCTTAATTTGACATATATATTTAACAGAGAAAGGATACAGGCAGGTATAGTCACTAAAGAGAGCAATCAGAAATATTTGTGTGTCTCTATGTGTGTGTGTGTGTGTGTGTGTGTATGTACTATAGTAACCTTACTTTTGAATAATGTTCTGGAGAAATACACACATAGTTAGTAAAGTATACATACGCAAAGATATTTGTAGCGGTTGCTTATGGTGGTGGGGCACAGGTGGTAATGTGGGTTTCCATCAAGTAGTACCATGTAGTTGTTTGAATCATGAAACTCAATGTACAGTTAACACCATAGATATAATTTAAAATATGGTAGGAACACACAGATGGTAACCATATTTATTGTGGTGACCATTTTGTCATTTATATAATGCTGAATCACTGTGTTGTGCACCTGAAACTAATACAGTATTGTATGTCAATTATTCTTCAATAAACAAACAAAACAAAAACAATGCTGAATGGAAAAGAAAAAATATATACTGAATGAGATATATAGATCAGTATCATTGATTGTGATTTGAAATAAATATGAACAAAACAACCCAAAGGGAAGGATGCCTATTAGGGCGGTGAAAAGTTAGTAGGAAATGCGACATAAAGAAATGATATAGAAAATACAAAAAGTTTTGCCTATTGTGATTGAATTGAAAATGTAATTAACTAAACTTTCTCAGTCAAAGGCCTTGATGGAATCCTAAATTAACTCATTAATTCAGGCAGATTCACCAGAGAAAACCTACAATACTGCCTTCCAGTGTCTTCAATAAATTACTTAACTACTTTTACTTTCAGGTGTTCCTTACTGTGAAGAAACTCTTATTTAATACAAGATTTCTAAAGAAAGCATTTTCAAAACATGCTTTGACTAAGATGGGAACTTTGATCTGCAGTCCTCCAAACTTCAATGGGATTTCTCCCTGGGACAAAAAACCGGATTAGATTTCAGGTTTCTCTTTTTGGTTGGTTTCTTGTCCTCTGCCACCACTAGTACCACTTTAATTAGTTTAACAAAAGTGTGGGGGGAATTGTAGGATGTACAATGATCAACTGTAGGATGCCTAATTCTATGCAGTTTTCTTTCAAGGTTGTGCAAAAACACCTGAGGGTTATGTTTTCTTAGAACTGTGTTGGGAGACAAACACTTTGGTCTGCTGAGTAGACTTGATAACAACTGGTAGCCCTGAGGATTGGCTTGCTTAAAAAGCCATATGAGGGACCAAATAATCTTCAAGTCTATTCAGCAGAATGCCAGCTAGTATCCACAGGAAAATAAAATTCTCTTTAAATGAATTGAAAAGGAAGACAACTGGTTTTACAAATTTGCCATGATTAGAGAGAATAGTGAACATAGATTGCATATGGTGGTTGGTTAAAATACATCTATAAAACAAACAAACAAAGCAGTGTACGATTGCTCTTTGAGATAACTAATGTCAAGTTTAATCGAAACAATAACATCTAAAAAAAACGAGAAAACAATAACATCTAGAAATACTGAGGGACAAGACTTCAGTTTCTTACTTCTTAGTCATTAGTACCTCTTGATGATTCAAGGGGGGAAAAAAGTGAATCTGAAGTTATTCTTTCCAGATGTACCACTTTGGATCTAAATTATTTCACTGTATTATAAGTTTTGCATCAATCCAAAAAGTAGCATATCTAAACCTTGGTGGTGGTTATAAATTCTTTTTTCTTTTTTTTTCCTCTGGTGTCCTCATATTAGGAGAAAAAGATGACAATGTCTCTATTCTAGGACTAGATTAAATCTCAGATGACACTTTGGGAAAATTTTTTAGAAACTGCTTGAGTAAGAAGAGATACAGCTACAGTGTAATCACAGCAGAGCCTCTTAATCCATTTTATACAGGTAGATAAGGTTATTCAATTTTTCACAATATTTTAACTTGTGCCAAATTTGTCCATAAAATTTGGAAGCTACATCTAAGAGACTTAGTGCACATTGCCGGGCTGGGACCTATTTGTCACCTGGGAAGATGATATTTAGTTTCCACCCAGCAGGGAAAATAACAACAGCAATAACAGCAAACCCATGCTGCTAATCTCTAAGCACACTTTATCCAGGATTACAGTTTACCAGTCGAGAAATTGTTTAAACGCCTGGGAGGGCAACATAATCTTCCCTAGTGCATGCCCCAGGAAAGAATTGCCTGAGACCTCTGGCCTCTCCTCAGCAATTGGAAGCCTTTGGAAAACTTATCTATATTTATAAATATTTTTATGTAGAGAACACTAAATAAAACCTATGTCTGAGAAGGAGCATGGGTGATATTCTGTTGATTATGTTGCCCGCCTTAGTTCTCCTGCAACACATAAAGAATGACGACGTGGCAAAGTGCTAAGATAAAAGATATGAGAAAGAAGAACAGAAGCCATCTGTCCTAAATACCATAATATTTTTATAAAATATGTTAAAATCCAAAGTAAAATCAATACATCTGTTTGAATTAAAAGAAAATAACTTTCTCAACCCACTTCAAAGACGAGGTCTGTGTCATATCCTTCCCTATGTTTTGTCCTCTCCTGAACTCAAGTCAGTCTACTCATAGAAACCACAGCAGGATAGCTGTTAAAGTGAAAATTTTTAAATAAACAAAGGAAAATATAATCAGAGATTGGGAAAAAAAAATGCCTTCTTTGCGCAAAGGTTGAGCACCACTCTTGGAGAATCACCATGAAAGTAACAGTTATAAAACCAAAGGTAATGCAGGGATACTGTGTTGAAGATTCAACACCAGAAGCAATTTTTTTAATGAGTTACAACCCTTAGGAAATTAAAAAAAAAAAGCCCTTTGTTTCAATAGTAATTACTTTCTTGAAAGTTTCAGTGCACATTAAAATTGTTAAAAACTACAAAATTTTTTCTTCTTTGCATACAAGTACTCAACAGGAAATATATATATATATATATAAATATATATATATATATATATTTATATATTTATATTTATATATATATTTTTTTCCCTGAATCCAGCTTTTCTTCTTATAGTCCATATCTCTTTGAATTATACCACTAGCTGGGCAGTCACTTTCAACAGAATCCTAGGATATTTAAGAATGAAATCTATCTCCTTAATGTCTCTCCTGCTTGACATGTCTTCACCATCCTGGCCCTCCTAAAATATAACTTACTCCATTCTCATGGGAATGAGTCACTGCAGCCATCTTACAACTGGCCTGCAGTTTTGCCTCTTTTCAATGCCATGTTCCACACTGCTTCTAAACTGATCTTTCTGAAGCAAATATCAAATCAATCCTCTTTTGCCTATTACAAATTAATTAATTGTATCATTTTGCCTAGAGCACTAAGTCTAAATCACTTACTGTGGTTTTTAGCTTTCTAGAAAACTCCACTTATATTGGCTTAAATAATATGGAAATTATTAACTCACATACTTTGAAAGTAGAGTGGTCTTCAGGGTTTGCTCATTCCCGTGAATAACGTAGCAAAGGCATAATTTCTTTTCATTTGTCCTATCTACCTGTGTTAGTTTCAAATTTATTTAATGCATGTTCTATTTGTGGATTTAAGATGGCTTCAAATAGATATTAGATTATACAAATTTTCACCCATCTTTGAGAAAAAGGATATGTGATCTCTAATCATGAAAAATGTCCTGAGCTTCCTCCAGATTTGGCAAATTGGGGCAAGTACTTAACCCTGAAGCATCACTTTGGCCAGGAGAATATTTTTTAGGATTGGCACAGGTCAGTTAAACTGTACCTGGCCCCTGGAACCAGAACAGCAGCTAACTAATAGAAGTAAGGTGCAGTGAATGGTGGAGAAATAACCACAATGTTTTCCACATGCACTAACATGACAGGAATGTCCTTCTTCTCTTCCCTTTGTTTATTGATACATTCAACATGTAACATGGTATGGTCAATTAGATTTTCCAAACATGTTTGACACAGTACATTCCATCTCACATGTTCTTCTTACAAAGCCCTCCCTCTGAACCTGGGCAGTCCTTTGTGTTGAGCTAACCCATGGAAAATAGTGGAAGTGAGGTTAAGCGACATGTGAGGTTAGCTCTCACAAGTGCCATAGATATTTGAGTTGTTTTCTGGAGATGCTGACTTCACAGTATGAAGAAAGACATACAGCATGAAAAGACCTCAGATAGGTTTTTGTTTTGTCTTGCTTCTTATTTTGTCTGTTTTTTTCTTTAACTGAAAGCCTCAGCTCTGGTCTCGGTCAATAGGCAGCATCAACCAACACTCACATGAGTAACGAACAATTCAGTGTACCTCCAGCCCCAGCTACCATCTGAGTATGAACTCATTAGAGACACCTAAGGAATATTGCCTGGCTGAAACTGGCAACCTCCAGAACAGTGAGATGTAATAAAGTAACTATTATTATTTTAATCCACTAAGCATTGGATTATTCCTTGCAAGCGATAGATAACCAGAACACATTGATACTAATACAGCCTTCAAGGGTCAGGTCAAATAGCACTTCTGTAAAATGTCATTTTTTAATACCTTTTCTCTCATTCTGTTATTTTACTTTCTTTATGTCTTAGAGCATTATAAAGTTTTAAAATGTAAACCTGATTTAAAGCTATAGTTTACATTTTTGTCTTTTCTGTAAGACTGCATCCTTGAGGAATGGGTTATATCATATGAATTTTTTTATACTGTAGAGAGTGTAGCATATAAAAAAGTTTATCCACAAAAATCTGTTGAATCAATCAACCAACCAACCAATCAATCAATATTTAAAACAATTAATATAAATATTTGGACTTCACTTCTTTGGGTTATACATTTCATTATGTATAGCATGATAATGTGATTTCGATCTATTACCAAGAATTTATAAGCTGTTGGGGCGCCTGGGTGGCTCAGTGGTTAAAGCCTCTGCCTTCGGCTCAGGTCATGATCTCAGGGTCCTGGGATGGAGCCCCGCATCGGGCTCTCTGCTCAGCAGGGAGCCTGCTTCCCCTTCTCTCTCTGCCTGCCTCTCTGCCTACTTGTGATCTCTCTGTGTCAAATAAATGAATAAAATCTTAAAAAAAAAAAAAAATTAACCATTAAAAAAAAAGAATTTATAAACTTTTAAAAATATATGGTACATTTACCATTTATGCTATAAAGTTTATATTAATTAAACTTTATAACTCTTTTTCAGGGAATTGAAACCATTCCTAATAAGCACAATGTGTCTTGAAATGAAGTGGATAATGTCCTTATCATTATCTTTCCTCTTCTTTTTTTTTTTTAAGATTTTTATTTATTTATTTGATCCCAGGACCCTGAGATCATGACCTGAGCCAAAGGCAGAGGCTTTAACCCACTGAGCCACCCAGGAGTCCCTCATTTTCTTCTTATCTAGTTGCTTTGTTTAAAAACAAAAGAAAATGGGACGCCTGGGTGGCTCAGTTGGTTAAGCAGCTGCCTTCAGCTCAGGTCATGATCTCAGTGTCCTGGGATCGAGTCCCACATCGGGCTCCTTGCTCGATGGGGAGCCTGCTTCTCCCTGCTACTTTGCCTGCCTGTGCTCTCTCTCTCTCTCTCTGACAAATAAATAAACAAAATCTTTAAAAAACAAAACAAAACAACAATAAAAAACATGTTTACATGAGGATTTGCATTTTATCCTTCTCCCTCTGTGTCTGGAACCCCTACTGACATAAGGGTGTTTTACATGAGATAGAGTAGAAAACTTCCCACAAGACTGTCCATTCAAGCCAGTGTAGGAAGGTCCTCTTCTCTGATATTTCATACATTTTTGTTGATTAGCATATAAGTTTCAAGCATTTATTTATTGCTCTGCAATGATTGCTACTTTTTCATCACAGCTCCCTACTTGAATCACGTCCCCCATGGTTTAAGACTATTTTAATTTTTTGTAGTAAATAAAAACATTTATTGTTCACAATGTAATCATCAACATTTTCAATGTCAATATGATCCTTTGTATTTGCTTACTTCAGTGGCCTAAGCCCAAAGTTCAAACGTATACTTTCTCCTTCTCCGTGTGAGAGTACGATGATGGAGAAATACAATTTAAGAAATCTTTGCTAAAATTTCATTCAACAAACTTTGATTTACCACTTACCACTGAGAGATCTTTTCATGATAGTATGGTACCTACAGAAAACACAAATGACAACCTCTGCCTCCACAAAGAAAATGACAGTGTAGAGTAAAATTGTCCCAAAGCAGTGTCAAAAGATGCTTAGAAGAGAATGTTAAAATAGTAAAGTATAGGGAGAGACTACTTCATACTGGGAGAATTAGGGGAAACCGACAGGTTATGATATTTTAGCTGGGCTTTAAAAGCTTGTTATGCTCTGTACACACAAATATGGCTGAAGGACATTGGAGTCAGAAATTATGCAAGCAGATCATAAAATAAGAAAGCACTCCCGCGGTATTGCCTGCCAATAGGGTATATGAAAAGAGAATAGTAAAAGTCAGAGATGACTACATATTTGGAGATCTGAATGAGTAAAAGATTATGATACTAATAAAATGTGAAATTCGCATTCAAGAATTGATTCTGGAAAAGATGATGAGTACAGGTTTAGTCTGCAGTGTTTGAGATGCAGAATGGATACCAAGTGGACAGAATCTTGCAGAGAATTGGAAGAGACTGGCTATAATTATAGATAATAGATGTAGGATATATAGGTATATTTAGAGATAAATGATAGATAAATAGATATACATACATAACTAAAGACATAGATTAGATATAATTCAGTTAAAGAAGATTTTTTAGAAGAGTAGGAAGGTATTTTCACTAGATTACTTTTTCTGCCACTATTTACTTATAAACCCATTGTTCTAACCAGAGATCCCGAAAAGGCAACTAGCAAGATAAATTGAGTTTGAAGCCATATTTTGTTTGGCTAGCAAGGTTTTTAAAAAGCTGAAATCTGACTAACTCTAAATGGCATGCATATTCCATTTATCCAATTGACCATGAATTAACCTTCATCCTGGCACAAATTTATGATTCTTTCCTGTTACCTGCAGTAATCAGAGTTCAGGACCACCACTTGTAACCAGTTTTGTGTATCAACTGCTTACTGAAAATGCCTTGGGTATTTATTTACTCTTTTCTAAAAGCAGAGAACAACTCTGGGTCCAATGTTATAAGTTCAGAGTGTGTGAAAATGGCTATGATGTAGCAAAGAAATAAGACAAATACATATATCACCACACCACAAAGAGGGGTAATGACAGTACCTCTGTGAAAGACCATTTTTACCCCAATCCTTTGTGGATTTATAGTTTTATAAAATGAAAATAAGTTATAAGAATACTGAACCGAGCTTAAACATTAGACATAAACAATAGAAGCACTATTTTTTTATAACTGGATTCAACAAACATGAGGTTACATTTTAATGAATGTAATTTGAACAAACCTAACATAGAAAAAATGAAAACAAACAAAAAATCTCTGTGATATCTGAAATGACTTGTTTTGTTTTAATCACAATAATGTATCATTGGGGATGAAGGATAAGATTTTAAAGCATTTTAAGCAAGTTTAGTATACTCAATTTTAGCATTTATCTAAAATGAAATGTATGATGTATTTTCAATCTTTAATTAGTAGTTTTTTTTTAAAAAAGATTTGTTTATTGGGGCACCTGAGTGGCTCAGTTGGTTAAGAGTCTGCCTTCGGCTCAGGTCATGATTCCAGGGTCCTGGGATCAAGCCCTGCATCATGTTGCCTGCTCAGTGTGGATCCTGCTTCTTCCTCTCCCTCTGTCTCCCTGCTCATGCTCTCGCTCTCACTCTCATTCTCTCTTTCTCTCAAATAAAAATCTCTATTTTTTTAAAGATTTTATTTATTTATTTGAGAGAGAGAGAGTATGTGTGAACAGCGGAAGGGCAGAGAGAAAGTGAGAGAGAATTTCAAGCAGACTCCCCGCTGAGCTTGGAGCCTGACATGGGGCTTGATCTCACAGACCCTGAGATCATGACTGGAGCTAAAATCAAGAGTTGGACACTTAACTGACTGAGCCACCCTGGCACCCCTAATTAGTAGTTAGTTCTGTAATTTGTCCAGAAAAATTCGAGTTAAATTTAAGTTTTCTTTTAATGAAATAAATTGTTTCTGGATCCTAAATTTCCAATTTGTGGATGTTCTTATTTGAATTTGAAAATAAACTCAAAATATTCCATTAAAGATAAAGTGCTTAGAGATCATCATTTACTTCTTTGATTATTATGGTCGAATTACAGAATATTTCTTTTTTTTTTTTTTTTTAGAGGGGAGGAAAGGGAATGGGGGAGGAGCAGAGAATCTTAAGTAGGCTCCATGCCCAGTGCAGAGCCCGATGTGGGGGCTACACATCACAACTCTGATGATTATGATCTGAGCTGAAATCAAGAGTCAGATGCTCAACAGACTGAGCCACCATGGCGCCCCCCCATACTATTTCTTAATAATGTCTTAAAAACATGAAGAAACTTTGTCCTTAGTAATGTCTAAGTTTCATTTCTGCTTTTTGATCTTATCGGTCTTTGTTTTGTTTTGTTTTTAATTAGAGAGAGAGGGGGAGAACAAGCAGTGGGAGGGCAGAGGGAGAGGGACTTATCCATCTTCGAAAATCATGTTATATTTTTCCCATGAATGGTGGTTATAAGGTCATTAAGATCATTGAACATATCAGTCTAATAAGCAAGGCCAACTGTCCAACTAATATCTCTAAAAGTTGAGACCAAACTGGTTTTTTTACGTGGAAAATTCATTTCAGAAATTTTCTCCATGATAGCCAATACCTAAGCATGTAAAAGTAGTTTTTAATGATCAGATGATCAGATACTAGTTTTTCATAAAGAAAATAATCTCAAATTTAATATGGTATTTGTCTTGCAGTTCACTAAATATCCTATTTAACTCAGTTGATGTTTTGTTTTGGTTTGATTTTATCATGACTTTCTTGATGAAGGATGACATGTACTGATTGATTAGCATTTTCTTTAAGTTTCTTGAACTGGTAACTACCCTAGAATATTTATCTATCATTGCAGCTGCATTATCAAAACATTTTCATTTTTAACTTACATTCCAAACACTTGTTGGTAATATAAGTTCTCATTATATAGGTCAAAGATAGTCTTGTTTGTCGTCATTACATTTGGGGAAGAAAATACTCTTTTCTTCATAAGTGCAACATGGTTAAATTATACAACTGATAAATTAGCAACAACTATGTCAGTATCAAACAGAAAATAAAAAGTACTTTGTTAATTTTATTTGTCCTGTGTTAATCTTTTATATTATTAGGCGGTTCCTGAATAGACTGTTGAATAGACTGGGCTATAGTGTCATTGAAAAGTAGGACCTGAATTACTCTGCCTCTGAGTCATAACCCAATGTTTCTAGGAATATTTCCTTAGTCTTTTACTAATGTCTCAGCAATCATATATATATATATATATATATTTAGTCTTAGCAAACAAAGTGTTATTTTATAGGAAAATTGCAAAGCATTAATATTTACATGTTAAATAGTAAAGATCTGCTTCTGACAGATTTTAAACCAGCATTTATTCTTTCAAATAATTCCTCTGGCTTTAAGTCTATTTGTATACTTTGTATATAAATACCGCTTCAGATTTTTACAATTCCATTGCACAATTAGCCAGTACATCTTGAAAAAACATAGTTAGTTTCAACATTTCACTGTCAATTATGGCTACAAAAATAAAACTTAAGATATATGAGGAGTAATACTTCCAATTAAAACTAGTTTGAACTACTTTGATCTTTACTTCCTGGAATCATTTCCATTGTCATAGTTAGTTTACCTCTATCACACCCCAGAACTGTGTCTTTTCTTGATAAAAAGTTGAGAAGCTTTTTTACTGTCAGTAAAAATGGTAATACATTCTTGCTTCCCTAATTTAGCTAATAAAGTAAAAATATAGTTTTAAAGACAATAACTTGATTAAAATAAAATGATTAGAAAAATTAAAGTTAAAAGAACAAATTACTAAAATAAAGAACAAATTACTTACATCTTCTTATATTATAATTTTAAGTAAATGTAGACAATCGAACATTGAAATATCATATGCTATAAATGGTCCTATGCACATCACTGGACTGTAGCTCACATCACATGTGATTTTTATCTTGTCAACAAGAAAATCCACTGATTCCATGCTTGAATGTAACAACGTCATTTTTTAAATAAGGGTTTCTAAATATTTTGTTCAAAAAAATATTCTGTGGCAATTTAAAAGGCATTTAACAGACACTGCAGATGATAAAAAATGCATATGGTTCAATTTTCTAGACTATCTCTGATAAATAATAAAAATAATAATCAGCCTTCATTTTTACCACAGAAATAGTATTTTGCTATACGAACATATGATTTCATCTTTGAAATTACTTTGTTGGTTTAACATGGTTAACTATTGCTTTTACGAAGACTGTTTATTCAATTTTGGATGTATGTGAATCATACTTTTTTTCTTCTGCATCTAGTTTCCTGATATCGGATCTTTTGAAATTATTAACAATCTTTCCACTATATGGAATGCAGTCAAAACAAATCATGACCATTCCTGTGCAAGAATAAGTATGAGCTCTTGGCTAAAATAAAGATTGTTTATACTTTTCAATTATTTGTGTTAGTGCCAGTATTTTAAATACTAGCTAGCAAGTATTTTAAATATTCATGAGTCATCTACAGTAGTGAAGAGAATTATTTTTCTAAACCATGTCAGGAAAATTATACTTAACAGTAAATTATCTAAGGACTTTTGTGAAGCTCTATATATCCAGAGTATTGCTGCCATATTAATGATATGCTATAGCAAATTCAGAAACTTGAAAAATTATTGAAATTAACATTAAACTCAGTCTATCAGAAATAGTATAAGGAATATAACTCAGACTGTAAAGAAATGATATAAACCTGATGTCTAAATATCTCATTAAGGAATGTTCTCAATTTTGTTTTAGTTTTATTGGGTGAATTGATTCCAATTTATCCAATTCTGTTTCACATTTCAACTATTTCACTTTTCATACGTGAGGAATTTATCCTGACTCATGGTATTGTTGATGGTAGCCTTTAAAAGATGGTATTGGCCTGCCAGTGATGACCAAAAAAGGATGAATTCCACTTTTTAGGCTAAAGCCTTTTGGAAAAAGCGAAAAAGAATCACTCGGCTATTTTTAGGGTTGGAATAGCCTTTTGGGAGGTGACAATCAACAATTTAACAATCAGGAGTCAACCTGGCATCCCTGGGTCTAGGTGTTAATCCATTTAAAGTGAGGACTAGACACTGGAAAGCAAATTATGAAATAGCTATTGTATCCAATGGTCATTATAGTCCTCAAAGGGACATATTATTCTGCCCAGAGGGGAGTGATAATCTGGTGGCCGCATTGTCTCTTTGGATGCCAGAATCTTTATAGGACTGAAGGATTACTCAGGAATCCAAGGTTTATCATGGTAAGAAAGAAGAGAAATCATTAGGGCAAATGAAGAGGGCTAGTGATTGTGGGCAAGCAGAGAGCTAAAGTATAAAAGCATCCTGGAGTACAAGTGCCCTGCACTATAGGGAGTAGAGAATAGATTCCCTAACCGCAAAAGCAATTGCTACTCCAGCCAATGGGTTGTGTGGAAGCAAAAGAGACCTTGAAATTCTAAATGCAAAATATAGCTCTCCTACAGGAGACCCACAGTGGGAAGCGGTTTCTCTGTGAAATGAAATTCATGCTGAATGCCACAGATCTGGTACTGCCACACATATTCATGGCCATTTTGTCCTGATGCTGCCTTGTGAGGTTTTCATTTACCCAATAAAGCCCAATCTTTAAACCACACCTCCTCAAGGTATGGTATTTATTTCGATTACTGTTAAGATCGGTAATAACACTGAAAGGGCTTCCCTGGGAGGACAGGACAATATCTTTGATAGATAGATGGAGGGGTAGATGGGTAGACAGAGATATAGATATCTCATATCAAATGGATGAGATATTATATGTTATTATATATTGACATTTCTTGTTTAAAGTTTCTGTTCATTTGGAGCCTATTTTTACTTTTAATCCTATCTATTTTCCTGCAAGGTGGCCCTCAAAATTGTAAAAGCTTTAGAACTCACAAAATCTCTCTGCCATTGTGTTAGGAGATAGGAGTGTAAGACTTAAAAGGTATGATGGTTAATTTTATATGTCAGCTTCACTGGGCCCAAATATTTGGTTAAACGATATTGTGAGGGTATTTCCGGATGAGAAGAACATTGAGAATGGTAGACAGGGTAAAGCAGTTTGCCTTCTCCAATGTCACTGGGTCTCATTCAATCTGTGAAGGCCTGGAGAGAACAAAAGGCTGAATAAGAGACAATTTGCTCTTTCTGCCTGTCTTTGACCTGGGACACTGGTCTGGTCTTCAGACTGAGATTTAGACTGGAAATATACCATCTGTTTGCCTATGTCATTGACTGCAGATCTTGAGATAACTTATCCTTAGTAATTGTGTGAGCCGGTTCCTTGTAATGTGTGTGTGTGTGTGTGTGTGTGTGTGTGTGTGTGTGTGTATCCTATTTATTTTGTTTTTCTGGAGAACTCAGACTAATACAAAAGATAAACCTATGCTTCTTGGTGGTTTCAATAAAAAAATTACCATGGTCATTTTGTTCATGAAGAGTTATGTGCAGCAGGCAGACACTTAAAGATGCATGCACTTCAAAAAGTAGACTGCATTTACAGTAATGGGGTTTTTTAATGCAAATTTGCTTTTATGTGCAGTTACATGTCCCCCTAAAATTTGTATGCTGAAGTCCTACATCCCAGTACCTCAGAATGTAACTGTATTGGAAGGCAGGATCTCTTAAAAGGTAATTACATTAAACTGAAGTTGTTTAGGATGGTCCCTAATCCAGTGTGACTGGTGTCCTTGAGAGAAGGGAGTTTGTACATAGACAGTGACAGAGGGGAGACCATGTGAAGACACAGGGAGAAGATGGCCATCTACCAGCTAAGGAGAGAGGTCTCAGATGAAACCAATCCTGCCAGCACCTTGATCTCAAGATTACTAGCCTCTAGAATTGTGACAAAATAAATTTCTGTTATTTAAACCACCCAGTCTGTGGTCCTTTGTTATGGAAGCCTTAACAAACTAATATGGCAATTTAGTTAATCAACACTAAAATCTAGCCATCACGTATGGTTTTGACTCTTTGTCCTTCATGCTTGTATTTGTCGAAAATTAACTAAAGTGTTTATTTTCTATAAAATAAATATAAACAACATGCAATAATGATTTATGTTTATTCCAGTTTTTATGGATTGGCCACTGGTATATAAAAATGCTTTATAAATTTTTGTGGATTGATATCTAAAATTGTACATGATATATGCCTTGATTAAAATGACTTTGTTTTTTTTTTTTTTTTTTTAAAGAATTTATTTATTTATTTGTCAGAGAGAGAGTGAGAGAGAGATCACAAGTAGGCAGAGAGGCAGGCAGAGGCAGAGGGAGAAGCAGGCTCCCCGCCAAAAAGGAGCCCGATGTGGGACTCGATCCCAGGACCCTGGGATCATGACCTGAGCCGAAGGCAGCCGCTTAACCAACTGAGCCACCCAGGCGTCCCTAAAATGACTTTGAATGAATTAAGTATTGATTCAGTGTCTTGACATGAAAGAGATTTTTCTCTATTATTATTTTTTTTTAACTTTAAGAGTGCCATGAGATATATCTCCAAAATATTCATCAGAGGAATCTAATAGCTTTAAATGGGATTTAAAGTAATCTTTCACAAAAGAGGCATTAAGATTTCAGAAAAGAAGTTTAGTATTGGGAAAAAATATAAAAATGACATTCCCTAAGTGATCTTTATATGACTAGTTAGTGCTGAAATGAAATGAAATGTTCAGTTATTCAGCTTGTTTTATGGTCTCTATCTCCACTGGATAAAGACATTTTATAGACCTATTGGGCTTAATGCAGAGTATGTAAGAAAAGAACAGAATATCTTGCAAAAGAGCTCATAAGTGTTTTGAAATAAAACAAACCATTTTATAACATGAATGCATCAAATTATTTGATGACTTACATAGTGATCGACTGTGGTTTTAATATCATATCATTTTGAATCTGTGTTCTTAAATATTAAAAATATTTTATCATATTTGTTATTATTGTTTCAAATATATTGATGAAAATAATTTCACAGGTTGTTCTATGTTTAGTAATTGGTCAAAATTATTACTTGAAGCTTCTCTGTAATTTTTACTCTGCTACTGTCTTTTAATGTTGACACCCACCTCTTTCTTTTTAACAAGTCAGAGATTTTCATTGTTAAAATGCAGTTTGATTATTCAGCAACCGTCGGGTTTATGGAAATGTATTCACAGCTGTTCACAAAGCTCCCAGATAGTGTGAAAGGGATACAATGAGACACATCATATGGTTGCTTCAAATATGTCATGGCATACAGATGGGGTCAAAGTCAACATTTCTCAATGACATCATCATCTAAGTAGCCCTGCTTACCGAGGACTTCTGAATAAAGTGAAGAGAATGGATTAACGATAATATCCTAAGTAATGCACTGAAGTATTACATTAATATATATAATACATTCCATAATTTTATATATGTAAAATTAACACAGACCTGTCTTGTATTACTTATGAAAAGTAATTACGATAAAAAATATATAAGAATGCAATATTGATCTGTGCTGCAAATTTTATTGGTTTGAAAATAAAAATTTCAGGGTCACCTGGGTAGCTCAGTTAGTTAAGCATCCGACTCTTGATTTCGGCTCAGGTCATGATCACAGGGTTGTGAGAGCAAGTCCCATGTCAGGCTCCATGCTGGGCGAGGAGCCTGCTTAAAATTCTCTCTCTCCCTCCACTTCTTCCCCTGCTTGCACACACTCTCTCTCTCAAAAAAAAGAAAAGAAAAAAAATTCACTTCTAATTTTCAATAGAAACAATGTGATAAGAATCGCACATTCCTAGTTTAATCATAAAATGTTTTTCTAAAAATACCATCTCTAATATTGTTTCATATACCTATATATACACTAATGCTTTGTGTATAAAATAAAAACATATATAAAATACAGTATGTACTGCAAGTCCGTGTACACGTATGCATATATGTCTGCGTATGTGTTATATGTGTATGTACACATATACACACACACATACTGATCTGCATATTACGAAGCAGGCTATTTTAGAGGTCATGGAACAGAAAGAACCATAGACAAATAATTTCAACTTAGACTGCATGGCTTATTGAATCTAAAGCAGAGCAAGAATCAAAGAGAAAGAGAGAGATGGATAGGTTAACATGCTTAGGATAGGGTGCAAGCAGGATGGGAGAACCACATTCCCTGAATTCTATATTATACGGTGTCCACGTGTCTTATTCCTTTATCTGCTGCATCAGCCTTCTCCACTAACAGTGTGATTTTTTTGAGGGTCAAAGTTCACAGAAGGTGAGAAGCCTTAGTAGAGGAAGATATATAAAGCCACGTCCCACTTGTTCAATAGAAAAGATGCAGTGGCAAGCAGATCTGGCTACAGCTATAATTTGCAGATACCCTGATGACAGCTATGATGTTAGTGGGCAGAAGATATATGGGCTAGAATGAATGTCACCATTGGGTGGTTAATTTAAGGATGTCATAGCTGTCAATATGGAAGTGACAATGTCCCTTATGAATATTTAATATGTATTTGTTACTGCCATCCTTTCCTATGTATAATTAATATTAATTAATTACTTTGTTTACACCTTGGTTCTGCCTACATATGTTCTGTTTATTCCATCTCTATTATAACTTGGAGATAATTTTCTAAATACGCTGTATCTCCATAGACTCACCATCCACATCAATAGTTATCAACTCCTGTGTATATACTTGCTTCACCTGGTTTCTCCCCTCCCCCACCATTTTATCCATCATTATTAGAGACTGTATATGTAGAAGAGAAGAAATCTTTAATAAGCACAACCACAGACATTTTCTCACACCTGGGAAAGTAATAATTATTAATTTTGTTAAATAAGCAATTAGTATTCAAATTTCCCTAATTGCCTTGTGACTTTCAATTATTGTCTTCTCCTTCCATCTCTTTCTCTTCTAACTCAAGGTCTGAACAGTGTGACTCATTTTTGTTTAATGTATCTCGCTGTATCAGTTATTACTGATCCATTGAAAAACTCAGTGACTGTATTTTTTACTGATTTCAGCTAGCCTCAAGGACTCTTCTTAAACTGGACTGGAGGTGAGCTTGTTGAGGCTGGGGTCAGTTAGTCTGGCCCAGCTCCTGTCCATAGTCTCTCACCCTCCTCCAGTAACCTATGACCTAGGCTATGAGGTTCTTACTTCCTACATAAACTCTACTAATGCAATTTTTTTCAATGTTCCACATTTAATTTTCACATTTTTAAAAATACAAAGTGCCTTTTAAGGGGTTATAAATCCCAAATGGAAATTATAAGCAAAACAAAGATATGACTGGCCACATCCAATTGGCTTCAATAATAGATTCTTACAGGGTGGTATCATCTTGGCAAATGATTTGTCACAGGGTTGAGGACTTCAGACTTTAATTCTCAAAACCTAAATTAGCAAGACAAAAATAACAAATTTCTTTCACTAGACAGGGTCATGATAGCGAAAATCACAAAGCATATGAATGAGAAGCCAATTAAAGCAGAAGACTACGCATGCTTGAGAGGATGGAAATCAGATCCAGGGAAGATGTTCCTCACCTCCTAATGCCTATCTACTGCTTTGCATGGACCTGTAGAGCTCTGAGGACAAGGATTCCTCTCCTGTGGATAGGGCAAGAATAAATAGCACTGGTCGCTTCTCTAGTGCTTCTTTTTTTGTGTGCATGTACTTCTATTATTGATTGATTCTGATGATGCAGGACATATATTTTATTCATCAAGCCACAGAAGTTATTAGTAAACTGGGTGTGATACAATTTGTAATAAGAAATATAGGGGCACCTGGGTGGCTCAGTTGGTTAAGCATCTGCCTTCCGCTCGGGTCATGATCTCAGACTCCTGGGATCGAGCCCCATGTTGGGCTCCCTGCTAATCAGGGAGCCTGCTTCTCCCTCTCCCTCTGCCTGCTTGTGCTCTCTCTCGCTAAAATAAATAAATAAAATCTTAAAAAAAAAAAAATTTGTATTTGGTCTTCCTACCCTTTTCTGGCACAGAGCTTCTAAAACCATTGGAATTTCCTAAGTGAGGAGAGTAATAAAGGTGTCTTTTGTTATGTTAATGAGGGGACTTTGGAAGCCACCTAGGGAATCTATAGATGGAGGCTGGTTGCCAGGAGACCCAACTCTGTGATTGGAGGATTGGAACTTTCAGTCACCCCCATACCTTTGGGGAGAAGGGTGGGGGCTGGAGGTTAAGTCAATTGTCAATGACCAATTTTTTAACCAATCATGACTTTGTAATAAAGAGTCCCTAAAAAGGTAAAAGGATGGTGTTCGGAGAGTTTCTGTTTTACTAAACATGGGGAGGTGGGGAAAGAGTGGTGCCCTCAGAGAGGGGATGTGAGCTCTGTGCCCTTTCCCCACATCTCGCCCTATGTCATCTGGCTGTCCCTGAGTTATGTCTTTTTATAATAAACCAGTAATCTCAGATGTAAAATGCTTTTCTGAGTTCTGTGAACAGCTCTAGCAAGTTAATCGAACTCAAGTAGGAGGTCATGGGAACCTCTGGTGTATAGTCAGTCGGTGAGAAGCACAGTAACAATTTGGAATTGCTACTGACATCTGAAGTGGGGGGGGCGGTCTTGTGGGCTGAGTCTTTAACCTTTGGGATCTGAAGCTATCTCTGGGTAAATCCCCTGGTATCGGAATTGAGCCAAATTGTAGGACAGGGAGGTGGTGCCAGAGAATTACTTAGATGTATGAGGAAGAACCCATATAATAGAATTGATAATTAGACTCAGTGATCAAAAGTCGGATCCGGGTGAGAATTTCACTGTGTTAGGAGTTAGTTGGACAGTTAGGTAGCCAGGGTCCCCAACAAGAAAATATGGAGTGAGGACACCTAAGATGCAACAGCTCTGACATCCTGTTTTGCAGCTTAGATGGGACCCCACTAACATTCTGCTTTGCAGCCCTTGCAGAAATGACTTCTGCAAAAGGTCCTAAAATAAGGCAATTAACCACAAAGCATTTGTCAATATTATGGGCAAGGAGCAGTCAGGACATAAGCCTACAGATGTCAGCAAAAAAAGACCATCAGCATGTGGACATTAACCTGATAGGTAGACAGCTATGTGACCAAAGTCCTGACTGGCATGACTCAGCACACCCTGATTGCTTAAGAAAGTTCTGCAAAAGAGCTCATAAAAGCCCCTAAACATAGAAATTCCAAGGGCAACCCTCCCGGGTCCCCCTCTCTCCCAGGAAGGTTTATACTCTTGCTCAATAAACCTTGCTTTGCGGTCCACCACTCTTCGTCTGGTCTACCTCTTCGTTCCTTGAAGCAGCGAGACCAAGAACCGTGAGCATTAGGGCACAAAAGTCCTAAAACAACTGGGAACCATTCTTCCTTTTTAAAATAATGTTCTATTTATTCAGTTCTGATCCATTACAGATAAAATTATATTTTAACAATTACAGACAATGTTATTTCCACGTTCTTAGTAAATAAAAATAATATTCTTAGCCCTACCACTATTGATAAAATACAAATTTTATAAATCTTTGAGAATTCTTAAACACAGAGCCTGTGCCTGAAGAAGAAAATTGGTTCAAGAGCTTTGACAAAATATCTGGGAAAAGATGGGCAGAAGTCAAAAACTATGTTGCCTTCTTTTTTTTTTTCCAAATTTAACTCAAGCAAGGCATTTTTTTGTAGAATTAATTTTCTTAAAAAAATATTTTATTTATTTATTTGAAAGAGAGAGCGTACAGAAAGAGAGGGAGAAGCAGACAGCCTGCTGAGCAGGGAGCCCGACATGGGGCTGGATCTCAGGAGTCTGAGGTCATGACCTGAGCTGGAGGCAGCCACTTAACTGACTGAGCCACCCAGGTGCCCCTGTGGCATTAATTTTTAATAATTACTTTTATTTCAAGAACATTAAATAATCACAGTTTTCCCTAATTTTAAACTCCGTATTTATTTTAAGGTAAACATAATATATTTCAGATTATATTTGGGGTTAATTTACCTTTTTTGGAGGTGAAATACATATAAAATTCTTGCCTCTGAATAGGGCAAGAAAAAATAGTTTATAGAAATAGTTTATAGAAATATCTTATAATTAACCATTATAAAGTGAAAAATTCTGTGGCATTTTGTACATTCGGACTGTGGTCTGATGTGGGAAACAAAGGCAGAAGGAAATGTAGATAAAATTAAATGTCCTTATAACCTGCAGCCCATTGACAAATACTTGAGGCAGGCAGAGTAGAGTTCCTCCAGGAGGCTCCCAACTATTTTAATGTTAATACCTTGCTAGAGGGAAAAACAACCCTTAGTTTGACCACAGCAAGGCCTTCAGTATCCTGTGAGTCTTTTTCAGCAAATGAAAATCCGAACTTCCCTTATCTTTACCTCCCCCAACCGCATAGTATATAATCAGTTGCCCCTCACAACCCTAGTGCAGCAGCTCTGCCCACAGGTCTTGTCCCTGTGCTTTAATACAACCACCTTTTTGCACCAAAGATAGCTCAAGAATTCTTCCTTTGCCATGGGCTCCAGAGCCCCCGACAACACTACTCCAAAAACACATCATTACAACCACTACCACTAGTTCCAAAACATTTTCATTAACCCCCTAAAACTCCTGTATCTATCAAGTAGTCACCCTTCTTGATATCTTGATTTGGGGGCTTTTTTTTTTTTTTGGTATGTTTATTTGTTTATTTTGTAGGTATTCTCTCTGGGCTAGAATATTTTATTTTAAATATTATTCCTGCGTGGCCTGTAAGAGAAACATGTTTTTTTTAAAGAAACACATTTTAAATCTCAGATTTGTTTTATTAACATTCGGATTTCATAAAACTTGTCCAGATAACTATGCATGTCAAAAAATGCCACAAAAGAATATATGTAATTTTGTGTATGACATTTTTCTAATTGATATTCTTTACATGAAGCTATTTATCTTTAAATTTTTTAAGAATACTTTTAAGGCTCTTGTAGAAAATGGCTTATCTTAGATCTTCGGTAAATATTGGCTGAGTGAATATTCACTTTTGAAGAGAACTGAAGGAAAGACACATTTTTTTTTCTATTGTGTTTGTTTTATTTGAGAAAAATAACTTCAGTTATGGAGTGAGAGAATGGTAACATTAAAGCAAATATTGCCAGTGAAAGACATGTCGCATATTCCTTCTGAAAGTGCAGAAACAGGTAAAAGCAGTCAGGTTGCTGATGACAGTTTAGCCAAGGGTGATAATCCCTATTTCATCGGCTACATTTAAACAACTGGGTTTCATATTTCCTCCAAAGCACTTTGCACATGTCACAGCACAAATTAGTGAAGTCTAAATTTCAGCTTAAGGCTCCGTGTGTCATTTAATAGCATACATTTGCTAACTGTAGCCAAAAAGCAGGCTTCCATCGGGGACTCTGAAACTCCTCATTTACATAAGAATGGGAAGTTAATTGTGTTACAGATATTCCGGTCTCCCCAAGGAGTTCATTAAGCATGCTGAACATGCTGAGATTATAACTTAACTGTCACTTCTGAGAAACGGGGAAAATTCAACTTCAGATACAACACCGTTGGCAATAACAAGCATAATTTAATGTATACATCTCTCTGAATCAGAGATGGGCTTCCACTGAAATTTATAATATCTCTGATTCCTCTATTCATCGCAAAATAGTACATAATATCTGGGAATTAAGTGATCTAGAGACTTTTCCACCCACCTCCCTCCTGTTCCTAAAAATATGGGTACCTTGTTACCCACCGGTTGCAGTTACTTAAAACATTTGGTGGCATTATGGGGTCAACTGAAATGCCTCATTTGCATTAATGAAACATAAGAGTAAATATGAAGCAAACACGGGAAAGGTTAAAAGGAACATAATATGCCATTAATTTTATTTTATTTTGTTTTGTTTTATTTCTAAGATTTTATTCATTTATTTGACAGAGAGACACAGCAAACAGCGAGAGAGGGAACACAAGCAGGGGGAGTGGAAGAGGGAGAAGCAGGCTCCTCACTGAGCAGGGAGCCCGAGCGGAGCTCCATCGATCCCAGGACCCTGGGATCACGAACCGAGCCAAAGGCAGCCGCTTAACGGCTGAGCCACCCAGACACCCTAACCACTAATTTTAAACAAAACTGATGGACAGGTGTATATATGTATGCATGTATATACATGTGCATATATAGAGACATACATATTGTATTAGTGCTAGTTATTTGGAGGAAAATTTGATTTTATAAACATGGTTCAAATAAGCATAAAGATATAACAACTTGGGATTGTTTTGTACTATGACAAAATGTCTGCACTAGGACACTGGGAACCAACCTACTTATATGATCCAGTCATATAGTAAAAATGTCCTTCCCTTTATCAGGTGCTCTTTCTATTTAGGAACAGAGCACGGGGAGCATTATCTTACAGAAAAAAATGTTCTAGTGTTAAACAAATGTCACTCAAAAGTGACTTACAGAACTATACAGCTAAAAAAAAAATTCTGGATGCAACCCACCAGTCTATTTAATGTGTTCATAACAGGAAAGTAATGGTGAGGACTATTCAGCATCAGAACAAGCTGAGTATATTACTATTTCTATATGTGTCCTTGACTAAGCTGTTAATGCCACTTTGACTCCATTTATTTGTTGGTTTTTTACATATCATTCACAAATGTCACAATGTCACTCCTTACATACATTGCTGTTCTCTGTTATATCATCTTGCTTTATACTTTTTTTTTAGTGTTTATCACTTTCAGAAATGTTCATGTTTCTGAACATTTCTGAACATCTTGGTAACTTACTTCCACCCTAAAAAATAAGAGTAAATTCCATAAAAGAAAGGACTGTATCTATTTTATTCAGCACCGTATCTGTAGTGCTGAGGACAATGCCCAACACATTCCAGGTGTCCAGTACAGTGTTTATTGAGCCTCTGGTATGAGAGATGGCAATGAATGAAATGAAGTCCCTGCCTTCGTGGAGATTATATACTGTGGGAGGGTGGGGGGGATGAGCTGGAAAGACAGGCATAAACCAAATGGCGATGAGAGCAGAAGGAAATTTAAGCAAGATGGGAGAATAGAGAGTAATGGGGAAGAAAAATTAAGCACAGGAGAGAGAGCAGTGATTGAAAGGACTGTGTCTAATGTAATAGAAGATGCTTGTGCCACTTCTCAGTATCATTTTCTCTGCCAATGTACATTCCTGATATAAATTTATGAACTCAGAATTCCCAAGCACTATTCAGTTAGTGTTTCTTGAATATGATATTTTCATAGTTACTATATAAAGTAAGCAAATCAGTCATTATACTTGATTAGTACTAAAAAACTAAGATTTTTTTTAACAGGTTCGTTAACTTAGAGTTACATTTGAGAGGTACATTTCACATCCTTCTCTGAACTTGTCATGTGGTTCTTTTGCAACCATTACTGAAATTTAGATCTGGAAAAGCTAAAACAGAGACTATATTTGGGCTTCTCTTTCAGTTTATTTCTAGAGTGAGCAAATGTGAATCTCCAAAAAGGAGAAATATTTTGAATAAAATTCTTCCCTGTAAAACTGCTCCTCTCTCAGGCCTGAAGCAAATCAAATCAATTAGCTGATGAAAACGGAAATGTTCCGTAGGTTGGCAACAATGTTAAAATTCTGTTAGGTTGCTCTGGCCTGGCTAAAAACTTTGTTAATTTAATGTATAGCATGCTCTTCCTGTATTTTAATGCTATATATTCCTTTTAAATATTTTTTCTTAATGTGGAGAGCATTGACTCCTTTTGAAATTTTATCTAGCCCATCATATTCACTTGAGTAATTGATTTATAAATGAAATCCTTCTAAGACCTTCTCAAGTGACTGGTGGTTTCCTAATTTGAACCATCAAAGTCCACATTTTCTCTCCTTTGCTATGTATCATGAACTTCTCAGTACGTATTTTCTTACCCTCCTGAAAGACAGCAGATTTCTTGGGGTGGCTATCAATTTGTGTCTGTATTTCTCAAGAGTGTTTCCCTGATGTTTTGTGTTTTTTTTCCCCATAGTATGTTTGCGTAAACTTCAAGGCCCACTTAATAAAGGTAGTGTCAGTGTGAAAAGCATTGTGCCTCTGTTCCTGGAACTGTCACAATAAAGATTTAGAGACTGGCACCCACAGTGAAAGCAGAAGACAGGTTTATGAGATCTGGAAGGTTCCCCAGGATGGAACTGACACCTAGGTTGTCTGGGGATTGGATACTTGTCCTGTCCTTCTGGGCTGCGAGGAGCTGTGACATACAGTGGGATGGTGTCTAATGGAGGCTGTTTCCTATCATTTACGGGACTCCTCCTGCAGGTTGGGAGAGAGAATTCTTGACCCTAACAAGATTTTTACTGGAAATGGTGTGGTAGCCTTTCTCCCCGGTGGGGGGAGCAGGTAACCACAATGCAAACGCATTATAATGAGTCTAGGGGTTGCCACGAGGCAGAGGTAGAGGAGAAGAGCGGGTTCTGCACCTGTGGCTCTTGATCTGTCAGTCCCAAAGTCTTGGAAGCCACAAGGTCAGGATGTTGTGCCCTTGGGCGTCTAATGAGTAACCTATTTATCACCATCCTTGCCTCCAGCTCATGTCTTTATCATTCCTCCCTCAAGGGCTGGGGGCTCTGCCTCTGGGTCTTCTTTCTACCGCTCATATCTAGCTTTTATCTAACAGTAGTATTTCCCTAAATAATACTGATATTAAACTGGTGGCTACAAATATCCATCTGATTTGATTACTGAAAACACCTCCTTTAGTGGCATATTGCAACTGTATTCTTTCTTTCTTCCTATTCTCAACCTCACTCACTGCCCTAGCTCCTAAGGGGCCTGTATTACAAATTTATGCTACACTCCTCCTTACCTTTCTACACACACACACACACACACACACACAGTGATATTTTAAGTGTACTCTTCTAAAATTCTAAGCAAGTTACCAACATTTCAATGTTTGCAACTGGTTTTTACTTAACATTTTATTTTGCATAGTATCCATGTGGTTAATTATAGTATTTTCTTTTAACTCACTTATGGTGCACATTCTTATGTCTATACCACATTTATCCATCCACTACTAACATTTTCATTATTTCCATATTTTAAATCTATAACCAATGTCACGACGTGTATTATTCTATGTCTTCTGTATACCAGTGTAAAAAATTCTGGAGTGGACTATTAGGGTATGCATTTACCCTTCAAACTGTCACATCACTCTTTATTATGAATGAATTATTTACATGAACACCTGCAGTATCTGAGTTTTTCCTTCACAGCCTTACTGCCTCTAGATTCTAATTCAACTTTTGTTTTCAAGTTTATTTGGGTAAATACAGGTGATTTATTGTTAGTTCCTCTGATCAATAGTGAGATCGAGCACCTCTTTATATTTATTGACATTCACTTACATATTCTGTGAATGCCCTCTTTCTTCATCTATTTTTTCTCCAGATTATACACATTTTACTTTTAAACTTCTGAGAACTTACATATATTCTAGATATTAACTTACTAATATTTACATTTATTGTATGTCTATTAATAAAAATTTTAGCTATATTGTATGTCATTTAAAATGCAAATTTCTCCTCTCAGTCTACCACTTAGTTTTCAACATTGTATATGATCTTATATACCGTAAAAAGGAGTTATATTTTAATATAGTTAATCTTATTCATCTCTTTTCTGCATACTTAATGTTTTTTGAGTTATTCAAGAAAATGTTCCTCAGACTGAATGTGTACATTTCCAAATATCAAGCTTTTTATACTTACTTTCCTCATAAATTCTTCAGCTGGTCCCTCTAGTCACTATTAGAATCTATTTTAACATTGTTTCTAAATTTGCCTAATATTTGTATGTTATGCTGACTTGTTTCAGGTTTAGCACAGTATTTCATAATATCCTCAGAAAAGGTCCTCTGAATGTATATTTTCATGTGCTCAACATTCTCATTGAGGAGCAATGAGAAGATTGTGGGATATGAGATGGCCTGGGTATGGAACTACAATATGGCATTTAATATACATTGTCTCTAAGGCTCGTGAAGCTGTTGCGTCAGAATAAAAAGAAAAGATTTATAGATGGATATAAATGAAGGAAGAGAAAATAAAAATATGAAGGATAGACTGAAAAGAAATTTCACATGCTGCCATAAATTGGATTTACCCCTGTTAAAGTTTTTTTTTTCTTTTCAAAAAATGATAATACCTTTCACCTACTTCACAGCCAGAGTGGTTATATGTCAAGAGTAAAAAATGAGGTGTTCTTGAATACTCAGCTTAGCTAATACAGTAAACTATATTTCATAGGTGGTTTGTTGGAAATTCAGCTTAACCAACAGATTTTGGCAAACTTCCTCTTTGTTGCCTTCTCATTGCCTCTAATTGCTCCTCCAATTACTAGGAGAAAAAAAATACAAACATCTGCCTGTTTAAAAAAAAAATCAAATGGTAAAACAAAATGTATTCCCACATAACAGATGCTCATGAAAACAAGCAAAACAAGAAATGGGGTAGAATAATTAATATCTTTAAAAGCATTTGTCTGATTTCCTTTTGACTGAGACTGATTTCTTTGGGACTCTGATTCATGGAATTGTGCTTATTTTCATGGGTGATTATATATTATTTTGATTATTGTTGGGATTACTGTTGTGTGAAATGAATTTGGCAGTCCCAACACAGTGTTAATTTCCATTGTTCTTACACAGTGTGATACACTGGAATCAATGGCAGTAGAACAACTGAAATTGGTTAAAAAGTCACAGTAGATTTATGTTCCCTGGACACTCATTTCCTTATTTTACTGTCAGAAGAAAACTGAAGGTTGTTGACTTCCCTGGTAAATCACAGAAAAGCATGTAAAAGAGGCTGATGACTTGAATCCCTTAATATTTGCCTCCCAGAAAAATATAAAGACTTGCAGATACACTGCTAGAATAAGGAATGTATTACGCAATTAAAAAGAATTCAAAGGACTTTAAATTTATCGAGTTTATTTCATAACATACATTGTATTTTGCTTTTATATACCTAATAGGATATTCTTAATGTTACTTGCATTTCCTCTATGAGGTATACTTAAAATCTTAATTGAAATTTGAAAATCTCTGTTTAATTTCATTAAATTTCTATTATGTGAGATTTTAAAATTACATATGCAGGGGTGCCTGGGTGGTTTGTTTCTTAAGCGATCACATTCGGTTGACGTCATAATCTCATAGGTCTTGGGACTGAGCCCCTAGTGGGGCTCCCTGTTCAGCAGGGAGTCTGCTTCTCCCTCTGCCTCTCCCTGCCGGCCCCCTGCTCCTGCTCCCTCTATCTCTCAAATAAATAAACAAAATCTTGAAAAAAATTACATATGCAAAAAAAAAAAGACCCATTATAATTGTCTACATAATCAAATAAATATTGTTAGACCTTAGGTCAAATTAACCTAACTATCCCACTACCAACATTAGAAAAGTTACATATTTGTCATTTAATCGATGGTTTTATTTAGTCTCTGTCTTGCCAAACATCTAGTTGAATTTTTTCTCCACATAATTCATTTTTTTTAATGTAACAGAGACAAATGATCAGGTTGTTATGTTTAAGGGAGAGAGTAAACAGCAAGGCAGTTAAGTAAATGGGGAAAAAAAGCATCAGATTGAACTTAAGTAATTGGTTTCATGGAACATAATGCTTCATTCCTAGGACTACCTTAAAATTGCTCATTGACACATTCTGTGAAGTAAAACAACTGAATTTGCTCACAGTATTAGCAATTAAATTGTTTTTTAAAAAAAGACACACTGAGAATGTATTAATGGTAAATGTTCTTCTAGTGGGTGTAAATGCACGGTGGAGGTCTATAATTGCAACATTTAGCTTCTCTTAGATAGTTATGTCACCTCCTCACGTTTAGAACATTTCTAGACCTTGCTCACATCTGCTCCACAAGAATCTTCACTTTTCAGCAGTGAGTAATGTTTTAACAAACAAACATATCAACCATTTTATTCTTAAGAATATCTGCAAGACCAGAACTAAATTCAATTATACTTACATTTCTGAAGCTCTCTCAAAACAGGTATATAGGAATTGCCACCAAACAAAAACGAAGCAAAATTAATCTCACTGTTTTTTTTTAAGTAAACAAATCCCAATTTTGACAAAAAATTCTTCTCTTGAATACCAACCTCCATGTTATCTGTGAACCAGTATTTATTAAGCAGCTGTATTTCAGGCAGTAAGTATATAGAGTACAGAACAAAAACGCATACATTCTCCCTGCCTTGTAGAGCTACATGTTAACAAGATTTGGTGCTCAATCATATAAAAAAATTTAATATATGAGTAGGCTGTCAAGGTGATCTGTTTTTTAGTTCTTATCCTATAATCAACTAACATGATGCTGAATAATTATTCAAATTATATGGTCCTAAGTTTCCTATCTATAAAGTAAATCTGCTATACTCTCCAAAGATACTAAGATTCATGAGAGTATCTAAGTCAAAGTGAAATGAAACTGGTTTCTGCCTGAGGCTGAGGGGTACAGTAGATACTGATGGATTTTACTTGTGCTAAATGTCTCAGAATGTAATATAGGTGACTAAAGTTATGATGGAAGTACCCATCCCAATCGAATACAGCTATTTTAATTTTTGCCTTATAATAGTGATGACCTTTTAAAGAAACACCATCATAGTGTGCATTTTTAGCTCAAAAAACTAAGTTGAATTCTGGAGACCTAGGAGTTGACACTATTACATATTCTGATCAATGGATGTTCCATATGATTAGGTGATGCTGTTACTCCCCACCCCCCTCCAAAAATGCATCTGCAGACTGTTACTCTCCCAATAGACTTTTGACAATGTATACGTCATTTGGAACCAATATATTATCAACACATGATAGCTGAACCCACTCAGGACACCAACAGTGAAGGCATATTCAATGTCACTCAATATTCTATGTAACCACTCTTACAACATCCCTACCCTATCTGATATGTCTTTGTGAAAGTGGAGTTGTGATGGAAACATTCTGCTTCCCCAAGTACTCAGTTTAGTTAACACCAAGGTTGCCATTTACTAGTTACTGGGATATTACAGTCAGAAACTGATATTTACAAAAATCCAACTCAGATTCCCAGCACAAGTTTTGCATATTGTCTATCATCCTTCTCTGTTAATGCCTAAATGGTACTTTATCCCATCTTCTATCATTCTATTACCCTTATTTTTATTTATTTCCTTGCTTCTGGGAATCTCACCTGTTTGACTGCTATCTTTCTTATTAAAACAGCATTATTATAGCCTTTTTATCATGGTGGTAGTACGTGTCAACCAAGGCAAGAGTGATCTGCTGCCCCTCAGAGGAATCATGAAGATTTAGAAGACAGTTATAAATTTCACTTCTATCTCCCTTCTGTTAGTTCTTGTCAGTGAAATGATTCCAGAGCTAATGGAAATGAGACTGTAGAATGTGTATCCATAGAACTTGATCATCTTCTGCCCCACAAATGATACTGAGAAGAAATGCTTTGCTAGTACCTTTAGGCAATAGGAAAGAAAAGAATTGGAGTAGTATCTCCAATCTGTGGGGGATTATTAAATGATCATCTTAAATATCATTGGACCCATTCCATTTGCTAGTTACGAATTCCTCTCTCCACAAATAAATATTAACTCTTTAAAACAGGTTCATGTAAAATCAGAGCATGTTTAATATTAAAGATGCCTTCATAAACTGGTATTTACAAATGTGATGTGATTCAATTTCTAAGTATATTTAACACAAATATTTTCCGACTTATTTATTTTGCATAATGCCAGTTTTCCAATTAAATAAGATTTGAGTTTACCATCTGTTCACATTTTAGTAGGCCTATTAGATAATTAAAAATGCATCCTAATCTGTAGTCTTCTAAATACCATGTCTTTATTATTGGCACTAGAAACAAAATCAGTAAGTGCAGAATATATGAATCTAGTGGTATTAGATTGATCAAAATAATATTTATATGGTCTCATATTTTTTCCCCTGAAAATTAGGTGTAATGTTTAAACACCTACTTCTGAATCATACATTTTAAGTTTCACCCAAGTGCTTTGAATCACCTAAATTTTACTCATCACATTTGCAAATTTCACCAGTAGCGTGATCACAAATAAGTAAAGAACATGAACTTTAACTCTGATTTTGTCTAATGCAATACAATGCCTTGCTGTTAAAACTAGGCATTCATGACACTGCTCTATTGTGTAACAAATCTAAGGGATAGAATATGGTTTTTGTGCCTGGCACCTAAATGTAGATGTCAAGGGGATTAAGGAGAGTTCCAGACATGCACGCATATGGTTCAGTTAGGAAAACTATTTGGTCATTTAATATCTCACCAGTTGTGGTGGTTTCTAAATTCAGAATATATGTCAGTTAAGGATAAACTACTGAACAGGGAAGAATGAGAGGGATGAGGGAGGGTAAGTGGGGGTCTCGCACCACTCTCCAGGACTCATGCCACAAGATGCTGATACATTTCTTGGGCAATAGGAATACTATGAATTGTTTCTGTAGTCTCTGCATTGTTAACAAAATTATAGTGATAGTGTTAGAAAGAAGACTTAGTCATCTTCTCTGCATTTTAATTAGCAGAGTCTCCCCTCTCCATACTTTTTTCTTCTATGATCCTGGCCTTTAGATTGGAAATATTAGTAACTTTCATGGTCTTCTCGGGATGAAAATGTCATTCTTTTTTTAAAAACATTTTATTGGGGTGCCTGGGTGGCTCAGTGGGTTAAAGCCTCTGACTTCGGCTCAGGTCATGATCTCAGGGTCCTGGGATCGAGCCCCGCATCGGGCTCTCTGCTCAGTGGGGAGCCTGCTTCCCTCTCTCTCTCTGCCTGCCTCTCTGCCTACTTGTGTTCTCTCTCTCTCTGTGTCAAATAAATAAATAAAATCTTTAAAAAAATAAAAAATAAAAAAAACATTTTATTTATTTAGTTCAGAGAGAGAGAGAGAGAGTGAGGGCAAGCAAGGGAAGAGGCAGAGGGGAGGCAAAGGGAGGGAATCTCAAGCAGATTCCATGCTGAGTGTGGAGCCCTATGCAGAGCTTAACCAATCCCAGGACTCTGAGAACATGACCTGAGCTGAAACCAAGAGTCAGATGTTCAGTGAAGTAAATTTTACATTAAATAAAATTTATACTGTAACATACAAAGTCTACACTCATTTTTCAGTTATTTGAAAAATGAAAAGGATATAAATATATAATAAAAGTGTATATTTTTTGTCCATCAGTTATGTTTTTAATATTACTTTTTAAAATAAATGCAGGGGGCTTTAAAGATCATTTAAAAGCTTGCCTAACCATATCACACTATATCAATAAGTTGCTAGCATGAAATCTAAAAAGTTTGAAATTCTTGACAACTGAATAATATTAACAAATGTATCTTTTTGTTCCTTTCTTTATTTGAAACAGTTTCCAATATGGCATTTCAAAATGTTATTGGTGACATTAGTCCTCTGTGGGGTGGAGTAGATGCTATAGTGTTTAAGGAAATAGAATTTGGAATTAGACAACAGGAGTCTGGATTAACAATTTAGTTACAGGAAATCTTGAATAATTTTCTTGTCAGATCTAAATGAGCCTCAGTTTCATCAACTGAAAAAAATAGTGACGATGATATGTCCTAGGATGATAGGAAGAAGATAGGGAGTGACCAAATGAATGCAGAATATTTAACAAGATGTGTAAATAAATGAGCTTTCGCTCAGAGGAAGTTACTATTACTAAGGTTCAATAAGTACCTTATTAAAAGAATTTTGTGCTCAAACACTTAAAGAACTTACTAAAAGCAGCACTGAAGGGGTGTCTAGGTGCTCAGTCGGTTAAGTGTCTGCCTTCTGCTAAGGTCATGATCCCAGAGTCCTGGGATTGAGCCTCATGTCAGGCTCCCTGCTCAGCAGGGATATGCTTCTCCCTCTCTCTCTGCTTCTCCCCTCCACTTGTTCTCTCTCATATAAATAAATAAAATCAGCACTGTTACTATCATAAAATCCCTAGGGAGAAACACATACCCTCTACTTTCTGTGTTCTCTAGAAGAGAATTGACTTCAATTTTCTAGAAGAAAAAATATGAGAGCAGCTCTAGTTTCTACCCGGTGCCAAATCTCTCTAGTTTCTCTGTAAGACAGTGCATGAAGCACATAACTGAACAGAAGGAAACACATGTGAAAAAGTGGCTTACAAACTTCTGAGTTCTCTATCTTTGGAGAGGGCTGTCCTGGACGTATGTGTTCACTAGATTAAGTGATCTACCACCACTTAGGTAACATCTACAGCTGTCCCTCTCTACCTGCATCTATATGAATAAATTCAGTTTAGTGATGGACATATGAGGAAGCACACCTTGTCTTAAACCTAAGCTATGCTATTAATCAGATTTATCAGTAATAAAAGTATATTTAATCTTCATTTATCCAGTCTCATTTCTTATTTCTCAACTGGTTTTAACTTTGGAAGGGGCGAAGAGGAGGTGTAGTTATTTGTCACCCTCAAAAGAGCTCCAATAAATAATTTTCAAGTATCTATTTTTATAACCATAGAGCATATCATTCTCCAGGAAATACTTTTCACTACTTTCACCAAATTATTATTGAAAAAAATATAAAATTGCTATGCAATTTTAAATTTTGAATAGTCTTAACAGTGACAGGACATTGGATACAGTAGAAATAAAATGAAGATCAAGTAGATTTTTTGCCTGGTAGTTAATGTTTTATATTAGTCAATCTATCAATATTTTAAAAAATACATGTTTTAATTTTTAATGATGCTGAGAAGTAATTACTGTTGAAGAACATTACACAAAATATATTCTAGTCTCCAGCATTTCTACTTATTGAGAATGAAACAGAGGATACTGAGGATAAATGGGAAAATTATCAGAACCAATGTGATACCCACTGAATCATCACAAGTGATTTGTAATGATCACAAAATACATTTCCAGATAAGTCAGAATAAATGAGTTCAATAGGTATGAAGAAAAATGAAGAAAAATGCATGTCTATTTGCAAAGAAGGAATGATTATAGTCTACTAAATCATTATTCATAATTGAAATCAATTAATTTGCAGCAATGATTATTTAGTAAATTACTCATTCATATGATCAGAACCTAAATTTTTTCACACAAGAAAAATATTTAAAACTGTCCTCATATTTCTATTACATAAAATAATACTCATTACTCAAAACTTTTTCAGACAGTAGTAAGTATATACTGATAGAAAAATGTATCTAATGTGCCAGAATCTTGTGTTTCCCTTCTCTTATTCACCAAAATCCAGTTTTGTTGGAAGAACAACTTGCTTGAATAAAAAGCTATCTTTTCTAGTGCTTATTGGAAATAGGGGTGGCTAGTTGGTTAAATTGTAGTCAAAGAAATATAAGTAGAAGTTGCTGAGTGGTGCTTCCAGAAGTGTTTCTTAAAAAGGGGACTGTCCCCTTATGTATCGTTTTGCACGTGTTTCATTGCTTTTTTTGCTTCCTGGACCATGAATACATCTGAAGCTTCAGCAGTCATCCTGTAAACATTGGGATAAGGGCCGAAAAGAGCTGGAAGAAACCTGGGTCCCTGATAACTTGGTCTAGCCATCAAAAAGCAGCTTGCAGCATTTGCCTGGAGACTTTCCATTATATGAAAGTAAAATAAATATAAGACTTAGAATGTTTTTATTTTGCTTCCTTCAACATGCTGCTACAATCGATTCCTAATACAAAGGAATTTTATACCACCTTTAACCAAGTTTAGTTTGGTGAGAGACTGAGGTACTTAGAAACCATCTTAGCAAGGATATTGGTTGTTATATAACAAATTATCACAACATTAGAGGCTTAAAACCATACCATTTATTATTTCTCTAACTCTATTAACTCATTATCTCCATCAACTCTTACAGTTTCTGTGGGTCAGGAATCTCATGACAGCTCAGTGAGCACTCCTCTTTCAAGCTTACATGGTTATTGGCACATTTCAATTCCCTGACATTATAGGACGGAGAAAAAAAAATGCTTAGCTTCTAGGCGCAGTTTCTTGCCATGTTGCTCTCTTTCCCTGAGCAGTTCAATCATAGCAGCTTGTTCTTCAAAGCCAACAGAAGAGTCTGTCTAATGCATATATAGACAGATAATCATATATAACCAAATCATGGGGATGACATCCCATCCCCATCAACTTTGCCATATTTTACTGATTAGAGGTGAGTCACATCTCACATCCACTCAAAGGGAGAATATTTACAGGCAGTAACACCAACAACATGGGGTCCATAGTAGAATTCTGCCCAGCATTCCCAGTAAACAAACATAGTTTTGCAGAGACTCTGTTTGAGTTTCTATATCTTTTTCTGCATTAGTGTACTAGATAGGATATTCTACATGGCTCTTCAAAGAACTTCTTTTAATACTTTGTAGGACCCCTTAAACATATCTAAGAATAAGCCCATCACAAAATATATTCACTACCCTCTTCAAGCCTAAACCATGTTCAACTCTAGCTTTCCAGGGACAAATTTCATACTCAAGAAGAAAAACTCTCACCCAACACAAACTGCTCTTTATCAAAAGTTTCCAAACTTAACACCTACAGTTCAAGATTTCTTTAATCACAAACACACCATCATAGAAGCTCACAATGAAAAATTTCTGGACAGGGACACCTGGGTGGCTCAGTTGGTTAAGTGCCCAACTTCTGGTTACAAATCAAGTCATGATCTCATGGGTTATGAGACAGAGCCTGGTGTGCAGGGCTCTGTGCTCAGTGGGGAGTCCGCTTGAAGATTCTCTCCCTCTGCCCCTTCCCCCACTCATGTGTGTCTGTGTGTGTGTATGTGCACGCGCACGTGCATGCTCTCTCTCTCTCTCTCAAATAAATAAATAAATCTTAAAAAAAAGAATCTCTAGACAGAGACATCTCTCTAAATTTAACATTAAGAAGTTTATTTCTCATGTGTTTATCTCATTGTTATCTGGGTATATTTATCAGTGGTAGTGGATAAAAATAAATATGCTTTTTTTAAAAGATTTTATTTATTTATATGAGAGAGAGACAGAAAGCAAGAGCTCATGAGTAGGGCGGAGGAGGGGCAGAGAGACAAACAGACTCCCTGCTGAGCATGGAGCCCAACGTGGGGCTTGATCCCAGGACCCTGAGATCAGGACCTGAGCTGACGTAAAATGGTTAACCAACTGAGCCACCGAGGCCACCCTAAATATGTGTGTTTTATTTTGCCATCCCTTTTCCCTGTGTCTGTACTTTCTTTCTTACCCTGATATTTATAACATTGTGCTGTAATTATCAGTTTCCTCATTGACTTCCCTACTGGACTAAAAGCTGAGATGTTGAGCTCTCCAAGGACAAAAGGGTCCTTCAGTCAATGCTTGTACCTTTGCACTGACCCAAGAAGAGGCCTTATACCCACTCCCATTATTTCACTTGAACTAAAAGAGTGGTGTTGTCGTTAAAAAAAAAAAAAAAAAAAAAGTTAGGCACTTTAAAGTGCCCCTAACTTGTTTAACTAACTTGTTTAAATACAATGCCACTTTATATAAGAAGGTACTTTAATATTATTTAATAAGAAAAAGTAACATATCAATATCTGTGTTCTCAGAGGCAAGGACCCAGTTGGAGAACTGACCTAAAATCCACACTGGGTATCTGAGGATAGTTCAGATACTTAAGACAGATTAGTTAATAGGGATGTGGTACCTATGTGCTTGTTTTACCCAAACTCTGGATGAGTTAGAGTTTAAAGTTTTAGATCGAACAAAGATGAGTTCACTCCTGTATTTCTAGAATAAAAATCCTTGTGCTGAGCCACTTCCATGGAAACTGCCAGGCAGTATTCCATGCATTCAAAAAGCAACAAAAGGAACAGCATTAGTGGTACAAGTCCTTGCTTCTCAACTCCCTACCAAAATAAAAGTTAAGTTTGTGTACTTTTTATGCTGCAATCTCAGAATTTCATTTTGTTCGAGTGTCAGAATCTGGCAGTGCAATCCTACTGTGAATTAAGCTGGCTACTTTAGCATATAAACATCCAGGAGGTGTTATAATAGATGCTGCTTTCAAAACATGAAAATAAGTCAAAGTATATTGCAACAGATAAGCTGTCTATCCCCCTCTCTCTGACACAAATACACACAGATGTATCAGGACATTTCAAATTATTAATTTATACATATAAATATATTTAATCTATTTTCTTACCAGTTTAATTTCTTAAATGAGTCTAAATCCTGAAAGCAAAATAAAAATAATACATCAAGAGAAATTTCATGCATTTCAAATTGTGTGGATATAAGTTATATTAGCAAGACCAAAATATGGAGAGAGCTATGTGCTTTCATTGTCTAAATTGCATGGTATGTGAATTATATCACAGTACAGCTGTTTGTTGTTATTGTTTTGAGAGCCCTAAGAGAATGAAAAGACAAACCACACACTGGAGAAAATCTCTGCAAAGCTCACATCTGGTAAAAGACTGTTATCTAATATGCACAAAGAACTCTTAAAACTCAACAATAAACAAACAAACAACCCAATTTTAAAATCAGCAAAAGATCTAAGAGACACTTCACCAAAGAAGATACACAAACGGCAAATAAGCATATAGGAAAATATTCAACATCAGCTGTTGTCTGGGAATTAAAAATTAAAGCAATGATGTAATACTACACACTTATTAGAAGGGCCAATAACTAGGACATTGCTAACACCGAATGCTGGAGAGGATATGCAGCAAGAGCAACTCTTACTCGTTGCTGGTGGAAATATAAAACAATACAGCTGCTATTGAAAACATTTGGCAGTCTTTTGCAAAATTAAACATAATTATCGTATGGTCCTTAGTATTTACTCAAATACGTTGAAAACTATGTCTACATAAAACCTAGACATAAATGTTTACTGCAGTTTAATCCATAATTGCCAAAACTTAGGAGACATAAAGATGCCCTTCAACGGGTGAACAAACTTAACACAGTGATAGAAGAAATATTATCCAGTGCTTCCCCAAGAAAGAGCTATCAAGCCATGAAAAGAGTGGGAATTTTAGTTTTGTATTACTAAGGAAAATAAATCTGTTTGTAAAGGCAATATACTGAATGATTCCAATTATATGACATTCTTGACAAAAGAAAACTAAAGCTACAGTAAAAAGATCAATAGTTGCCAAGGATTCTAGAGGAGGGAGGGAGGGATGAACAGATGAAACACAGGGAATTTTTAGAGTAGTAAAAACTTTCCATGTCCTATTGTTATAGTGGATACGTGTTACTATACATTTGTTAAAGTCCACAGAATATACAACAAAAAGAATGAACTCTAATGTAAAGCATGGACTTCAGTTGATAATAATATGTCAATATTGACTTATTGATTGTAGCCTATGTGTATGTTAATAATGAGGAAAACTGTATAATATCTGGGGGGACAGATGAAGTGGTTATGTGGGAACTCTATGCTTTCTGATCAAATTTTCTGAAAACTTCAAACTGCTTTAAAAATGAAGTTTATTAATTTTTAAAAAATCAATGGACTATGGAAATGAAAAAAATACCGAAAACAGAAATAACAAAATGGAAGGGTTCACTGGTAGAGAGGACAACTGACTGAATCAGTGAACTTGAAGACAGATCCATAGAATTTACCCAACCTGAACAGAGAAGAGAAATAGACAGGAAATGAAGTTTCAAGGGTCTGTGGGACAACAAAATTTCCAACATTCCTATCATCACCACCCCAGAAGGAAAAGAAAAAAAAAAAAAAGAATGAGATTAAAATACTATTTAAAGAAATAATAGTATTGCCAAAAGACACAAATTTATAGACTCTGGAAGTTGCACGAGTCCCCAACAGGATAATCCCAAAGAAATCCATGCCAAAGGCACCTCATAATTCTCAAAACAAAGAGAAGATAAAAAAATGAAACAAACCAAACAAACCCTGAAAGCAACCAGAGAGAAATGATGTATTACCTGTAAGTAAAGAATGCCAGAGCACCGAATACCAGAGAATGCATTTGAAACCACGGAGGCCAGGACAGAGTGGCACACAGTCTTCCACGTGCTGAGAACACAACTAGGAATTATGAATTCTGTATTTGGTGCAAATTATACCCTCAGTAATCACGGGGCCATAAGGACATTCTCAGATGAAGGAAAATTAAAGAATAGTTAGCTAGAAGACCCGTGTTTAAGACTGGTTAAAGTGGGGGCGCCTGGGTGGCTGAGTCGTTAAGCATCTGCTTTGGCTCAGGGGGTCCTGGGATCGAGCCCCACATTGGGCTCCTGCTCAGCGGGGAGTCTGCTTCTCCCTCTCCCACTCCCCCTGTTTGTCTTCCCTCTCTCGCTGTCTCTCTCTGTCAAATAAATAAAATCTTAAAAAAAAAAGACTGGTTAAAGGCAGTTTCTTGAACAGAAAAGACATGAAAAAATAGAATCCTGGAGGACCAGGAAGGAAGAATGGTGCAAACTGTACCCGTAGAGGTATATACCAAAGAGTATCCTTTTCCTCATGAATTTTGTGTCTTTTTGGATGGTTGAAACTAAACTTACAGCATTTATTTGATAATCAAGATAACATTTTACTGGCAAATGTAAAGGGATATACATGGAAATGAGATTTTCCCATTTTACCTGAAGTGGTAAAATATAGAACCTATGAACTGTAATGTCACACGTGTATATTTTAATACCCACAGGAAGCGCAACAAAACCGACAAAACACAATCAAACACATTGTAAAGACGGTCCCCAACTTATGATGGTTTAACTTAGGATATTTCAACTTTATGATGGTACTAAATCGGAGAGGCATTCAGTAAAAACTACAATGAATTTTGTATTTGGATCTCTTCCTGGGCTAGAAATATTTGGTAGACACTCTCTTGTGATTCTGGGCAGCGGCAGCAAGCCACGGCTCGCGGTCAGCTACACAATCACAAGGATAACATTCTGTACCTGTGCAACCATTCTGTGTTTCACTTTCAGTATAATATTCAGCAAATTACATGAGATAGTCAACACTTCTTATAAAACAGGCATTGTGTTAGATGAATTTTGTCCAACTCTAGGCTAAAGCAAGTGTTCTGAGTACATTTATGGCAGAATAAGCTGAGCTATTATGTTCAGTAGGTCAGGCATATTAAACATTGCAGCTTCCGATATTTTCTTCTTTTTAAAGTTTTATTTATTTAAGTAATCTTTACACTTGATGTGGGGCTCAAACTCATGACCCTGAGATCAAGAGTTGCTCTCTCTTTCGACTAAGCCAGCCAGGCACCCCCTCAATTTATGATATTTTCAAATTACACTAGGTTTATCAGGATGTAACCCCATTGTAAATTGAGGATGATCTGCAGATAAAAAAGATGAAATCTTAAAAAGTGTTCAAGTAACACATAGGAAGGCTGGAATAGAGAAACAGAGGAAACATAAAGACAAAAATTAAAATGGCAGAGTAAAGCACTAACATATCAGGAATTACTTTAGATGTATAGGATATGAATACACAAATCAAAAAACAGATACTGGATTTAAAAAATTGTCCCATATATATTCAGATTACAAGCAGCTCACTTCAAATTCAATGATATTGATAGATTGAAAATCAAAGGATGTCCAAAAAAATATACCAGGTAATATTAATTTAAAACAAACACAAGTGACTATATCAACATCTGATAAATTGGACTTCAGAACAAATAAAATTACTAGAGACAAAGAAGGACATTACATAACGGTAAAAATTCAATCCAGCAGGAAGACATGAAAGTATACACACTAAAAAATAAAGTTTCAAAATACACGAAAAAACCAACTGAGTTGAAAAGAGAAATAAACAAATCCACAATTAGAGTCTTCAATACCTCTCTCTTGGAAACTGATAAAACTACTAGAAAGAAAATTAAAAAGGACACAGAGGATCTGAACAACACAATCAATAAACAGTATCTAATTAATATATATATTGAACAATCCACTCAACAACAGGAGAATACACAATTTTATTTTAAGCACCAACGGGCTATTCACCAAGACAGGTCATATTTTATATCATAAAACAAACCTCAATAACCTTAAAAGAGCTGGCATCCCACAGAGTGTATTCTTTGATGATAATGGAATAAAACTAGAAATCAATGACAGAGAGGCAACAGAAACCTATTGTATCTTCTGAATTATTCACTGATTAAAAGCAGTATTTCCTAGTAGTTCCTGCTTTATTGTGTGTTTCTGTGTCTCTGTGTGTTTTGAACAATTTAAAACAAACAGAAAATGCAATGTAAGGGTGTTTAAGATGATGCTTACGAAACAGGAAACAGAGTTAGGCATTATTATAATGATGGTCAAAATTATTAAGTCATTGTTTATCTTCGCTCTATCAGTATATCTAATAGTTCTTGTCCAGGTAAGGTGATTATTCACGTGTGTATCTGATTAAAAAAAATCTAAATATTCTAAGTTAAATTTTATATTAAATTGGTTATAGTAAAGCAACCAATTGGGGGAATTAGAGGAAGGTGGTCCAAAGGCACAAACTTTCAAATATAAGGTAAATAAATACTAGGGATGTAATATACAACATCATGCCTACAGTTAACACTGCTGTATGATATACAGACAACTTAAGAGAGTAAATCCTAAGGGTCCTCATCGGAAGGAGAAACATTTTTCCTCTTTCCCCTTTCTTCTTCCTTTTCTTTTTATTGTATCTATATGAGAAGATGGATGTTAGCTGAACCTATTGCAGTAATCGTTTCATAATATATAAAAATCAATCATGCTGTTTGCCATAAACTTATACAGAGATGTATGTCAATTATTTCTCAATAAAACTTGAAGAAAACAAAGACAAAATCCATCCCCCTCTCTTTGTCGCTCTCTCTCTCTCTCTCTCTCACACACACACACACACACATAAAATGCCAGTTTATTAATCCTGAAGTAGCAGGAAAGATGTGGCAAATTACTTGAAATGATTTTACAGGAAATACAGAGTAAGATCAGAGGAGGTGTGTGTCCATATGTGTTTGTGTATGTGTACTACATGCTAAGGGTAGCAGTGCATTTCTGCTGAGATGTGTCTAAATGTAATTTGAAAATTTGAGGGTATATATTATTATTTAATATGCAATAATTTATTTTTAGTTTGATCTAAATGTGATGGGACTTCATATCCTTTTAATCTTAATAAATTGGCTGGTATGGAGCAAATGTTTTTGTCCCCCAAAAATCATATATTGAAGCTCTAACATCCAATGTGATGGCATTTAGAAGTGGGGCCTTTGGGAAAAAAAAAAAAAAAAAGAAGTGGGGCCTTTGGAATGTAAGTAGGCTTAGATAAGGTCATGAAGGCAGAGTCACTCTGACAGAATATGCCTTCATAAGAAAAGGAAGAGACACCAGAGCTTTCTTTCTCTTTCCTATATGAAGATACAGTGAGAAGGCAACTGTTTACAAGCCAGGAAAAGGGCTCTCACCAGAACTGAACACGGCTGGCATCTAGATCTTAGACTTCCAGACTTGGAAACTGTGAGATAATAGGTATCTGTTGTTAAGCCAGCCAGCCTATGGTGCTTTTTTTCTGGCAGCCCATGCTGAGATAGTTGTGGGAACTGTGGTAGGTATTGGGAGGAGGGACAACCTAGAAATCTTAATCTGCAGAATAAAGCAGATACAAAGAGTGTGCCTGGAATTTTAACTTAAATTAAGACACGCATGATAAGGAGTCAGAGAGCTTTGCAAAAAGCGAAGGTAAGACTTTCAGGAGAAAGGAACAGCAAGTGCAAAGCTTGTTGAATATTAATGAAAATGCTAAGGAGGCTGCATGTTCAGAGCTTCCAAAGTGGGGGAGAGACTGGTAGAAAGAAGTTGAAGTTGGAGGGTGGGTTGGAGTCAAATTGTGCCGCATCTTTTCAGACTTAATAATATGTTGGATATTATTCTTGCATATACCCTAAAGGGTTTGAGCAGAGTTTGGTTTACACTTAAAACACTTTCTCACTGGGAGGTTAGGGTGGCAGAAGTGGAATAAGAAAGATCAGGAAGGAGGAGACTGCAGAAAACAATGTGAGAGGTCATAGTGGTGTGAATTAAGGTTATGTCATTGAAGGCAGTTCAACATATACTTGTTGAATAGAACTAACAGGATTTCCCGATGGATCAAACTTTGGAGATTTTTATATAAGCAACTAGAAGATTGGCAGCATGCTTAAGTAAGATGAGAGGCTGGGAGAGAAAAGATTCGGGAGAAGAAAAAAAGGGCTCCAGTTTGGACATGTTGACTTACAGATGTGAATTTCGATAAAGACTGTCTCATTGACCAAACTTTAGACAGGCTTTTCTGAGTCCTCTTTTCAATTAGGCTTCATCCTTGGACTTTGACCTCAGTCTGCCTAGCCCAGTTTAGCAAGAATCTTGCTAGGGGAGTTTAGTGAGAATCTCCCCTAAACCCTGCACTGTTGGTCTGATGCCCCTTGATATCTGGTTAAATTCTTCATTCCAACCCATCATATCTGATTCCCTTGGCCTGCCTTTAGCATGAATCTTGTTAATTGGATTTATCGAGGCTCTCCCTATTTATGATGTCTGCCATCTTAGAGATTTTCTACCTACTGACCCCATCACTCTGCGGTTTGGCTATACATTCCCAGTTGTCCTTGTTGAATTTAGAACTGAGCTCAGTTGTACACTAAAATCTCTTCCCCCTATTGGAAGAATATTGAATAAAATTTGTCTTTACTGCCTTCAACAAGTGCCTGGATCTATTTCTCTTTAATCATTTGTATTATTAGATTATCTCTGATTATCAAACACAAATGCAAATCTTCTCTACCAAAAACACATTTTCTCTAAAGCAGAGAGCCAGCTTGAATGGGTTTCTCAATTCTTCTGGCCCTCAGAGAAACACCCACGAGGCAAAACGTAAGCACTGCATCCAGAGGTATGTCTGTTACCATCAGAAGTTGCTCATGAATCTGTAGACCTAAGTACCAACTTCAGAGACGCTTCTGAAAGAAGCCTACAGCAATAGATAGTGCCCCAGGTCAACGGAAATCCTGCTGTCCATGGAAACACTGACTGGTCCTGCATTTTACACAGATGGGATCATTTTCTTTCCAGTAATGACACTCTTTTGTCAAAGCTTTCCCCTCATGTACATCTTCGGCACTTGGACTCCCAATAATGTTTCCTAACGTTAAAATTTACTCTAAACTTAGCTCTGAATGAAAACATGTTTTTAAAGGAATTATTCTGTAGGGTACAGAAAGCACCATTATAAGCAGTGTAGTTTATTATAATAAATGCTGCTTTTGCAGGTGCAATAAAAATTGGGTTTCTTAAGTTATACTAACTTACTAAATATAGATTAATAGAGAGATATACATTACATTCTTAAGTTAGAATTCCAAAAGCTGAAGTATTTGTTCTTTAATAATGTCATTTTTCTTTTTCTTCATGAGAAAACTAAAAGTCATATAACCATTTCATCACTGGCAAAATGAAGCAGCAGGTTAAAAATCCTACTGTTGTTTCCATCAGTAGATATAACGTCAGTGGTTTATGGGATAGAATAAGACATTGGATTTCACTGGGCAAAATCTGTTACCTAGGACTGCTGTCCAAAGCTGGACAGCAGCTTTGGGTTGTTACCAGCCTGTAGTGGTAACTGGTATGTTTGCTATTCAGCCTGACATATAATCCTTTCTGGGAATTAGATTTGGAAAGAAAACCTAATGACATTTCCTACCTAATATATCTGACGATGCCAGAGTAGAAGACAATGCTATGCGAGGAGTTTCTCCTTCACCGTGTACAGTAATGTCACAGCAGAAATCTTTGGCATGGAAGTTGCTTACACTAGACCTATGTCAGTTTGAAAATAACAATAACAACACAAATATCAGTAATATTCCCATGACTGACAGTGAATGGTCCAGCACACCAAAAAATCTTAGAATAATTTAAGTGACAAATGACAAACATTTCAACTTACTTGCAGTTTGTGGACATTCCCCCCCACCCCTTCCACAAAGTAATAAAATTAAGTTTTCTGGTCCAACTGATTTGTATTTTTTTAAGATCAAAAATCCTTTGGGGCGCCTGGGTGGCCCAGTGGGTTAAGCCTCTGCCTTCGGCTCAGGTCATGACCTCACGGTCCTGGGATCAAGCCCCACATTGGGCTCTCTGCTCAGCAGGGAGCCTGCTTCCCCCTCTCTCTCTGCCTGCCTCTGCCTACTTGTGATCTCTCTCTCTATCAAATAATAAATAAAATCTTAAAAAAAAATCCTTTAAAATCTCACATATTAATAATACAAACTGCCACTAAATTATAGGTTTTTCTTTACTTATATGAAGTGGTGAATGGTTTTCATTCAACCTGGAATTGTTCCCTTCACTCTGTAACAATCAACTTAAATGTCATCAATTCTGTAAAGCTTCTTCAGGGTTTCTCCTTTAGAGTAACTATTTTAATACCTCATACTACTCAACAACATTTATTTATTCATTTAATATATTTATTGAGTGTAAGCACAGTTTTTGAGAGAGAAAATATAGTAAGTTAAGAGAAATATGTTCTCTTTCTAATAGAGCTTACACGCAGGGGGTAAGGAGGAGTTCAAGTGACTAAACAAGAAAACTGCAGATTGTGAAAAATGCCATGAAATTAACAAACTGGGTGGTATATGAAAAAATATGTAACTGGGTGAAGCATATTCAAAGCATTAATTTACATAAAATGATCAGAAAAGACCCTGCTAAGGATATGTCCTAAGACCAAAAGATAGGAATATGGATGAACTGATGGGATCCAATCAAAGAACATTCCTGAAAATAGGAGTGGCAAGTGCAAAAATCTTAAGGTAGGAAGGACCTTGCTGGTTCAAGGAACACAGAGACACTTGTACAATGATCTTGAGCATACTATATCTTACACATCTTCTGATTCCTGTCTTCTGGCAAATACCTTCAAAGAAATACTACAAAATTGTTTGGTTAATAAAGAATAAGCAATTGAGACATATGTTTATAAAGTTATAACAGGTTTTTTAAAAAATTATCATCTTGTGAAAGGACATTAACATAATAATAAAATAATAGCAACATAGGACAATGTATAATTTTGCTAAAAACTAATAGCAACATAGGACAATGTGTGTAGAGGCAATTAAAGTAATTATGGACAAGGGAAATTGGTGTCATTTTTAGTAGTCAAGGGAACTTTATTATTTTTGAATAAGGAAACAGATTTGAGTTTTTCATAATGACTCAATCTTTAATTTTAAATTAGAATCTACAAATTTGAGCTTTCATTAATAAATTCTAAGCACATCATTTTTTTAAATGGTAGTTAAGGGTGAGTATGTTTGTATGGTTCCCTCACATTGAGAAAAATAAAGTAAAGGCAATTATTAGTTAATGCTGATGTACTCGATTTAAGGAGAAGTGTATATGTTGAAGATTAAAAAAGTGAATAAAAAGAGTGGTTAGAAAAGTCTTTTATGATCAAGATTGGCTTTATACATGTCCTTTTTCAGAACTTCTCAACTTATGCCATGTCCTTTCATTTATGACATATTTATGAATATTAATTTACATGATACTTTATGAAAAAGAATAAACAAATTGAGAGCATTTTTAGGACCATCAAGATTTTTGGAAATAATCTGACATTTTTAACACCATGGCCTTCTGTGCAAGCTAGAGAATACATCCTATTGGAATTAATTAAATGAGAAAAAAATCAAAGGCTTTCTTATATTAGTAATACTAAGGCCACAAATATTCAAATAATAAACTTTTTAAAATTTTTTTAATCATCGAAAACCTTTTTGAACAATCTTAAATTTACTTTTACATAATATAAGTTCCTGTGAAGATTGGGTACCCAATTGATAAACATTTTCCTTTGATGCGATTTGTTTTCATTCAGACAGAGTTCCAGTATAGATCGTCTAGTTTTAATGTAGTACTGACTTTTATACCCTGGAAACTACAGACAGCCCCAGGGAAGTGATTCTGTTGAGGAGCTGAGGTTTATATTTAACTTACTGAGACTCCCCAGTGTGTTGGCTCTGTGAATACATTTAGTAAATAAGCAAGACATCAGGAAAAGAGAGGAAAAATAGTAACTTGTGAATAAGATCTTTTATATGGTTATCATGTGCCTCTTACATTACCTAAAATATTAAATATGTTCAAGGAAATAGTATTTGGTTTCATCTTGATTTTCTCTGTAGCTCTTAGCAGAACTATAGCAAACATAGTAGGAACCTGATAAATTCTGTGTGAATTGAGTGTGTCACACTTTAATGATCTTTTTTTTCCTCTTTTTTTCCCCCTAAGTTACCTTTAGTTTTTGATTCCAGATGGAGACTGCAGATCAATAACAATTATTACCTAGAAATGGGCAAGAGATTAGCTGTGTATTGTCAAGCTAAAGCCCACAGACATATTTTGTATCCATTGAATAAAAAGAAAATTATAATTTAAGCCCTAACTTTAAAATAATTAATTGATGGAAACATGAAAATCTACTCTTGAGACAGAAGAATCTAGACTTGCATTGTTCTGGATTAAGAGTATAGACTAGACTAGATGATATTGTAAAATAACATATTAAACTAGGTTGAATATATATAAATTAAAAATGCACTTATTCTTTGTTCATTCATTTAAAAATACAGATTTTGGCCAGCACTGTTGAGGGTACCAGACAAAATGGTCTGATGGAAACAGGCAATTTTCTTAGCCTCGCGGACTTTTTATTTTATTTGGAATGAGGAGTGGGAGATGAGGATAATAAATCAATGAATGTGTAAATATATTATAAGTTAAATAGTGAACATTGCTAAAAAGAAAAAAAAAAAAGTAAGGAAAGGGAGATTATAAAGTGCCAGATGTGAGCATATTGCTATTTATAAAGAGTCCATAAGCACTGTAAGTAGGGTATAAAGGGCAGCCAGGAGGAGACCTTTTTGTTAGCGTGATTTGAGCAAAAATCTGAGAAAAGCAAGGAGTGAGCTATAAGGCTACATGAGGACAGAGTACTGAATGAAAGGCCCTGTGGAAAGTGAATGCTTGAAATGTCCAAGAAGCGAGGAGATCCAGTATGGCTGAAGTGGGAGTGAGTGAGCTGGACATCAAGAGAAAATGAGATTGGAGGGGTAATTTCAAAATGCTAGGTGCTAGTTATTCTAAAAAATATTTAGTTTTATAATAATAAATTTATTTCTGAGTGTTTCGTGGTATCTTTTACTTACCAAGCATGATGCTAAGTGCTTAATACAAATGTCACTTAGTTAACATAATCATTCTGTAAATAAGACTTAGACAAGTCATATAATTTGACAAAGTTATGAATCAGTTAAATTTCTGAATTGTGGCTAATTTACCGCCAAGGTTGTTTTTTTCCTTTTTACTTATTTTGAAAATTATTTATCATTTATTTAATTCCTTTCTCTCACCTATCTATATTTGGATGGAATGACCTAAGTCAGAACAATATTTAGTATGCAACTAACAGCAGCCTTGTCTCTACTGAGGTGGCTAAAGTACGCTGCAAAGTAACATTCTAATATCCGATTCATTGAGCTGCACCTATTTGTCATGGCATGTGATGAGTATCTAGCAACACCACTTTTGCACTTATGACCTATTCAAATTTTATGTCCTATACAAGTGTTTGCATGCTATATAAATCCAGCTGCAAGTTGAATATCTGAACTCATGGTTAAAAATTAATAAATTAATGATCTGAACTCACATTTCAAAAGTAATGATCCTCCCACTACAGAGGAATAAGCACTAGCTAGGTGAGCAAACAGAATATAAGTTTGATTCTGAATTCATATTTTATCCAAATATAATTGCTTTTGATCAGGCCGGTTTCAGAAGAACTGCTTTTCATTCAATGCCTTTCTGTCACTCCAAAATAGAAAACGAATGGAAAAAGGGAACGTGTATTAGTGCTAAACAAAATGAGAACATGGAAGAAATTTGCCTATCAGTGGATCTTACATAGTTCAGATAGATTGTTGATGAATTGGAAGGTTCTTTTGAATTAAATCACCAGTCATCTGAAGCTCTTTCAGAAGCTTAGACAGCCCCAGGAGTGACTAGCAATTTCTGATACCTGTGACAAATGACCTACATCAAAAAAATTGGATTTGCATATTCATAATGCAATTTGAGTACTAATGCTCTTGACCACTAGGGAACTCTTGATATAATTATGTTAATTTCCAATATGTTTCCCAATGTTCTCTCTGTACCAGTGATTGCTTACATGAAAGTTAATATTTTACATTTAAAATAAAGTATGAAAATAAATATCGTAGTTTGTTTCATAGAAGCTGTATTGTATTAGAAAATATATTCACATAAGCAAATATGAAGATAATTGACAGATTGTGGCTGAATTACTATCAAGAGTTTTGTTTATATTTAAATTGCCTTTAGATCAAAGTCACTATATTGTAACAGTTCTGTGAAAAATGCGTTAGCTAGAAAATACTGCAGTTCATTTGGCCACCTTAACAATTGATGCCATGGTTTCTTGAGCAATTTGACTGCTGCAGTATATACAGAGGATGTAGACAGATAAAATAAATGAATTGACATGCCCCTTCCAGTGAAACCTCAGAATAAAGCCCTGACAATTATTAAGCAAATTTTATTTCATCTGTGACTAATTAATAATTAATGATGTGAATACATATAGGACCTGGAAAATAAAAAAATATAAGAACCATCTTTTGTTCGACCTACAAACATAAAATGCAATTCAAATCTGAATTTTTTCCATCAGGTTACAGGGAAGTAGATATGCACATCTCAGTGAAAACACATTTTCATGTTCTCTTCTTTCTGAATAAGCTCAGTAAATTCTTGTCATGGAAAGGTTAAACAAACTTTTTCCAATTTACCTTGGCTTCACCCAAACGAGAATATCAAATATTTCTAACTGTAATGCATATAAAATATTTAATACATTCAGAACACTATGTGACACAGTAAGGAACTAAATTTCTCTTTTTAAGTATAATGATTGAAGATAGAAGGGCATTAGAGGAACAATGAACAGAACAAACACACGTATTGTGTATGAATTTGAGATACTGTGACTAACAGTGTGTTCATTGTATGGTGATTGTAATGCTAAATTTAGAAGACCAACTTTTTGTGTAGATTAATCTAAATAAAATAGTAAAATTCTTTCTAGATTTTGGCTACATAATAGCAAATGTTCTTATTGAAGAAAAAGAAAAAGATCTGCTGATGAGAAGACCAGAGTTCTGAAGCTCTGCTTTATAAAGTTGTCTGAGAACTTGCATAGGGTACTGTTTGAGTGCCTCGGTGGCAACCTTAAGAATAAAAAGTCATTGCCGAAGTTAAGAAAAGGACATTTTTGTTCGGTAAGATCTTACTACAATGAATAACAATGAGATCATTAATCAAAACAATGCCAATATCCAAGATATTCCAAAAATTTAGAAAAGAAGGGTGTTTCTGCATGAAGAACCACATGTCAAAGAAGATAGTGGTAGAAAGGGCCAAGATTAAAAAAAAAAAAAAGAAAAAAGTCACCAAGAAGCCACTGTGAAATAAATTTGCATAATGTTGCATTTCACCTTTCTCCAGGGGGAAGAGGACATTTGATAGTCTTAGCCAGGCCATCCTTTATAATTATAAGCCCTAACTCTTAAATGTAAAATTAGGTAGGATAGTGTGTATGTATGTATGTAACTGTTCCTGGTAATGTTATACTAAACACACAAAGGAAAAGAAAAAAAAAAAACAAAAGACCTTACAGCCATGTTATTTTATATCGATCCAATGAGTTATGGCTTGCTATTGCTGCTATATACCATTGTGTATAGCTTTTGTTACTAAAATTGGGCTGAGGATAGGATCTGTAGCTCCTGACTCCCAAACTATTTACATTTTCTACCAAATCTGAAGAATCTATAGGTAGTCAGTGGGTGCAGACAAAAATTGAGTATTATCCTAACTAAAGCCTTTTTTGCACATCCAATAGTCAATTTTCTTTCTTCCCTTAATTTCTGAGATATTGTCCAATCTTTCTGACAGATATCCTTCTTTACTTTTTTGACTGTGCTTAAAAACCTGGCCAAGATGGAAAGTCCATGGCTGACTGATTTTCTTGCTAAGCCTTGTTCACTGGCCTGAATTCTAAAGTCTCTTTCCTCAGTCAGAGCTACTTGATCAGTTTTCCTTGTTTTTATTGTATTTTTTTTTTCACAGCTGTGTTATTCCATGGACGATAGTACTATGTCTAAGATCAGATGCCCTAAGTCATATGGAGGATGATAAATGTCCCCAAAATAGGGTCACAACCCACCACTAATCTACACCTTCTGCCTCTACAGCCTATACTTCACCTGTCAAATCACATTTTATATTTTAAAATACATATTCATTCCAAAGTAGTGTGCAATTACAGTATATTTTAACCACATTCAAGTAATGGAAATGGAAATAATCATCTCCCTAGCTTTTAACAGTAGTTCTTTCTAAACCACAAAATTTGGAAAAATGTGTATTTGCTGGGATTCTTAATTTTAATGAATTATGACTTACAAAATTCCTTAAAATTCAGTGCAATATCTAAATTGAAATCCTTAATAGGACATGACATAACCAATATTTTCTAAGAATATCTTTGCCACTTTACATTGGTCAAAACATTCCTACTTCCCATAAATCAATTTCTTAAATAAAGATAAAAAAATAGAGAAGGTTTTAATGGTAATAACATAAATTAACCAGAGGCGATTATCTAAATTATATCTTCTAACATAAAAGGAAGTAGTAGAAATGATGAAAAAAGTATTTGTCCTGAAAAATTCAATGAAGGAATCATAAATTTTAAGGTTGAATCATTAACACACAGATCATGTTTTATTTCCATATAATCAGTAGCAACTGATTGTTCTTTTTAAATCAATGGTTGAAGAAACAAACAAGGTGCTATGATTTTCTGATTTTATTGACACACATTCTGATAAGATACATGTTAGACAATGTATTTAATGACTGAGGGCTTCATATAACCATAGAGTAGATTATCTTTTTTAATAATTTTAATGTGCAGCTTTTATATAGCTCTATTGCATGCATTTTATACATTAGTTATGGCACAATAATTTATATTCCAGCTATATACACTTGAGAAAGATGGGTATGTTCAAATTTTAAAAGAATAACTTTTATTTGTTAATGCCATCTCTATCTGGATACATTTAGAGCAGTGTATATAGAACTGTCAAGTTCAATTCATTTACTAAGGACTTCAGTGTCTTTTCTGATGGCCTAAATTTCATTGAACATCAGTTGAATACTACTGAATGCATAGAGCAGATTCATTTCCAGCATGTCACATTTCTGTCAACAAATAATCTAAAAATTCATCATTCTCTACATCACATTCTACTTTGGATGAGCAAATTTCACATTGTGAGACAATGTCAGCTATGTGTTAAACTGACACTAGAGGTTCATGGACTTAATTTGCTAAAGCCATATATTCTTATATACAGACTCAGAGAAGGTAGCTTCGATCCTCAAACCCCCATAAAATATGATCGGGCAAGGAGAACTATATTATTGTCAACACATTTGATATTAACTATGATAGGTGGGTGAATTTTAGATTTAGTTTAAAACCTCATCTACTTGTAACTCTTATAACCAATATTAGGATGGGTAGTTATATAAAACCCACTTATATGTGTATTTGCTTTAACCCAAGAAAACAAAAACATAAAGGTGCAAAACCATACAGGCATACACACATACCTACGAAAGTAATATAAAAGATTATTCATCCTATTTTTAGTCAGAAGTCATATGTCTACTATTTACAGAAGTAAATAATACTGATGCCGTGGCCGGCGCGACAATCTCGAACCAGGGCTGAGGGTAAGGGAATGAGGAAAAAAGAAGTAGAGAGACAAAGGATGGGAGCGGGAGGAACACAACGGATGATGTCCAGATTGTGTTCAGCTTTATTTCAGAGTGCGCATGCTTATATAGTGTGTGAAAAACAAGTTCAAGGAAACAGCTTCACACGTAAATCACGTAGCACACGCAGCACTTCTTCTCTAAGGACTACTAAGATTAACAAAGGCAGATTTATGAGTTGCACGTGCATATACCTCAAAGACATTACCACAAATCAGCGAGATAATTGGTTGCAACCTGTACAGCTTGTTTTTCAAAGGGGCATGACCAATCACAGACCAGCATGCCTCAAGGCCCCTTGCATGAGCCCATTCTCCAGCGCCCACCTTCCGCCCAATCAGGCAGGGGTCACGAGTCAGGGCACAAGTCCATTCTCTAGCGACCGCTTTCCGCCATTCGGGCAGGGGTCACGAGTCCGGGCTCGGCAAGTCCCTTTAACAGCTAGCCTGCGGCTGTCCACATACTGATTTGTGGAATTAAACTGTTTTTGTTATAGCATAAATCCACCTCATATTTTAAAATAAAATAAATACTTCAGTAATTTTAAACTTCTATGAAACAGAAAATGTCATAAGATTTTTAATGCACCCATGTCCCTTTCTCATTTTCTACCTCTATTCTACTTTTCCAAGTTTGTTTTAGGTTCTAAAAGGTAGAACAGGGATCAAACACATGTGTTATGGAAAATCCTCCTAAGATGTTTCTAATTAGAGCCCTTAAACAATACTTATTTTGCTCACCATCACTCTCCTTCTCCCTAAAATTTTGTACTTCCTCTATCACCTCAAAAACATTTTAATGTCATTGATCTAAGCTATGGCAGCTTCTAATATTATACCCAATTTCATTTTACGCTAAAAACCATTGCTTTCCTTGACATGTTCATTCTTATCAGCAGCAGTATAAATTTTACCAAAAAAAGTGAATTTTTAAACCACTTTAAGGGACATAGTATGTGTATGTGTGTCTATATGTATGTCTGTATGTGTGTACATAACCACATATCATGGGAAGAACTTAGAGCTAGATTTAAATGAAATTGGTAAGCAGTCAGCTGGCCATATACAGTCTCTAAGAGACTCCCTCTTACTCATAGCAAATGTAAACCAAAATGAGTTTACTTTGAATAGTACAAATCGCATTTCTCTTGCAAAAATATTAAGTGTGCACATATAAATATCAGTAATTATATGCTGAGTGGAGTCTGGTTAAGATTTTCTCTCCTTCTTCCTCTCCTTCTTCCTGCTTAAGATTTTCTCTCCTTCTTCCCCTTCCCCATACTCTCTTTCTCTCAAATAAATGTCTTAAAAAAAAAAAGAAAAAATGTCATCAGAAAGACACTTAAAGTAATAAGATTTGAAATTTTTTAAAAACCTATGAGATTCTGATCCACAGATCCAATAAAACTTGTGAAGGATAAATAAGAATAAATCCACACCTGGAACATCAGAATAAAACCACATATCCAAGAAGAAAAAGAGGAAATCTAGAGAGCAAACAGAAGTGGCAGAGGGTGGGGGTGAAGTGGTAGGGAGGAAAGATGATAAAATGTCCTTCAGTAAAATGTTATATCTACTGCCATTTTCTTATTATATATATATATATAAATAAATAAAAATATTATATATATATACACACACACAGACACACACACACACACATATATAAAGTTTAGGTGTTTGACTTAAGCTGGACCAATCGAAATAAAACTCAGAATCTTTATTTTGTTATAGTTAAAGGATAAATACTCTATTAGCATGAATACAAATTGTGGCCCTAGGGACTATGGCACCAGAAAGAGAAGTGGCCTTAGAATGAAACTGAATGCAAAAGGCAGAGAAGTGGACTAGAAAGGCCTTGGGTCGGCGATATAATTTACTGTCATTAAAAATGCATAATAAGGAAACAGCAATCTTTTCCAAAAGTACATAAAACAAAAGGTACACAATACATAAATTTATGTGGCTGCCTAGAACAAGGACTAAGAAGAAGAATGGGAGTGAAAAATTGGGTTGAAATGGAAAAAATCATTAGATGGGACTTAAACACGGAAACGAATGTGATTAACTGAAATCTTCAGCACCTACTGTCACGTATAACTTTACCAATGCCTGTATCCATATCTATATCCGTATATACAGCTATTTAAAAAGTTGTGTGCTTGTTGACATTGGTGAGCAGCGGTCAAACCAACTTTGATAGCTTCCTGGTTATGGAAAATACAAGGAGCCTGCAAACAGCATAACCTGTTGGCTACTGTTGTGTACTTTAGTTCATTTTATAACCTCAAGGGAAAAATTTAATTTTGTTTCTACAGTCAGTATTCACTTACATTCACCACACATTTATTAAGTTGTTCTTCCTTCCCCGAAATTTTCCATTTCTGATTATTGTCCTCTTAAAGAAATACAACTTTTAGAATATTCTTTAAAGAGGTCTATGGGTCCAGGCACCTGGGTGGCTCAGTCAGTGAAGCATCTGCCTTGAGCTCAGGTCATGATCCCAGGGTCCTGGGTTTGAGTGCCACATCTGGCTCCCTGCTCTGTGGGGAGGCTGCTTCTCCCTCTCTCTCTGCCTGCCACTCCCCCTGCTTGTGCTCTCTGTCAAATAAATAAATAAAATCTTTAAATAATAAATAAATAAAGAGGTCTGTGGATGGCAAAGTCTCTCTACTTTTCTGAAAATAAATTTGTTGTTGCTCTATTATGGAATCTAACTAAGTTCTAAATGGAAAGTCATGTTTCTCAGCAAATTTACATATATAAAATATCAAGCTTGGTATATATGTATCAAGCCCTGTATCAGGCTCTCTGCTCTGTGGAGAGCCTGCTTCCTCCTCTCCCTCTGCCTCCCCTTCCCTCTGCTTATGCTCTCAATCTCTCTCTCTCTCAAATAAATAAATAAATAATCTTAAAAAAAAGTTTAAAAAATATTTTCCTTTTTCATTGCGTGCTATTTTTCTGATTTATTCATTTAAATATTACGTAAGGTTTATTAAATCTAATATTTTAGAACATTGAGGACTTAAATTTTGTATCTGTCTTCATTGAATTTTTCTATTTATCATTTTTATTTTATTTTACAAAAGCAGAAGAAGCAAAGAAAATAAAGCTAAAACAAAAACTTAGTAGTTCACCACATATAGTTTAAGAAGCACTGTTCCACTGGATTAAACTAAATCAATGGTTTTCAAATCATGTAGTGCCAAGTGTCCCACGTACTTCAAAAAATGATTTTTATCAATTTTACTCATTGAATAAAGGAGTCCAAGGACTGTGAAATACTATTTGCAATCCCCTGAATATGGTGCTCTGTCACTATTTGATCTCACTTTTAGCCTTACGAGAAAGTTCCATTAAAAGTAGCTGTTTTCTTTTTTTTTTTTTTAGTAGCTGTTTTCTATGGGATTTTCAGATTTGTCCAGAGCTTAATTTCTTTTTTTTTTTTAATTAACACATAATGTATTATTTGCCCCAGGGTACATGTCTGTGGATCCTC
>CM052883.1:37422432-37610694 GCA_028534135.1 Potos flavus
CTCTTAAAACATTAGGAACAACCTCTAAGGAAATTATAAATGGAAAGGTCTAGAGTAATCTCATTAGCTAATGATTAAGAGGCTGCCATGACTGGTGTAGAGCCCACATAACTTGTAGGGTAAGCCCAGAAATAGCAAAGTTATATAGTCCATAAACCAAAATTTGTATGCAGTCTGTTTTATTCCTTTTTTCTTATGTTTGAGGTAATAGTATGGCTTGACCCTTTTCCTTTATTATTTTTGTAAATATCAAAAGGGAGAAACGTTAAAGTATGATTATTAAATTAAAAGTATACACATATATAATACATTGCTATGTTTTATAAATACACTTTTTTGATATCTAGCAACTGCCCCCAGATGTACTGCAAATGTGTTTTGTTCACTGATAAAATTATTCACATTCATTTTCATAGGATTTATTCTTAATTATCTTCAGATTTAATTAACCATTCTATAATAAAAGTAATCATACTTTTATATTTTTTCTAAATGTTTCCTTCAAAAAAATTTTTAAATTATGTCTTATCAGAAGGAAAATAAACTGACTTTTAAAGTAGAAAATGAAAGTTTATCATTTCTCAGTTTTCTTCTAATGAATATTAGACTTTTTAAGTCTATTTTCCTTAAAACATCTGATTTTATAATGCCATAGAAGGTATTTAAATTTAGAATAGTAAAAAAATAAATATTAATATTTTAAAAATGTATCTCAAAAATCATATCTCAGGGATAATTCATTGAAGTTTTGTTGTTGTTATTTTTTAAATGCCAAACAAGTTGCTTTAACTGAAAGCTTGCTAACATACTTACAGTTCATTTTACATTACTCTTCAGTGCATGATTGTTTTTGTTTTTGTTTTTTGCCCCAAATGAATTTCACCATAATGCACCAGTATGATAAAACAAAAGATAAAATAAAAGTATGTGTTATATGCGATCTTCAGCAATTATTGCCAAATGGTTCTAACATTTTTAAGTGCTGTAGTTTTAAAGGAACAGAGAAACCCCAAGGAATATAGAGAAATGTTTCTCATCTAGATTAAAATTTGGCTCATTTAAAGTATCTGTTACTTTTTTTTTTAGTACAACATATCCTAGAAAAAAATCCATATTTATGTCTATTGCTATAGTATGTAATTGAACTTAAAATAAGATTGATAGATGCATTTAGAGTTACGGAATTATTTCATAGTTTTATGAAGGATAACTTATATCTTAGGATTTTTATGTACAAAAATCTGGGAAGACCAATTACATGGTGCCAGCAGACAGGACTAAAAGAAATGACTATATATTTATTCCAAAATTAGAGAGAGACAGACAGACGGAGAATCCTAGTTTTCACTCTGCTTTTAATAGAAAGCTATTTAACCTTGGGCAAGTCTCCTGGTGCGTGTGGACTTTAGTTCACATATCTGTAAATTGACAGGGTTGAAACAGAGAAAGCTTCTTTTAGGTTCTAAATTCTCCAGTTCTGTGAAATAGGTATTGAAGATGACTAGTGTAAGAAGGGACTCAGTGAAATCCCCACTGCTCTGAAGTTAGTTGAGTGAGTGTGTCTTAGATGGGTGCCGGGAAGCATATTCAATCAAAGCATATTTTGGCATTCACGCAGGGGGATGCTTCTGCTCTCAGAGTCGTACTCATATCAAACAGTCCTGAGATAAGAATTCAGACTAAAGTTCTTAAGCTTCAGCTGGGGGTAACTTTCTAAAGGAAGTGACTCCACTCGAATAAATAAAATAATAATCTATAGATATATCTGCAAATTATTTCAGAAATTAAAACATTGTGAGTTAGATTATTATTTTCTTTTTAAAAAGAGGAACCATGTCTTCCATTTTATTGTCACTTAGAAGTCTCTCTCTCTGAAAATGTAGTCTCCCGGCTTCTACCTAGTATATTACAATATTTTGGTATGCCATGATATTTCACATTTCTTACAATCCTTTTGGCAGTGTGAGTTGAAAACTGAAAAAATGGCAGAAAGGATATAACAGTTGTTTGAGTTAGGTTTCACCGCTGTTTGTTTTGTTTTTGGAGTGTGTCTTCGTGCAAAGAGATCAACTGAGAAGTAAAATAATTAAGCACCCATCAACTTAAGACCACTGTTACGATATTGTCTAGGTCATAGTGGGAACTCAACAAATCCCTTTTGAAGCAGTTACCTATGACCTTTTTTTTTTTTAAGTAAACTCTACCCCCAGTGTGGGGTTTGACCTCATGACCCTGAAATCAAGAGTTGCATGCTCTACTGACTGAGCCATCCAGGTACCCCCACCTATGCCCTTTTTAAAAATAGCCTCATACCTCTCTGTGATTTTGTTTGTGCTCCCTTTGCAAGTATGTCTTTATCAATTAGCATATTTCATCTTAATTATGAGAGGCACTGAGATTATAAAACCAATTTTGGTGTTCTCAACCAAGCCAAAGTTTTCTTTTTCTTTTTGAACAAAATTAAAACTCACCAGTGATGATTCTGAACATACTATTAACTGCCAAATTATATATTCTTCTTACCAAAGATTAAAACCTAGGGTTTAACTATTTCCCACTTATGTTTAACATGTTCCAATTTGTGTTAACAATTATTTTATCTTATTATCAAGTATTAAGGATAGTATAATCACTATTATTAATAGATTATAGTGTATGCAATACTAAGACTGACAGCACAGGGTTTGGCTAAAGTCTCAGAAGCAATAGTAACGGTGACAGGTTCACATCAGTTAAACCTCAAGATCTAACTCTAAATATAATGCTTTTTGTATTACAGCATAGAAACCTCAAATAATAACTTCTGTGTTACAGGTGCCCCCCAAATCTTGTGAACTTATAAGAAGACTATCAGCCACTGAGAAAAGTCTCATAGATGCAAATAGCATTTTTTATCTAACAGGGAGAAATGGGATTTCTGCATGGAGAAATACATTGCAGAATGAATGACAAGAGGAAAAAAGCAAAGAATCAGGAAATTGCAGGATAGGTAGAGGAAATACCATATAATTCCCTTTAAATAGGATATTAAAAAATACCAGGAAATAAAGAGACACATACTGGAAAAGGAAACTAGGTACAGAGTACTGAGCATGGAGAACCTTAAATAGCAGGCCAGGATTTTTTTCTAAATGCGTAGGGAAATCATTAACATTATTTGAGACTGCAAGAGGATAATAGTAAGTTCAGAGCCATGCTTCTAATAAGTCATTAAGAAGTGGTTTTAATATAAATTGGAATGGCTAAGGAAAAACACTAGCAATGTTACTAAGTTGAGGCAGTATGACAAAAATATCTGAGCTGTGGAGTGATAACAGAGACAGCAGAGCCCACAATAGGTGCACATGATTAATAAATGAGAAGAAGAAAAATAACTCTGAGTCTTCATGCTTTGGAGAGTAGAAAAATGATGGGGACACAAGTGTATGAAAATAGGAAGGAAGACAAATTTAGTTTGATACATATTGACTTTAAGACATTATAGGACTATCCAAAAAAAAAGAAAAAAAAAAAAGGAGAGAGAGATGATCAGCAAGGACTTGAAAATCAGCTAAGGTATTGTGATTCCATTGATGTGTGAGTTCCTACAGGGCATGACCTTTTTGTGCTCTAAACAACAATCCCAGAGCCTCAAAGTGATGTGTGCCTAATATGTGTTCTACAGTATAGGTTCTAGACAGATCACAATTGACAAATAAGCACTACAACACCTTCCTCTATGTTCTGTATATATTATGCATATTTCTAACTTAGCATCTATAATCGTATTACAGACATATATTTAAACGACAGTCTCTTCCTACTAGGCTGTATATGTACTCTGAAGGCAGAGGAGATTTCAGAGTAATTATGTTTCTCTCACATCATTTAATAGTTGACACATAGAATATGCTTAATAAACTCTTAGTGAATAAATAAATGAACGAATGTCACACCAGAAAAAGACCTGCGGTCTTGTAGTAAACCTGATGTGGGGAATTGTACCACATTCTTCATTAGTATTGTTGTATACTGTCACAATATGAAATGCCCAAAATCTCTACTATATGTATAAATAGAAAAAATCTATTTAGTCCCAACTTTTGTTTCTACTCCCTGTTTTATCAGAAACAAGATTCTCAGGATTCTGATATTAAGAATGGCCATTGATTATACGACTACTCTTAATTATAAGAATAATTCTTTTTATCCTACATTAGTTTTTAAAGTTATGCTATCAAGCAAGATTACTCAGTTCTACTTTCCTTATTATAAACATTTTCTTGTGGGAATTACTATTTGGTGTTTGCGTTCACAAAATGAATAACACGACACATGAGTAACAGACCCTTCCAACACTAAAAACATTAATTTTGTTATCCAATACAAACTTTATTTTCACGTAACCTGACTGAAAATGAAACTAAAAACACATTTAAAGTGTTAGTGATCTTTGTCTATTTACTAAACCTCTTTAGATTTCACTGAGAAAAGCATTTGTTTTGTCTTTTTCTCTTGGCTTATCAGCAGCTTTTTGAGTTCTTCACAGAAGCAGCAACAATGGAAAAAATTCCAGTAACATATTAGCTGATATCTTCTCCAGATGGCAGTGACTCTATTAACAGCAGGAAAGTAAACTTAAGCACCCAGCTTGCATCCAATCCAGTACGAAGATACTCTAAGAGAATATCTAAGTTGGGTCATCAATTAAATTCACTCTGAGGGGCCATTAAGGTATAATATATTGTCAGTTCAGCTAAATTACAGTCCTAAACAAAATCGGCTTCATTTGTCTTCTGTCTGTAGCTCCCCCTGTTGGCAATATCATGCTGTTTACCCACAGCAGATGGAATAATACCCAAGAGCAGTGGCGAATAATTCATCATCTGCAAGGTCAAGCCATCTTCATATTTCTATCCAGATGCTTGTGGGTTCCAAGTTCTAATACCATCTCTCACAATTGAAATACATTGGTAATAAATAAATTCAGGGGAAGTATTGCCTCATTTAGAAGCCAGGTGAATTCTCTATCAGCATCTCTTATTTTTCAGATCAGCCCTTCATATAAATCTTCATGAAACATGTGTGCAGTTCATCTTTCATAGTGTTAATGGCTAGCTGTGGCTTAAAATATTATATTGTGAGCATTTTATTCAAGAGCCACTGCAGGTGATTAATTCTCCAAGAAACTTTGTGGCAAGTTAGTAGGGATGAATTTAAATGTTGTTTGAATGAATCTCTCTTGTTTCTGGAGACAAATTCGAAAGATGAAGCCAGGGTTAGCTAACATATGAGATGATGCTTGAATTGTTAGAGCTTTATGAAATACAAGATATTAATGTTTATTCTTCACCTCCTTGGTAATCTTCTAGATACCTACTGTTTAAAGAAAATGCATTGACAAACATCAGAGCTCAGAATCTGAGCATTACACACAGTTCACCATGCAAGGATAATTAAAAAGGAATTCCATTCTTAACTCACATCTGTCAAAGAACATTAAAAACATCTAATTCATAACCACAGCAATCTTTCGGAATAGCTGCATTTCTGTCTTCCCCCAATTTTCTCATATATCACACCCTAAAGAGCCTCTCATTTGCCAACTGTTCTGAGAAAATCCCTCTACTCTCAAGCATATTCTTCAAAACTTTGTGAAAATCTTATTTTTTTAAAAAAAAAAAGGTAGTTTCAGTCTCTTTTATCCAGTTTAGAAATTACTCACTCACTCTGAATTAAGTTTCTTCTACCAAGACTGGTAGCATGAACAGGGCTTGCAGTTGTAACATTCTCTTTGTTGGGGAAAAATTGACACTTAAATGCTCAATTTAATACTTTATTCTGCTCAGATGAATACATATGCTTGGAATATTCTCCCAAGTTAAAGGCAATCATGTTTAAACTTATTATCTTTGTCATTATGTTTACAAACTGAGGCAGTAAAAGATAGCAAATGATAAAATTTGATTGGATTTTGAAAGTTCTGTTTTCCTGAATTCTTATGTTTTATCTTTTTTTTTTAAGATTTTGTTTATTGAGAGAGAGGGAGTGCAAGAGAGAGCACATGAGTGAGGAGAGGGGCAGAGGGAGAGGGAGAAGCAGACTCCCATGGTTGCAGGACTACATCCAGACCCTGAGATCATGACCTGAGCTGAAGGCAGACACTTAACCAATTGAGCCACTCAGGTGCCCTTCTTATGTTTCATAAGAAATTAATTTTTATGACTAGAAAATTTTGAATTTTACCAAGCAAAATGTTTACAAGTCCCTTGACATGTTCATTTATATAACAGAAAGCCCACTCACTTCAAGTGTACATTTCAGTGGTTTTAAGTACATTTACAGAGTTGTGCGACCATGACCATAATAATTTTGGAAACTTTTCACTGTCTCCAAAAGAAACCTTGAACTCTTTATCAAGTCATTCCCCATCCCCACCCCTCCTCCACTAATTAGCAACCACTAATATACTTTCTATCTCTTTAGATTTCATATTCTGATCATTTCATATAAATGAAATTGTTCAAAATGTGGCCTTTTGTGTCTATCTTCTTCTATTTAGCATATTGTCTTCAAGGTTCATCTGTATTGTAGAATATATCAGTATTTTATTTCTTTTTTATTGCCTAATAATATTCCATTGTATAAATACATGCCATTTTGTTAATCTGTAAATATCTTATGAAAAAAACAGATGATCAATGCTGGTGATCATGTGTTAAACAATATCTTAGGGGCGCCTGGGTGGCTCGGTAGGTTAAAGCCTCTGCCTTCGGCTCAGGTCATGATCTCTGGGTCCTGGGATAGAGCCCTCCATCGGGCTCTCTGCTCAGCAGGGAGCCTGTTTCCCCCTCTCTCTCTGCCTGCCTCTCTGCCTACTTGTGATCTCTGTCCAATAAATAAATTTAAAAAAATTAAAAACAAACAAACCAGTATCTTGGCTCCAACTTGAAAAGTCAAGTGATAGGGGTGCCTGGGTCGCTCAGTTGGTTAAGCAAGTGCCTTCAGCTCAGGTCATGATCCTGGAGTCCTGGGATCGAGTCCCACTTTGGGCTCCCTTCTCCCTCTAACTTCTCTCTCATGCTCTCTCTCTCTCTTTCAAATAAATAAATAAAATCTTTTTTAAAAAAAGTCAAGTGATAAAAAAAGACTAATTAAAACATACTGAGCCTCATAGGACAGTATTAAAAAATGAAAATGTAACCCATAAAATGTAAGAAAATATTTACAAATCAGGTATCTGATAAGAAACTTGCATCCAAAATATATTAAGAACTCTTGGGGGCGCTTGGGTGGCTCAATCAGTTGAGGATCTGACTCTGGATTTTGGCTCAGGTCATGATCTCAGGGTTTTGAGATTGAGCCCTGTGTCCAGCTCCTCGCTCAGTGGGGAGTCTGCTGGAAATTCTCTCACTCATTTGCCCTTCCCTCCCCTGCTTGTGCTTTCTCGATCTGTCTGCCTCTAAAACAAAACAAAACAAAAAAGCATCTCTTACAACTCTATAATAAAAACACAATGTAATTTCAAAATTAAACACAGATTTTGAATAAACATATCTCCAAAGAAGATATATGAATAACTAATAAGCTCATGTCAATACTCCCAACATCATTAGTCAATAGTGAATGCAAATCGAAACAATGATGAGATACCACTTCACCCCCACTGAAAAGTCAATAATAAAAATACAGACAATAAAGTGTTGATCAGGATGTGGAGAAATCATAATTCTTGTACACTGCCCATGGGAATGTAAAATGGTGCAGCCACTTTGGATAACAGTTTAGCAGTTTCTCAAAATTTCAACATAGAGTTAGCATGACTTAGAAATTCTACTCCTAGATATATACCCTAGAAAATCAAAACATATGTCCATGCAAAAACTTGTATGTGAATGTTCCTAGAAGCATTATTCACAATGGCCAAAAAATAGAAACAACTTAAATTGCTTTCTAAGAGTAAAATTACTAACAAATTTTAAAACGAGATTTTCATAAGGTTTTTAAAAATGTTATGATAACATAATCATTGAAAAATGGAAGTTTTCCAGTATGGAGTTTACCCAAAAAATTAAAAATAGAAATATCATGTAATCCAGTGATTCCACTACTGGAAAAGAAAACGAAAACACTAATTTGAAAAGATATATGCACCCCTGTTTTCACTGAAGCATTATTTACAACAGCCAAAATATGGAAGCAACAACATTAAGTGTCCATTGATAGCTGAATGGATAAAGAAGATGTGGTGTATATATACGACGGAATATGACTCAGCCATAAAAAATGAGATCTTGCTATTTTTTGGCAACATGGGTGGACCCAGAGGGTGTTACACTAAGTGAAGTATCAAAGACAAATACCATGTGATTTCACTTGTATGTGGAATCTAAACAAAACAAAACAAAACAAAAACAGAAACAGAAACAGACTCATACATACAGAGAAGAAACTGGTGGTTGCCAGAGGAAAAGGGGTTGGGAGAATGGGAAAAATAGGTAAAGGGGATTAAGAGGTACAAACTTTCAGTTAGAAAACAAGTAAGTCACAGGGATGAAAAGAACAGCATAGAGAACACAGTCATTAATATTGTAAGAATATTGTATGGTGACAGATAGTAACTGCACTTATCATGGTGAACATTGCCTAATGGTATAGAATTGTTGAATCACTATGTTGTGAACCTAAAACTAATATAACACATTACGTTAACTGTACTTAAATAATTTTAAAAAATTAAAAAAATAAAAAGAAATTTGTTAAAATGGCAGCTTTTTAAAACAGATACATAATATTTTATCATAAAGCTAGTAAAATATACCCTTTACATCATTTTATTGTCTACATCCAAAGCTATTCTTTTACATACTGGGTTTAGTTGAGACTCCGGTGGTTTGTTATTGCTTCTCAAAATAAATTAAAAAGTACTTCATCAGTGTCTATCCCCTCTTCAGCTCTATCAAATATTACTTCCCAATCCCTGTCTTACCAATATTTTCCTACAAACCCATGCATACATGCAAACATTCTGACTTAATCATTACTGAGTATTCCATGCAGAAATTACAATATATTTGCATATTTCTTTTCCCCTCTTTCTAAAATACACGTCCTCCCTTTTCACCCAAATATCCCTATGTATACCGCAAATATAACTATTTCTCTTTTAATGATTTATTTATTCATTTAGTCAGCATTTTTTGAATAGCCTGTCTTGTACCAGGATACTAATTTAGACTCTGATATACAACCACTAATAGAGAAAGGAAACGAATTCTCTCTTTACAGAAATTAAATTCTAATAATCCTAGATAGTACTCAGATACTACTTTCTCCAGAAATGATATGTGACCACGCACACACGCACCCCAACACCACAACCACCTCCGCCATTATCACCACCACTAAGTTTAGATATGATTCTCTTTAAATGGGTTCATAGTATTCCACACTTCTTTCATCATATCATATATCACACTATAAATCATCTGATTACATGTGAAAAAGAATGCAACGATTGAACTGAGACTTGTTAGATGAAGAGTAATTTTCTAGAGCAAACATCTACAGTATGGAGTTCTATTAGAAATTTATAGCAGCTACACAATGCTTAAATGGGGACAAGTATTTTCATATAGTGTATACTTATAAAACATCTGTTGATTTGGATCCTTGATTTGATGTCATTATCTCAGCCAATAGCTTTGCAAGTCCTATGTCCCCTTTTTCCATACAGATGACTCTTGTGCTACCAAGTAAGAGGTTTGATGCCCTACTTTTGAAATATTAACAAAGCTCTTCACTAAAAAATACACACAATTTGCCACTTTTGCCAAGTTTTCAAGAGCTTTTAGGAAAGAGTTATTAATATGCTATTGCTGTCCCTTGCCTTTGCCTAGGAGAGCACTGGAAGTATATATATGTAGACATTTTAATTGCTGAAAAGATAGATATCTGAGCAACTGAAAAAATCTATATACTTAAAAATTTTATATTCACATATGATGGATATCACCTCATCATGAATGTTTAGGCACTTAATGACCCAGATTTTTTCCACTTCATAAAACAGAATAAGTAATGTACATTTTCATACGCCATTAATTCAGGTGACTCAGGTACCATTTAGTAAATTAATACGTAAGTGCACTAAATTTGATATACTTACATCAAAGTAAATTTGATGAAACAAACATACATTTGAGTGCTAGCTATACTTATTACCTATCATGTTCTTGCTTGATGTCTATACTCTGAAATCTGTTTGCATTTTTTTTTCTTTAATTTAAAAGGACAAGTGCTTCTCATCTTTTGTCTTACCACAAACAGGACTGGATCAAACTCCAAGGAATAGAAAGGCAATTATCATCTATCACAAAGTTTTATTTTATAATAGGGGACAGGGAAGATTTACCAGATTAAAGAAGGGAATTCCACCTCAAATTGGCTTAAAGCAAAACAAAAACAAAAACAGAAAACAAGGTGTAGAAGAGGATTCACTGACTCATCTAATTAAAAAATACTGATGTAGGTTAGGCATGAATGAATCGAGGATTCCAACCATTCCATTATAATTCCTTCTCACTCTTTTGTTACTATGTTTTTGATGTATTGACTTTAATCTCAGGCAAGTTCTTCATGCCTGAGATCTATGTACAGTTCCAAAGATAAGTGCTGCCTCCTGTGGTACATCCTTCTGCTTTGCCAAGTAAATGAGAGTATCACGTTTTCCCTGATAGGGTCAGCAAGGATAGCTTCATGTTGAACAGAACTAGTCACTATGGCAAGGGGGTGTTGCATTCTCATTGATCGGTTATAGTAGCCTCCTCCTAGGAGGTATGAGGGCTACCCCACCCAAACTACACAGTCTGAAAATGAAGGAAGTACGAGTTATCCACTAAAAAATGCATGCAGGATAGAAAAAATCAGAAGTCTATCTCAAAGCACAACATGCTGTTAACATTCTAAGCTCATCCATTCATAGAAAAACAAATTATCCATGTAATGATAAATTAAGATTCATTTTGATCCTTCCTTATCAAGTTGGGTGCCCACATTGACTGAATTTAGTTTCGATGAATGAAAGTTTTGTACTTTGAATTCTTCCTTTCCTTCTTACCATTTGAATCACAAATGCTCTATAGTTAGGAATTCTATGTTAAGGGTTAAATTGAGGAATAAATATTTACTTGATACAGATTTTCTAAACTAGGCAAGTAAAAGAGCATTAAAGAATTAATTAACATACACCTTGGCCCACAGTTTCAGATAGGAATAAAGGTATTGCCAGTTTTATCCCTTATCCTTAGAGGGAACTGCTTATGCATAATTTGGAGAGATATTTTTTGTTCTGCTGACACACTTTTACATAGAATGTCCCACAAGAAGTAAAAAATCCCATTTTTAAGTGGTAGATGATACTTCTTCAAAATTGATATCAAGATTCTAAGGAGTAAAATATATTTGTCATGTATTCCAAGAAAAAAGGCTAAGAGAACAACAAAATATGTCCAAAATATTTAATAAGAGAATTTTGATTGAGAAGAGGCTAAACATTGTAAAACACTGGAAACAATTTTATCTAGTTTACTGAAAACCTTAAATATGAGAAAAATACAGAGATTTCTGTTACAAGTTTTGGGAAGCTTTGGTGCCTACATTGCATCTTTTTGGCTTCCTTCTGATTTTGGCTATATAGCTATAGTTGACTGCTCGGTGCACACTGACTTGTACACAGAAGTGAGTGTTTTTCTGTCTCAGGGCTTTTCTCCAGTATTATACAGGAGCTTGTTCAGCATACATAGCTACAACCCTGGATGGGAGAAGAGTTAAATACCTCTGAAGGAGCATTTAATAAATGAAAGATGGAGGTGGTGGAAAAATATCTCTGTTTTGTGTAGATGAGTATAAATGAATTGCAACACCAACCACTAAGGAAGGATCTAGAACAAAGCCACACTTTTTATAATGGAGAAGAACCTAATTCTTGTAAAAGATCTCCTGTGTCTATAATAGAGACAATACCTTCTCATGGGACATCTCAAAGGATGGAGCTATCAAAAATGAGCTATATATGTATTTTCTGATCCACTGAATCATAATTTTCAGGCAATCATTATAGCAAACCATTGTACCATGGAAATGAGGCATTTGGGATTGGAGCCAAGATTGGAGGACAAATCATTTAAGTGATTTCAGTGACTAGCCCAGACTCCTTTGAAACTCACCTTTTTTTTTTTTTTTTTTTACCTAAATCTATCCTTCAGCTCATTCCTTTGGCCTTGTGGCTACGGTAGGCTAACCGAAAAAAAAAGGTTGGTATGAGTTAGTTTCTACTTCTGCTGCTGATCTTGAGGCATTGTTATTATTTCCTCTACCACCACCAATTCTAGGTTTGGATGGCTGATAATGAGGAAAATCTAGATTGGGTGGGTGAAGGGAAAAATGATGAATATTAAAGGCAGTTTCAGGAGCAAGAGCATAACTGAGGGCTAATTTATTCTTCTAAAATTTTGATATTGTCTAAATTTGAAATTGCAGCTAAGCAAAACTGGCAAAACGAGTGAGAGTGTGGATTTAGCATGGGTCTGGGGCCATCAACACAAAGCTGGAAATGAACTCTAGCAAATGCTTTGATACAACTTTTCCATACTCTGACGACCTCTGATTTCACTCACGGATGTGAAAAAGAGCTCGGTACCTACTGACAAGTGATACCTGAAGCACTAATAGAATGGATCTCAGGTTTTTCTGACTCAAAGCTCCCCTTTGAAGCCGAAGATGCTTCTCAGGTTAAGCAGGCCCAACTCTGAAATGAGAAAGTTAACTCCAGGGGCAATATTCAAGCAATAGGGGAAGGGAGCAAAGGCACATATGCTTTAGCCTTTCATCCTTTGGAAGAAAGGATCGGGGAGGAACTCTGCACATAGCTCAGAGGCCCTATGACCATGACCTTTGTAAACACATGTATATTAACATTTTCTCCACCTCTATCTCATCCTACCTGTTCCATTTCCATATTCCTTCATTTTGTTTCACCTTGCAAAGCAAATTTATACAACCAAGATAGTCTCAAGCTATACTTTTGGGGGAACCCAAAGAGTAATAGTTATAGTAATGGCTAGCATGCATTATTGTCATTGGATTGTCATTTCAAGCAGTATTTTATTCTTGCTGGGAGGATGCTGAAAGGGTAGTAAGAAGCAGCTGCCTTAAATATAGGACTCTATTTTTAGTATTTTATAAACAGCTCAAATCCACTAAAAGATTATACTTGATGGTTTGGAGGGAGTGGAGAAGCAAAAATACCCTGTGAAATGAACAGAAGTAAAGTTTTGAACCCTACTAGCTCAGTGGGTCTTGTGAAGAAAAGAACTGCGATATGACCTCAGGAAGGGTGTCTGTCTGTGTAGCATAGGTAGGCAAACTTTCTCATTGTCCACAGATAAGCAGAGAATTGCTTGACATCAAAGGAGCACTGAAGGTTTCAACAAAAGGAATTTTAGTAGTAACCGTATTTGATGGAATAAAAGCTTGCAATAATTAAACATCCCATATTAGAGAAAGTGGGAGTGACTTCAATAATCAAAAATATGGATGTTGTCCATATTATTTTGCATGGGTAGTCTTAATCAGGATTATATTAATTTAAAGAAATTAAATCTGAGTTTATGGATTGAGATTCACTATGTTTAACACTTCACTTGAATTAATCGATTTAGACTTCAAATAGTCTTACGAGGTTGTTGTTATTGATGCTTTGTGTGTACATTTTCTAGATCAGCATAGTCAATGTAGGATCATGAAAGAAAGTGTCTTCTATTTCACATTAGAATAGCAACAACAAAAATTGGATAAAATTTGAATATGAAATAATGTTATTTTTTAGACTCTATATGATAGAATTGAATTTTATCAGTTCTAAGATCCATAGTTCTGCATTTAAATAGCTATAAAATTGTAATATGTCTAATAATTGATGGCTTACCATACTTTGACACTATTTTTTAATAGTTTCTTTTAGAGGTACATAAAATATTAGTTTGTTTTACAGTTGAAGTGGCTTAATTAGATCAAACCAAAAAGGACAAGATAGAACCATAGATAAATGGAGAAGAAAATGGAGACAGAATATATAAATTTAGAAGATGGAAACTGATAAATGAAGGACAAAAAGCAGAAGATGAACACAATAGGAAAATATAGAGACCTTATCACTGGAAGGAAAGGAAGAAAGTAAAAGAAAGATAAGGGCACCAGAAAGAAGGAGATGAAAGAAATCAATCCCACAACAAATGCGACTCTTGTCAGTTATAGGTGGGAGAGATGTTTCATTTCAGACAGCCGGAAATGAAAGCTTGATAGGTGAAAGCTGAATGGACCCTACCAAGAGTTTAAATGAAAAAAGTGACCATTTCGATAATAAAAAGGAAAGTGAAATAATTTCTTTATGCTTAAGTCCAGGATCATTTTAGTGCCTCTGTGTAGCAGTGTATTTTCATCAATTATCAATATGTTAAAAATAAGATTTCAGGCAACATATGAGCAAACGTATAACTTCGCTGTATTATATTGTACAGTTCTGAGAGAATTTGTTGTGAAATGTAAATTACTTTCCTTGATCTCTCCGGATCTATCATGAGAACGTTTGACACGTATTACCTACGGTGCCTCCTTAGGCTGAGACTTCCCAAAGGGAGAAGAGAAAATTCAACGTATATTCATTCACTCATTCACACATACACATTCTTAGTTTATTCCTGCTACTATGTTAGGCTCTGGAAATTTAGAAATGAATTAGATACAGTGCTTGTCCTTTAAAATTGTGAAGTAAAAAACTAGGAGAGAGAGGTAAGAAGTCAAGATCATTAGAGAGTGTGATAAATGCTGTCATTGATGTATGCACAAAGTAGTATGTTGGGGAAAAGGGCTGGGAAGAATGAAATTTCAAGACAAGAGTGGGAGGAGGCCAATCAGTGCAGGACTAAGAGGGCAACTAAGAAAGGGCAAATCTAATTCTATTTACATTTCAATGAAGATCAGGGTGACAATTATTAATGGGCCTTTAAGAATCTTATACCTTTGTTCCTTTCTATGTTATATTTACCATAGTTTTCAGATAGTTTTTTTTTTTTTTTTAAAGAGCTTTGCAAAACTGCTGGTGTTTTTTTCTTGAGGAGGGAAGAGCACAATTAGGAAAATATTTCAGGTGGACAAATGCCACCTTTTACCTTTATTACCACATACACGTGTGTCTTAAAGAGAAATATGCCCCTCAAATACACAACACACACACACACACACACACACACACACACACACATGCTTTTATTTTCTGAGGTTTTTGTGAAGTTCCTTTTGGATCTTGGGAACAGAAATATACTCAGGTATATTACCCCAGAATCAAAGAATATTGTAAATACACATAAAAAGCATGGAAGCATGGAAATATTTTCTGGTGCTGAAAAGTCATCCCTCCTGGTATGAAACTTTTGAATATGTTATGTTACATCTCAAATAGGATTTTGGATAATCCAAGATATCTCCCTATTTTAAGGTCTGTAACCTTAATTATATCCACAGTTGGGCTAAATCTAATTACATGAGTTTAAAGCAAAGATTTTGCTTCAGCTACAGTAAAAAAATGTGGCAAGAAGGAAATTCACAGAGATTTCAAGCAGGAGACTGCTTTGATGCGCCTTTGTTATCTCTGAGGGTCCCAAGTGTAAGAACCAGGGAGAGGCATCTAGAAGTTAAAGATAAACCCCAGGTGACATCCAACAGAGAAATGAGGACTTCAGTTCTACAACTGCAAAGAATTAGATTCTACCAACAACCTGAGTAAGACTGGAAGCAGATTCTTCCTCGGGGCCTCTAGATAAGAGCCTACGCCAGCTGACACTTCTTTCATTTTGACCTTGTGAGACTCTAAGCAAAAGAACCAGCCAAATTAATCCAGACTTCTGAACTCTCTAGAAGTTCAGTTCTCTGTGAGATAATGAATTTGTGTTTTTATAATCTGATAATTTCTTTCATGATAGCAATAGAAATCTAATATAACCTTTTTTTTAACAGTGTTCCAAGATTCATTGTTGATACACCACACCCAGTGCTCCATGCGATACGTGCCTTAAAATCACAGCCCCCAAAGGAGGAGAGTGAATAGGTGTGCCTGACTATATCCCATATATGGTGTCCTTAATTGGCACAAGGCTCTAGTCCATGCAGTATGTCACGGTGTGGCCTACAGCTGGCTGCTATAGGCAGCATTAATCTTTGCTCCATTAAGTTGTGGCCTTGGAAGCAAAGTCACAGACCAAAAAGCAATGTAATACATGCAAGGAAAACAACCTTAGCCACTTTGTTCAGAAAACAGTCATTACAATCACTAAGGATTTCATATCCTACTCCGTAGAAAATTCCTTAGTAAATTAGCTCTTATTTCTTATGGTAGTTTGAAATATGCCCACACATTTTCTGAAACTCCCTTCAAAAGGAAGAAGCCGCCTGCTGCTTCTTTTGAGTGTAACTTGCACTTGATACTCACTTTCAAAAAATATGTCTATTTAAAAATAACAAAGTAAAAGTGTACTACTTTGAAGACTAGGTCATAAAAGGCATCGGCATCATACCTTCCTATTCGTCCTTTCTCTTGGATCAGGTGCTCTGGGGGAATGTGAGGTTACTTAGATGTAGCAAGCAGCCCACGTAGGAAGGAACTCAGACCTCCTGCCAAGACCCCTGGGAGTGAGCCATCCTTAGAAGGGGAACTTGAGCCCAAACAAGCTTCTACATAACAGTAACCCCATGTGACAGGTTGATGGCCACCTCATTAGAGTCCCTGAAACAGTGGAAGGTAGATGAGTCACTTCAGCAAAGCTACTTAGGAATTCCTTACCAAAAGAAAATAAGAGATACCAAAAGTTTGTTGTTTTAAGAGCTACGTTTGGGGCTGCTAGAGGTAAATAATATATCCTGCATGATCAAAACTTCTATTTTTAAAGCTCATATTTCACTCTGAATAAAATGGCATCAGGTTATTATTAATGGTATTTCGTAATTTTCTTTTTCATGTCTAAGTGAAGTGTAAAATATGAAATCAAATTATCCCAGTTTCTACACCAGAGTGCTTGTGACTTCCCATTTGTACTGCCATATTATATGCAAATAAAACCTGAAAAAATGATTTAAAGATCTGTTGGTTCAAAGCAGATTTTAGCATTTATAATGTGATCCATCTTTCTTAAGTTGTTTGATTTTTTCCGCCAAACTATGATATATGGTTATTAACTGCTACACACAAATCTCCACTTTCAATGATGCCAGTAGTTTGTAGAGCGAAAGCATGTAGAGTGAAAGAACAGGACCGCTTACCACTTTAAATTAATATAGCTTAATGGAATTGAACAACTTACTTAAATTATTTTGCTATCCAGTGCCTAACGTCTGAGTTTTATTATTTTATCTGAGTTCTTTAAAGGAATTCAAAAAGGACCTTAATGTATGTGTCAGCAAATAAGTGATAAAAGATAAGACAGGAAATCCATCTGCTGCATGTAGGGTAGAGACTGGGTAAAATGAGTAATAATTTCAGTAATAAATGAGTTATGATAGGTGACCTCATTGTTTATAAATCTTCCTCAGACTTTGAAATGCCATATAAAGGTCAATCACAGCAGCTAATATAGTCATGTTCCCTTAGCCAAGGTGCTGCCCCACAGCAAATTTCCTACTTGAGCAAAACTATTAGCAGCCACATCCCGTCACATATTCTTTGGCCACAACCTAACGAAGCCAGGGAAGATCAGTTGACCTAGGAGCCACCATAATCCATATAAGCCGGCCAGCAAAAAATGAGGTGGTCTGGCGTTAAAAGAATTATATCTTCAGAGAGAGACAATGCTGGACACAAGGAGATCCTCTCCTTTGGCAATTGTAACTAGAAAATATGACAGAATTAAGCAACTCCTAATCAGAACAATGAAACTGGGTACAGATGTAAGGCATGAAGCAAGAAAGGCAATGACGGTAAGTGGGTCCAAACTGTGAATACACAGAAACTACAAATAAGCAAAAGCCAAAGGCCAAGAATCTATAGAGAGTATCAGTAACAGATGCAATGAAAGAAAAATAAGAAGAGAAATGCCAATGATGATAGAGATTTGTAAATTTCTAATGACAAAGAAATTATATAATGTAAAACAGTATTAAACACTTCCATTCCTGAAGGTATATCGCTGTCTCCCCATGCCAAGATTTATTGCTGTTACTGTTATGAGATTTTATGTCCATTATGTCTACACATATTTAAAAAATATGCTTGCACTGCTTGAGTGAGACTAGATCTGTTTTACTAGCAACCCGAAAATAAATGCAGTACAATGATGCTTAGTGAAGACAATTAGCACTGTTTTTCTATATCTCCACATGGTGTGTGGATTTTCTTAAGTATATGAGCAAAGGGCAGTCCCCTTTTCTTTTCACTACATGTCATTATCAATGTCATTATTTGGGTCCTTATGGAAAAGAGTATTTAATTTCAAAAACACATTTACTACTTGGGAAAAAGTACACAAATAGTGTATTGATCAATCTCTAGAAGGGCTTTCAAACTCCATGTTTTATTCTAGCAAGTACTCATTCAAGATGTTGTGCGTGTTTGTGTATGTGTGCATGTGTACATACAGTATGGGAAAATTTGGAGCATTTAGATTCTTTTTGTGGTGGAAAAGATATGCTTTAATCAATCTACTTACAAATATTACTAAAGAAATATTATTCATACAAGAAACTACAGTTTAAAAAACGCTAGATTTAAATTCACTATAATTTTATCTGTATGATCTTAGGCAGTAATTCAGTCTCTGAATCGAAAGAGAATAATTTGTAAGATGGGGTTGTATGACTGTGCTGCTTAATACATGGTGTTCTTATGAGAAGCAGTTGTGGAAGCACTTCATAAATTTTAAGAGATAGCACAGCTATAAGACATTGGCAGTGATGTCACTCTACAAATGACCATCAGCCTGCAACTTTGGGAGAGAGTTTCTTACCTGCCATTTGTAATGTCCATATAACTCAGAACTAGGCAATACTGAATATTTGAACTAGCTGCGATAAGTTCTATCACATCTTTATCCCCAATCTAGTTGCTTAATATATCAAGTATAAGAGTAGTATTTATTTTTTTCTACTTATTTTATCTTATTTTTTATATTTTTATTTATATAATAGCAGTAATTCACCTTATAAGCAAAATCTTGTACTGGATAGAGAAACAGGCTTTGTTCTCTAAAAATAATTAATAAGGAATTTCTGAATTGGAGAAAATAATGTAAAGTAACTCTTTTATTCAGTTATATGATGGGCTTGTTTGTTTACAAATATATATTTAATAAATGTTTGGTTGTCAAACATATGTCACATTTCCTTGTTTCAAGCTGATTTCAATTAAAGAAGAGACAAATGTAATTACAGTAATATTTTAACCACACCAAGAGTTATAATCTATTGTTCCTGTTAACTTTCCATTTCCCTTCAACCGTATCATGTTCTCAGTTCCCTCGGAAAACAGACTAAATTGTTATTTTAGTAAAATACCTTCAACTCTCCTGACCCTCTTCCATTTATCATATTTCTTAGGCTGGAGACACCAACACTGGTTCAGCGCACATCCCTGCTTACTTCCAAACGTGGCTGGAGGAAATCACATTGATTAGTCTCACTTTAAAATCATGATCTCGAACATTTAGGAGGACATCATGGAATTTCCCAATTTTAAGACCTCCAAAAAACTCCCTCTCTGTTCTCATTTGTAAATGATAATCTTTATTCCAATCTTACTAAGAAGACTAAAACAATCTGAAGAAAACTTCCACAGCCCCCCCATCACCAAATCCCCATCTCTGCCTCTTCTACCACTCAGGTACTTTTCCAGCTATTAACCAAAGACAACCCCTTCTACACAAGAAATCCCATATCCTCTTCAATTAAAGGACATGGCTCAAGGAATTCTCAGCAACTTCTATCTTTCCTAACAACATAAACACATTGTTATATCTTCGCTGTTTTTTAAAAAATCTCTTTGACCTTGTTTCTCCATTTAGCTACTAAACTCTTTTTTTCTTATTACAGAAAACAACTCTTGAAATTGCTTTGCTTTGTATACTCTAACTACTTTTCCTCCATTCTCTTTGAATTAATCAAATCAAGCACTCATATTCATTACTTTGTCAAAAAGTGCTCTTAAGGGTTTCCAGTGACCTTCACATTGCCAAATCCAGTAGTTAATTCTCCATCTTCACCTTATTTGACTGACCAGGAATATATGATCACTCCCTTCTGCTAAAATTATGCCTTCACATGGCTTTGGAGACATATGCTTGCTTTGTCTTATTTCTCGACAATTACTTATTCTTTGTCACCTTTTGGATTTCTCTCATTACTCCATGTTTTTAAAAAAATTGTTGTTGATTTCTTCTAGTCTCAAGGTTTTAAATGACCATATATATGCTTATAACAATTTGGTATCACCAGCATTAAGTTGTGCCCTGATCACTCCAGTCTTAAGTATATAATTGTCTATGTAACATACTCACTTTGTTGTCTAATGGACATCTCAAACTTCACATGTCCAGAATTCAGCTCCCATTCTCCCTTCCCTATCAAACTGTTCTTCCTACAATCTTCCCTTTCTTGGTTACTGACAAGGCCAGCCTCGGTTGCTTTAAATAAAAACCTTGGTTGACATTCTGAATATATCCCTTTCCCTCAGAGCCCACATTCATTCTATCAACATATCTTATAGGCTTTATCTCCAACACTCTTTCCAAATCTGTCCACTTTTTACCACCACACCTGCTACCATCTTCATTCAAGCCACCCTCTTCTCTCGCCCCTGGATTATCACAATGGCCTCCAAATGGTTTTTAGTTTCTTCCCTTCCCCTTTCATTCCACTCTTAACCTTAGCCAGAGGGACTCTGACATCACACAAGCCAAATGACACCGCCCCTTTGTTTTGATGTGCCCAATGCTTCTAATATCACTAAGAGTAAAGCAAAAATGCCTTTAGCATACTGTTTTTATCTTCCTGAGATTGTGTCTCATTATACTTTACTATCAATAAAACTGGTGTCAATGATATACTTATTACCTGAGGAAGTTGTGAGGATTAAATTAAGATTTGTTACCTATAAAGCACATAGTAAGAAACAATATTCAATGGTTAAAGCATTATTATTATTTTTGTTACCTCATGTTTGTGAGCTGGCTCCCTATTTGGGCTGTGATATATGCCTTAAGAATATCCTAATATTTCAGTATTTTCCTTTTGTTTCTTAAAATGTAGTATCATATAAATTTAGTTTTCTTGACATCAGGGACGCAGAGCTAATAGATCATTTTATTTATTATACTCACTCCAAAAAAGTTAAAGTTTGCTAATTATATAATCTCTTAGATAATAGGCATATTCAGTGCCTTAAGTTTTGAAAGTGAATTTATGTAGTATATATTATAGAAGTCCAAAAGAGAGATATGGATAAGAGGGAGGAGATTTGGTGTACCTAACATTTCACAATGTACATGGGTTTTTACCTCAGTGTGTGGAAAGTCACTTGGAGATGGAACGCGCTCCTATTTTTCTTAATATGTTAATAAACCAGAATATGTTGCCGTTTTAGTTGAAAGACATATTTAAAGAATGTTTTAAGAAGCTTGTTTACAAACACAGGCATAAAATCATTTCTACTCTTCCCTTAAGGCACCATCACTGTAGTCAAACACATACGTGCATTCAAAATTTCCAGTCAAGGCAACTCCTTGTAGTGTTACTTCAGGTATTCATATGCACTCCAGCAATGATGCCTGTATTCATTATTACTTCTTATAATTCTGATTGATCAGAATCATGCCTGATAAATAAGAGGCAAGGTTCCCTGCCATTTTAGCCAATCATGCCATTACTTCATTTGCACATAATGAGGTTAGTTAGTCTGAGTAGCGGTGTGAGGGAGTGAGACTCTTATTTAATTGACCAGTTGGGGAAATTGATTGGGACAAGCAAAATGTGCCTTATAATAATGAGGAAGAAATGGACATACTGGAATCTAAAGCAAATAGACAAAAAGATTAAGAATGAAGTAAGATTAACAAAGATGGAGGTAAAGTACATCACAAAATGCAAAGTATTTAAAAACAACAAAACAAGGGCAATAACAACAAAAAAGATTATGCAGTGCAAGAGAGGCAAATATCAGGGTTGGGTCTTGTCCTGTAAGAAAATAGTAATACTAACTTTAATCACTGCTCATAGAGTGCAATTGAAGAAAAGACTAATGTATGTTTGTCAGCGTCAGAACAACCATAGAGACAAGGTCAGCCTTACAATGTTGCTTCTTGGTATACTCATGGGCACCCGTTGTCTCTGACTCTGGGTAAACAATTTAACTTAAGACCATCCGTAAGATCATTCTTTTTTTATTTTTTTTTAAAGATTTTATTTATTTATTTGACAGAGAGAGAGACAGCAAGAGAGGGAACACAAGCAGGGGGAGTGGGAGAGGGAGAAGGAAGCCCGATGCAGGGCTCCATCCCAGGACCCTGGGATCAGCACCTGAGTTGAAGGGAGATGCCTAAAGAATGAGCCACCCAGGTGCCCCATATGTACCAAAATTAAAATGGTACTCATTAAGGAGATGAATGTATTTGGTAACTTTCTTACTATATCAGTATAGCGAATCCATGTTGCCATTTTATCTTTGGAGGGGTGATTTTTGGTAAAATTGCCAGGAAGTTTGCTTACTTATAAACTTCTTATTATAGGTAAATTTAGCCACCAAACACTATTTTTAGGAAAAATAATTTCTTAATAGGCTTTACTTAGTATCTGAGTGATATTTATATGTAGAAAGTAGGATATAATTAGTCATTACTAATAATTAGAAGCCATTGGGGCACCTGGGTGGCTCAGTGGGTTAAAGTCTCTGCCTTTGGCTCAGGTCATGATCTCGGGGTCCTGGGATCGAGCCCCGCATCGGGCTCTCTGCTCAGCAGGGAGCCTGCTTCCCCCTCTCTCTGCCTGCCTCTCTGCCTACTCATGATCTCTCTCTCTCTCTGTCAAATAAATAAATAAAATATTTAAAAAAAATAATAATAATAATTAGAAGCCATTAGTAGAGCAATGTAATCAATTCAAGAAGAAATCAATTTTGGGCAGGTTATAAAAAATATTTGTTAAGATTATAATATCATAAATCCAAATTACCTTCCATATTTTCTTGATCTCGTTAGATTCCCTTTATCTATAGATAATATAACTTCATGTATGAAATTCAATTTTAGAATTTCTCCAAACACACACACATATACATATGAATTTTATATCTCCATATTGTCATTTTTGAGGAAGATTCCCTTTATGATAAAGGTGAAGAGGAGGGAAGAAGGCTTAGAATATAGAAGCAGCAACACAGATAAAAGATAAAGCACTTTTATCGAACATCCCCTATATATCAAGGATTGCATATTTCTTGTAAATGTCCCAGCTAATCAATGAGGCGTGACATTTTTATCTGTTAAATAGATGAGTAAAATGAGGTTTAGCAGTTAGGAGATGGATACAAAGTCACAATGGCATTAAGTTGGTATTTGAACCCAGACTATTACGACTCCTAAATCTCTGCAATTAATATAAATTACACAGCTTCTAAGTCACCCTTCTTGTACCTTCTAAAATGGCCTGGGTCAAATTATTTTGGTTTTTACCTCACAACCTGCAAAATATAAGAGGTTTTAACACTCCCAAATTGCATCTGGAGAAAATACATATATGAAGGCAATTATACTGCATTAGCAAGCACCATCTTATTAGAGTCCAACAAAAGCATAAGCAATTTTAGCCAGGTAGGCAAGAACTTGAAAAGCAGAATATTAAACCCAAATTTAAGTGAGCAAATAGCAAACATTTTATTGCATAATTCACGGTAATAAAACCCAGAGGACTTGGTCTTTATCAATGGAGATCTTCTAAAGCAAAGCATACTTTTTCTGTTTTTGAAGAAGTGTAGAGAACAAGGGGTCATACTATGTACAAAATAAGAATAGCCTGTCCATGCAAACTAAATCGCCAGAAAAAAAAACAAAAAACAAAACTGGCCAGCTGGCCCAACGACCATCCAAGTTCCTGATGGTCTGAAGGTCAATCGTGTGTGTGTGTGTGTGTGTGTGTGTGTGTGTGTGTGTGTGTATGTGTGTACACGAGAGAAAGACAGACAGAGAGACTGAGAGAGAAAAGAATCCGTCAAAAGACCTGGGGTGTTTCATCACCAACTGGTGTCAATATATCATTAGACATTGACCTCCATTTAGAAATCTTAATCTTCATCAGTGTCCACAGAGCTACTATTTTACATCAATGTTGAGGGTACCAAATCTGCATATCTAGACCAGACCTTCCTCTTCAGCTCCAAATTTCTATTTCCAAATTGCTATTAGTGTCAATTCTCCTTGTGGATTTTTTATATGTGCTAAATTTGAGCTAGAAATTGAAATAAAATAATTGATTCATTTATTAAAATAACAGTGCATTACTTTCCTGAGATAAACAACTTCTCCCCATATCTCTCACTTCAAGGAAATTATGAGAAAAGATGCACATCGAATATAGAAAACTAAGTATCAATCTTTGCACTAACAGTTTAGATTCTTTAAATTTTCAAGTGATCTTAACCTTGGAAATACAATTTTTGCTTAAGTTGAATATGATGACTCCATTTCCTTGCTATTCAAAAGTGGCTTTTAGTTGCCATTAGAATAATAATTGAATGAAAAAGAAAATGAAAGGAAGAAATAAATAGGCTAAATATCATTTATCTACAAGTCTTATAAACATTAATAAAGTACACCAGCTTGATAAAGAAAACCCCAGACACAGACATATTTTCCTATCTTCACTGAGTGGGGAAAAAAATAGGGTGAGATAAGCCTAATCTCCAGAAACAGGTTTAAAAAAGTCAATATCACAGCTTGATAAATATAGAGGATAGAATTTTGAAAGGTTATGGAATCTTCTTTCCTTGAGGTCATTAGGAATAAAATTCTCATTCTCAGGGAGGGCTCAGATGTGTTTTACACTGAAGACAAGAGAAGCACTAAGTGAAACTCAAGGTGACTTCCCATCTTGTTTTTGTATTCTAAGGAATAATGCATTTATTTTTGAAACAATATTTAGAAACAAATATAAGGAAGTCACAGAGACTGATCCAGCTGGCAATCAGGAGAAAATGTTCCAATAATTCTTGTAAAGTGGCAGGGAAAGCAGGTTATTGTGTATGTGAGTAAGCAAGGGAAATAGTGGCTGGGCCTGATTATCCCCCTGCCCCAAATGGACATGGCACAGCTATGAAGAAATTCCATCTAGTCTTCAAAATGAGTGTGAACTGAAGTAATGTAAAGAGGAGCTAGCCAAGCACAGCTAATCAAAATCCATCAGAAAGCATTATACTTGGCATTGTGCTTTGTTCTGTATAGGATCAAATTAAATGAAACTTGTGCCTTACCCTCCAAGACTCCAGCTTCCGTCTGTCAGTTACACTTTGGCCTGTTCTTCTGATATTAAACAACAACAACAAACAACAACAAAAAAACCAACAACAACAACAACAAAGAAAACAAAAAGAAAAACAACAAAAAGCTCTTCAATATTCAATAGAAAGTATAAATTTTCTCTTATGGAAGCACTTCTTGCTAGTTCAGTACAACTAAACCTGTGATTGACCATTCAGATAAACATGGTCAAGATATAAGAAAAAGTATGAGGAAAATAAATACACAGAAAAATTCATCTTTGTCAGAAACAAAAATGCATATGCTGTGCCTTTCTTTACACAAAGGGGAATAAGTGGTTTAGCATTGGATAACCATCAAGATTTTAATGAGATTTTGTATCTATATGTCCTATCCTACGGATGATATAAAAAATTCCTGAAGTAGTAGCAATGCTAATGAGTTTATCACAACAATGTGCTATTGCTTTAAGTATATCCAACACATCTCCTTATAATGACTCCTTCACAATCCCACAAGGGAGAACGGAATCATTTGTGACAAACTTGCATTGACGAGGACAAATTCTGATGTGAACTTTGTTAATGGGGTTTCATCTTATGATGGATATGAAATGTGGGAGGTCAGCAACACCATCTTAGTTGAAGGAGAACATAAGGACACACTATTTATCCATGTTCAAAATTCATGAACAGAAGACATTCTGTTTTCAATCATGATAAACTGTCAGCAGCAAACTCACAGAAGGGTATTTTCGAGTTTGTTCTTTCTCAATAGTCATTAAACTGACACACATATCACTTTGGTTTTGACATTTGAAAAACATATGATACCTTTATACTGAAGACTAATGAAGTTTAATTCGCTATTTTGCTGTTCAGGTGTATTCAGCCTGATGTATATCCCTGCCATCTATCTGATACATAGATTCCCACTCTCCCAGCTGAGGCACAGGAAGACCAGTTGTTCCTACACACAGGCCAGCACAGACTTCATGGCACAGTGCAAGCAGGGACATAAACATCTAAAGATTCATAGAATTTTAGTGTCACAGGAAAATCAGAGCAAGCTGCTGGATCTTTGTTCATCCTAGTATTGTAGTATGTTTTGGTATTATCCAATGATGGGGCCGATCAGGAAACCTAAGTAAGAGGCTCTACATTAAGTCCACCTTTATCCTTGGAGAGTGGCATACACATCTGTCAAGACAAGGAAGAATGGCTGGGAGATGTTTAATAAAACATTGTATTTAACACCAATGACCTTGGACCCAGTTCCCGTGAACTCATATAGTAAGGCAAGAGGCCTACACAAAGAGTTCTAGAAAGTGTATGCTGGGATATCGAGAACCTGAGAATCTTATTATGTAAGCCAAAAGCAAGGCAGCTTGCTTGAGAAAGCTTGCAGGAGAAAGCTCATGGTTGCACTTTTAATGTAGGCCTTCCACAATTTTACAGAATCATTCATAGGCATTAGCAAGGTGCCAACAGCAGCATCCCTTTCTCAGTGGCCACTGGCATTATATTTGCCACTTGCAGTTCAGAATACAGTGTAAGGTATCACCCTTGTGAAATGGAGCTGGAAAGGAGAACAGAGTATGCCAAGTTGTGAAGCACCACTTAGATGATCAAAGACTGATTTGACAACAGTGTGAAGGGAGCTTGAGTTCTCACAATGCAGACAACATCATCTAAATCCTGCTTGTTTTCCATTTATGAATGTCTGTGGGTCAAGAGTAACAGTATCTCAGAAACACAGAGTACATACAAATAAGAATATCAAAGTCTCCTATAGTCCTCCATGTGGAACCAGAATTTGGGTGTCTTAACTCCCAGACTAATCTTTCCAGCTTTTAGGTTCTCTGTCATTACCCAGAGGGGCACTTCTAATACAAACACACATACTGAAGACACCAGTCAGCCTGTAGGAGATGAAGTAATGCTCTGTCCGTATCCCTCCGAGCCCACTTCAGCCAGTTCACGCATCTCTCTAGCTCTGTTCTTTCTAGAACACTACATGACTGCTCTGCCTAGAGGCCAGATGGGTAAAAGGTGCCTGTGAATTACCACCTCCCGCTCTCCAGCCAAGTTCTCCCTCCATTCCTCACCCTCTCGATCTTTTACCTCCTGGCCTGCCCAAGTACCTAAATACCCAGACCCCTCACACCTCAACAGTGTTTTACAGCATTTCCCAGGATTTCCCAATGGGATTAATAACATTCTTTTTCTAACTCTCTTCCTTTACCAGCTTTATTTCCCACTTCTTTGCCTCCCTAACTGTGTTTCATGCAATTTCAAAACAAACTATATGCATTTACATTCTTTTCTCAGGGTCTGTTTTCGGGGAAACCCAATCACATCGCTCTATGACTATTTTCTTAAATTAATTTTTCATGGACTAGAATGTAGGAAAGAGCTAAACATACATGTTTATTGAAGGCTTAAATGAATTATAATGATGTATATAAAGTTAGGGGCATATGTTTTGAAGGAGGCTTGCCAGATTTCTGTTTGTTTAGCTAAATAGCAAAAAAAAAAAAAAAAAGAATTAGAAGAAGATAATGAAGGGGAAATTTGGCTGTTTGGTGATGCTTTCTTTGAAACATCACTAAAAATGTTTGAAATAAATTTGAAATATCTTTCCTTTATTAAAGATTTTCTGTAATGTTGTGGGGGCATCCAACTGTAAGCAGAATATATTGGAAATTTCTCATATAAATAAACAGCTTTGTTTCAAAGTGAGGATGGGTTCCCCATAAGGTTTCCATCTGTTTACACACAGAGATAGAGAAATAGTCCCAGATATAATGAAGTGATTAAAGGGAAGTGATGCATTGGAATACATGATGATAGACAAATTAAACTTGTCGTAGAGGTTCACTATGTTACTACTAAAGTAATGACATAGAATATCTTATTTACAAATGAAAAGTAGAGCTATTATGATGAATAAAGAAAAATAAGACAATAAATAAAAATTTAGATTTTTCATTTCCAGAAACATATAGTGTATTACTTAGCATAAGCTAGCTAGATTTTTTGATATTGCTTTTTTTTTTCATAACTTTTGGACCACCATCTCAAGATGTAATCAGATATTCATGTCACCATTAGAAAGAAAAGCACCTGTCTACCTCTTCATGATCTCATAAAAATATACAGAATGTTTGTTTAGAAAATAAATTTAAGAAATACCAGACAATGCACATCTCTGCAATGTTCAATTGTCTTAATTATCATACACATAGCATTTGTGCACTGTTATCACATAAATTTTGGACAACCATACCTCTCATATATTTGACTTCCTCTAATCTTTACCATTACAATCAAATCCAGGCCATTTGTATATAATGGCTGCAATCAGAATTTGTGTAGTAGAAAAATTTAGAATAATTCAAGCAATAAAGATTTCAGGTGAAAGTAGAGAGAAAATGAGAGAATATTACTAAAGGAAAGTGTGTGTGTGTGTGTGTGTGTGTGTGTGTGTGTGTGTGCATTCCTATTCAAGGAAGCAGTCAATGTTCTCTGCTTTAAAAACTCTAAGGTAATGTAATCATTTCCTCTTAATAAGTAATTCAAAGCTAATATTTGCCTTTATTATCTAAAATGAAATAATTTAGCATCCTTTCAATCATTTTAAATCTATGTTTGATAATTACTTCATATTTTAATTGAGAAGGTGCCTGGAGATAGAAGAGGAAGAAAAAGGAAAGTTATGACATTCATATATGTGTTTCATTGTAGATATATGAAATAAATACACTTTTCTAGTAATTTTGAAGCTTGCATGGATGTAGTTAGTTCCTGATATTACCATGAAGGAAGAATCATACCTACGAATTGCCCAACATATCTGAGATTAGGAAATTTTTAAAATGTCATTTTAATGCACTTTCAAATGCATATAAATGTCCTATACCTAGAAAATCACAATAAAGGTATATTTCAGTATTCTCTGGCTTCATTTTTATATTTAATTTGTCATACCAATGCTTCAGGAATTGAAAGGAAAACTGGGATTTCAGAATTTCACTGAGATTTCAGTGACCCAAACCTGTATTTTTAATGTTTTACTAAGTAATAAAAAGAGCTTACAATATATGGGACCAAGTCATTCTAAGAAATAGATAAATTTTAAATATATATTATTGAAAATTAGAATTGTTAATAAATAAATCCTTCAAACTATAAAAAACCTTCGTATATAATTAAGGTATCTTTATATTTTTCTTATACTTCCATGTTTATGATGTTTTCATTTATGTATCAACTGGACACAGTATTAAACATTCTGGATTCTGTGTATAATATTTTAGTTTCTTGGACAAGGCAACATAGTAGATTTTATAAACTATTTGTTATCTTATTTATTAAATATTTATTGAGTCATTGTTATATGGTAGGCATGATGCTAAGCCCTGAATATGCAATGGTGACATCTTTTTCCAGCTTTATTAAAATATAATTAACAGATAAAAGTTGTATATATTTAAGAAGTACAACATGATGATTTGATATACATGTATACTGTAAAATAATTACTACGATTAAGCTAATTAATATACCTCATATAATTACTTTTATTAACATATAATGTATTATTTGCCCCAGGGGTACAAGTCTGTGAATCATCAGTCCTACATAAATCACAGCACTCACCATAGCACATACCCTCCCCAATGTCCATCACCCAGCCACCCAATCCTTTGCACCATATAGTTACCTTTTTAAAAATATTTTTATTTATTTATTATTCTTTTTTAAGATTTTATTCATTTATTTGAGAGAGAGAGAGAGAGAAAAAGAGAGAGAGAGAGCATGAGCAGGGTGAGGGGCAGAGGGAAAAGCAGACTCCCTGCTGAACAGGAAGCCCCATGGGGTTCAATCCCATTCAATCCCAGCACCCTGAGATGACCTGAGTCTAAAGCAGACACTTAACCACTTAACTGACTGAGCTACCCAGGCTACCCTTAAATAGTAACATTTTAAAACAGCCAAATTCTTCCTTTCATGGTACCTACAGCCTCAGATTTAAGAGAATAAATATTTTCTTGGTCTTTTCTTTGTTAGCATCCAGTCATTTAATTGGGGTTCTGTTTATGTTTTCCACATATCTATAACAACCTTATACTCATGTCTCACCACTAAAAGTACATTCTCAGTACTAACACAGAAAAATTATCAGTTGAATTATTAATAACCCCTACAAAGCGACAATTAGCTAGCCACGACAGAGTAGGAGAGTGCTTTATATTAGTTGATCTGGTAATTAAGGGATAACTGAATTTTTAGTTGAATTATTTAAATAAATGACCTATTTTTATTTTTAAATTATGTTAAATCAGTTTTAAAATGTCAAGATTGAATTCTAAGCAAAGATGACACAGATACGTCTCTTTTAGGTGCCCAGTTCATTTTAATTGCACTGACACATAGTTTGAAACACTACGACACATCTGCAGACTGCTGAAGTTTGAGATGGAGATAAATCTTCAGTAGAACACAAGTCAAGGCAGCACAGTGGATCTAGGAAGAAACCAGCTTACTTAAAAACCTGAGGCCATCCAGTGTAATGACCTCTTCTAAACTAAGGTAGGCATCTCCCTTGAAATACCACTTGAATTTTATCAGCATGGAATATCACAAAGACACAAAGCAAAGACTAAAGTTTCAAACTAAAACATTTAAATAGCAGTATTCAATTTTTAAGATCTAAGTCATTTAGCAAGTGACAGGATAATCAGAAATTTCACAATTTCCCTCTGGCTTTCATTTAGGAAAATAAAACAGTAAACTTATCCATAAAATAAGATGTTTGGTTTCTTCAAATGTATGCTATACTGCAAAGAAAATTTTGACACAAAGAAACCTGAATTCTAGCTCTGAATGCTATTAACATTTGGCAAGTAACTTAATATCCTTAAAACCCATTGTCCTTACCTGTGATAATGAAAAAAATACTCCATATATGTTTTTTTAAGGATCAGAGTCAGAATATATAAATCATTCTGAACAATATGTGATACACCATTGTGATCCAGTAAATTAAAAAAAAAATACACAGAAACTAACATAAATAGAATGAAAACCTTCATTTCCAATTTGAGTACGTAGCTACAGCTCATATCATTCCATTAATTCTATTATTCAGTTTTGTGACTTCAGAAGTGATTAAGATTTCTCATTCTGTTCAGGCAGTTTGAGTGCTTCCCTGAGAAGTGATGACTAAGTTGAGATCCAAAAGCAGAGTAGGAGAATGCCAAATGGAAGTGGGGAATTCATGCCAGGCTGATGTTAGACAATATTCCCGTGACAGAATGGGAGGGTGTAGGGAGTGATCAAAGAAGTAAGAAGGCCAGTGTTGTTGGAGCAGACAAACCTGGAGGATGCTGGTGAATGATCAGGTGTCAGATGTGAGTAAGTAAGGGACAGACCATGAGAAATACTCTAACCTAGGAATAATGGGAAGTTTCTGAATTAATTTTACTAGAGGTACAAAATGATCAAAGTTGTCTTTCAAAATGATTTCACTGGCTGTAATATTGAGAATGGTTTGAGTTACAAAATAGTGATCGATAAAGTGGAAAGAACTAGTGATGATATATTGTAGTGGCTGGAGAAGTAACATACCAGATAATGACCAAAATCAGAAGTCAAAATGTGTCTCTCAGAATCAGCTCAATTTATCCTGTAGGAGCAAACGATATTAGAATTTCTGCAGCTGAACACAGCAGAGGTTAAATTAGCTCTTACAGGTCAGCTGCAGCTCTGTCCCTTGTCATCTTAACTTTGGGTCCCAGCTGATGGAGCAGCCTTTATCTGGAGGGCTGCTGGTAGTCCCGGAAGCAGGAAATTGGCAAAGGGTATGTTGGCTCTTAAAGCTTCTGTGCTGCAGTGACACATGTCATTTCCTCTCATATTTTATTGAGCAGGTCACAAAGTCAACAGTGACATTAACAGAATGGGGAAGTATAAGGGAGAAGTACTGCAGGAAAGTATATTGGAATAGACTAACAGTCTACCACATGGTAAGGAGGTTAGTCTTTATCATGGAACCTATGGGGAACAAGTAAACAGTCTCGAATAGAAATGCATTTTAAGGTAGTACATACACATCAAGGCATCAAAGCTAAGAAAGGACTATACGGAGGTCAGTGTCTATTACTCACTTAACAAACCACAACAGACCTACTATTCTGCTTTCTAGACTATGTGCCTTAAATGACGTAACAGTTACATACATATCTATGTGTGTGTGTACATAATTATAGGGTGGCAATTGTGAATCAGACATTCCCAGTGAACTGTCTGATTCGTAATTGTCACCCTATTATTATAACTAATGTTATCCAAGATATATTGTATTCTTTTAAACAAACCAGTAATAGTGGAGGCTATATTTGCAGACTTGGTCTAGCTGGTTCCACCAGGCCTATCCTATTGTTTTTGGCAAATGTAATGTAAACTATACCTTATTATCCTCCCACTCAAGTTCTTTCAGGTTACATCTCTCACTCTATTAATGAAACTCTAGGTAGGCAGTAGATGTTTCAGATTTCAAATTCCTCAATCTTGAATTAAAACTTCTCTTAAGACTTTTTTCCTTTCATATTTCAAAATTCTTGAATTTTCATACATTTATATTAATGCATACTTTTTATAGTAAAGAGTCTTCAAAATAGAGTATTTCAGGGAGAGGCATTGCTCAAGGTCCTTGTGTACAGAGCTGCATAGTTTGTGAATGCATTCACATTCTATCCATTATTTACTAGTGGCATAGTCAACACTACCAAAATAAATGACCTCTATGATTCAGCACCTAAGAAAATTTCAAACATTTACTTTAAATATAAGTAAGAAACTACTGTGAATATAATTATGGGTCTAATTTAACTAGAATTTGTGTTCACAATGACAACAGACATAGTCATTAACTGCGAAAATCTCAGAGTTAACTGTCTACTCTGGTGTAGACACTGATTCTGTTTCTGACAGGGTTCGTTTAGTGAGTCATTCATTTTATTTCAAACTTAACTGCATTGTCAATGTAAGCAATGAATGTGGTTGCACATGTTTATATCTGGGCCCGCTGGTGAATCCAGACATCATTCATGGACAATGACATGCATATAAAAACAATGAACGCTCACATTATTGGAAAGGGGAGTGATGTTTGATGCTCTTGCCATAACAAAGGGAAGCCTATCAGTCAATGGATGAGTGTGTCAAACTGTGGTAATTCAATTAAAAGCAAATTTTAAAATTTTGTTCTTTGTAGAATATTTCGCTATCAGATAATAAAGATGGAAACTGCAGCATTGCAAATAACTATAAACCATCAAAAAAGTTATAAATGTCAATTTATGTAAATTTTAAGGATTGATTTATTTGAGAAAGAGAGAGTGTGCTCAAGCGGGGGTGGCGGGGACAGGGGAGGGTCAGAGGGAAAGGGAGAGAGATCTTAAGCAGGCTCCATGCTAAGCATAGGGCTCAATCTCATGACCCTGAGATCATGACCTGAGCCAAAATCAAGAGTAGCATGCTCAATGAAGCCACCCAGGTGACCCAATTTATGTGAATTTTAAAGTAAATTTTTTGTTTGTGTGTTTTGTGTGTTTGTTTTTAGCTGAAATAGGAGGGATAATATATCTATCATCTATGTTTACCATTTAAATTGTCAAAAAAAAAAAAAAAAAGGCTTGACTTCCCATAGAGCGCTGAGTGTAAAAGGAACATACTCATACAATGCTGGGCATGGGTGAGTCTGTGATTCGAGGAGACAGATTAACATGGGACTAAACACTGTGGTTGACCAAAGCAGTGAGGAGTCTAAGTGGATATCAGGTTCTGATTTTGGTTTTTGGTTGGATCATTTTATACTGAGGAATTTAATATCCGAGTAAAGGTCTAGCCATTGTCCCAGTTCCTGGGAGTTAAGCTCGAAACCCTTTGACTTTCCCAAGTGATGGGAGTGTCTGTTATTCATGGAGTGTCCCTCTCACCACACCTGATAGTGCATGTTAACAAGCTGACTCACGACGGACTCCTCAATAGTTATGCTAGGGAGATGGAAAGTGACAGCTGGTCACACAAGACAGAATAACCTTGTCACTAGAGGATGGGTCTAGGGCCACATGTAACCTCTGGGGAAGGTGAGGGCATCAGAGATTGAATTCAACCACGTGGGTAATGAATCAATATCTACTTAATGAAGCCTCCATTAAAACTCTCAGGTTGAAGTTCCAGTGAGGCTCTGCTATTAGAAATGCTTCATATATATTGCCACACTCTGATGCTTAGAAGTGTAAAGCATCCTTGAAGATAATGGAAGCTTCACATTTGGATACCACCCAGAGTTCACTTTATGCATCGCTTCATTTGGCTCATTCTAATTTGTATTCTTTTACTCTGATAAGATTATAATCATTAGGCACAGCACTTTTCTGAGTTCTGTCTTTTTAGTGAAGAATTAAACCTTAGGATGGTTGAGGAGAACTCTGAATTTGTAGCTAGCTAATCTGAAGTGAGAGTGGCTCTGGGGAACCCCCCAAATCACAAGTGGCATCTGAAATGAAGGCAGCTTTGGAGACTTTTCCTTCAGACTTCATGTTTTGGCCAAACTGTGTCACAGTTAAGAGTAATCCTGAGTTATGGTATTAAGTAAAACAGGAATTAAGCTTAGAGAAATTAGAGGTCTGTGTTGGAACTGGGTTGAAAGGGATACATATTTGATGACTTTGTTTGGGTCATATAGTTAGGTTCTGGCTAGTCATTTTATACTCTAAGGCCCATCTTCATTGCCCTGACCTCAGCTTCGTTGTTTAATCCCTGTCTATTTTTGGCCCAAGCTATTTCAGATTTAGCTTTTGTTTATATAATGAAGTATGTTACTTAATAGACCAACAGAGAGGATTCTCGGGGCAAAGATGGTATAATATTTATATTTCTCATTCAATAGTAATAGAAAACTTAATTTTCTTGTAAACTACAAGTCAGCTTATGTAATAGTCTATGGAATAGCCAGAAAATATAAATTTTATGCTTATGGTGTCCTTTAGATAAGCCAATGCTGGAAAACTATCACAAACACTTCATCAATATTAAATATAAATTAAGTTGGTATTACCACGATAAATGGAAAATTGTGTATTAAATCCAGTCTTTTTTAGTATATGCATTTGAAGTCTATCTTTCCAATATATAAAATACATTAAAAAAAAGATTTTATTTATTTATTTGAGAGAGAGAGAGCATGCGCATGCATGTAAGCAGGGGGAGGGGCAGAGGAAGAGGGAGAAGCAGACTCCCCGCTGAGCAGGAAGCCTGACACAGGGCTCCATCCGAAGACCCTGGGATCATGACCTGAGCCAAAGGCAGATACTTAAATGACTGAGCCACCCAGATGCTCCTATAGCATGCATTTTAAAAAGTATATGCATATATTTTAAGTATACACATTGTGTACATTTGTATTACTAGTATATAATTAAATAAATTTATATGCATTAAGTATATGCATCTTAAGTATATGCATATATTTTAATGCCATGCATTTGAAATATAACTTGAATAAATTAAAAGAATATGGTTATGATAATTAAAGATATAGTATGATAGAAGTATTTTCCAAGTTGGTAATTCTATGAAGAAAATGGAATATAATTGTTTCCAAAATATACATATATATATATATATATATATTCAATATATACACATATAGAGATTCACAGTTAGAGATGACCAATTAAATTAGATATATCTTTAAGGAAATGTTTACAATATTATTTTCTATTCTTTTATAAACTTTTCAATGTAGGGAGAAAGGTTTTCTATGTTCTCAAAATCTAATAAAAGATAATTCCTACTGAGTTCTATATACAAATGTGGAAGGATAATTTATATGATACATAAAATATCAAAATCAGAACATGTAAATCATCTTTATAAGACTCTTTTTATGTAGGAAGATACAAACGGGTTGGCAAAGTGCTCCTAAGGAAACTGAAGACCAAATGGAGGACAAAGTAGACAAAGTAGACTGTAGCATACTCTAAGCACATATTTCTGCAAAGCCAAAATCAAAAGTAGCGCTATTATTAGTATTTGACATGAGAAAACAATCAAGTGTGTCCTGATGAATGCCAGGATTGAGCAGCTCACGGTCAAGGTGTGTTTAGGTTTACTGGAGTAGGGGCACTGTAGGAAAATAATGGACTGTGGGGTCACCTGGGTGGCTCAGTGGGTTAAAGCCTCTGCCTTCGGCTCAGGTCATGATCTCAGGGTCCTGGGATGGAGCCCCGCATCGGGCTCTCTGCTCGGCGGGCAGCCTGCTTCCCTCTCTCTGTCTGCCTGCCTCTCTGTCTACTTGTGATCTCTCTCTCTCTGTCAAATAAATAAATAAAATCTTTAAAAAAAAAATAATGGACTGTGTACCTGAAGACAATAGATTTAATTGAAGGATGCGGGCTGCGTGGCAAGTGATACAGTTCACGTATTAGTGTATTCGCCTTCTTCAGAAGAGGCAACATTGTCCCTGAATGTGAAATAAAAGTAGCTGCTGATCTTACTTGATCAAATGATTTTTAAACAGCTTGGGGAATGGCTCCACATACATATCTATATGAAAAATATTCGTAGCACATTAAAAACAAGGATGCACACTCCAGATGAATTATCACCTGATATACTGTTTACACGGGGTAAAAAAAAGATGAGTATAAAACTTTTTAAACTGCATTTTCACGATTAATTTATATTCATCAGCTTCAGGTATTTAAACAATAAAAGAACTAATGAAGCACTGGTGACTGAATACCTATTGCTATGTTCCTTATTATTTTTCTTCTTAAGCCTTAATGAGCTGTAATTATAGTCGCTAGTATTTTGTCTCAAACATGCTTTATTGTAACAAAGAGCAGTGACAAGGAGCTGTATCTCACTTCATGAACACCAAACTCACTGCAGATATGTAAATGAGAAGCTACAGAGCTAGAGAAGAGCCTGGAGATATTAACATCTGTGTGAATGAAGCAGCCATTTCACAACCCAGTGGACCTTAAACACAGCAGACATTGAAATCTGTTCAGTACATGGGGTGGATTTTTAAATATGTTCAATTACTGCTTGTCTCCCAGCTGCTGTCTGAACATGACTTCTGTAATATTAGGGAGTCTACTTTGACATCACTGGCATATAAAACTCATGTCCTTGATTAATAGTTACTACCAGACTAAATGGCCATTTTAAAATCCTAAGTACAAATTTGAATTGCACATGCTCAAAGACTCTCCCTTTGTGTGAAGAGGTTGGGATGCACGTATTAAGAAGGGAAAGATGAGAAGAATGGCATCTGACAACTTTGGTTATTTTTCTGGTGTCAGTTTGAGAATGGATGTTCCATAAGTCTGGTTTATATATAAATATATTTCAACAACAAAAAAAGTTAAATCAATGAATGTTTTAGTGAGATACTTGGAAAATCAAGAACATTTTTGAGTAGAAACGGCTCAGTCATAAGAAAGAAATAAGCACTTTGAAAGACCATTTTTTAAAAACATTCTCTTCAAGATAATTTTTTAAAATATTCCCTTAATGTTTATTTAAAAATAAATAAAATCCTCAGGAAATTTGTGATTATTTTTTAAGTTTTGTGAGGTTAGTACATTGGGAATATTTCAAGGGACCAGGAATAAGTGTGAAAGATTTAATACTTAATTTTCAATTACTAAAACACAATGATCATAATTTTTTTAAATTATAACATCAAATTGATATGCCATACAAGTTTTAAGAACCTTTCACAGTATTTCATGAATTCTAGTCTATCATTGATTTGAAAGTTTGCAACTGTAGTTTTTCCAATATAATTGACAGAATAACATTCTCTACTCCTAACCTTTTTATCAAAACCATTACTGGTGCTGAATATTCGCAAAAATGCCACCGCTGCCATTTAAAATGCCAATTTCATGGCTTTATGGGTATATAATGTTAGTAAATTAGCATTATTTTCTTTATGTTTGATTCCTCTGCAATTATAATACACTATTTCATCATTAGCCACATTTTAAAAATCCAGGTGACACATATTTTAAAGTTTATACAAATCATTGTAAAAATGTCCTATATATTAGGCTGTAAGAATCCAGGGTATGTAATAAATATTTTAAACAGTCACTGAGACTACTTAAACTCCACCATTTACTTCAATAATTGAGAGACTCCTTAGGCACATTAGGGATGATAGGTGGCATATGAATCTTCAGCTTGGTACGCACATCAGGCCACGTGAATGAGTAAGGACAGTGATGGCACACTTTCAGAGGCTATAACTTCCTCAGAATTATGTTGCAAGTTATTTTTATTACTTCCAAAGCATTTCTATAATGTCATTTCTTAGCCTTTAATTAATATTTTTATTTCCACCATGTAAAAGGGTTGTGGGTTTGTATGTAAAATAAGTTGGAGTTAATTAGTGGAGCTAAACTTTGAGGAAGTCTGTGTAGGTGACCCAGGATTTGAAGGGTATTATGTTAATCATAATTTTGGGAGCTCAAACCTCTTCGTTTTCCCTAAGTTGTTGAAATTTGTAGTGAAATGGTATAACAGAGATTTTAAAACATGATAATAAGTCAAACATAATCATCATTTATTTGAGGCAGTATGCTGCTGATTGTCAAAGGTCAAGTCTGCCAAATATCTCAAGAAAAATATTTCCCTCAAAAGAGAATTCTATATAGTACAGTTAGTTATTTCATCTTGTATTGATGTATTCCAGCAAAAGTGGTTATAAAATTATACTCCTATTGCTTAATGTTATAAAAATTAAGGTACTAGGGGCAGTAAAATAAATGAGCACATTCTCACAATGGACTAAGTATGCCAAAAACTTATCGCATGTGTATGCATTTCTAAGCAAGATGTTGTTCTTCTTTCTTTAACTTTACAAAATAGTTTTTATTCATCCAGCATATAGATGAGGTACCCTTGTAGATTCTGGAGATTGAGAAAAAATTGCCTTCATGGAGTTTACTTGCAATGTGCAGCAAAAAAAAAAAAGAATAAACAAATAAGCAAATATAACTTATTTAATGGCAAGTTAGTTTTTAATGAGGTGGATAGGGAAGGCCTTTCTGGGGACATGGACACACCATTTAAGCAGGTGAGAAGAAAAGGTGAGAGTGAGTTGGGTGGATAACTGTGGGAATCGTGCTCAGCAGACACAACAGCAAATGCAAAGTTCCAAGATGGAAATGTGCCTGGTTTGCACCTATTGGGGATTTTCTTTGTGATTGTTCTCTTGATAGAAACACACTTAATTTCATGATTAAATATTTACCGAAAGAAAAAAGAACCAGAGAATACTAAAGTTAAAAATAACCGAAAGCGAAATAGTTTCTAGAAAATTTAATATTGATTTAAAAAAAATAATCTGCTGTAAGTCACAAAATTAACTGTTAATATATTTAACAAAATATTCTATGACTGTATTTCAACTGATCTTACAAATGACATAACACCTGCAAAGATCGAGTCAAACTACAATGCCAAGTTTACAATTACATCAGTAACTAATCATTGGTTATGGGTATACATTGTGTTATGTAGAAAAAATGTGGTGCCTCAGCTCCTCTACATCCCATTCTTACTGTTTTTTTAAATCTCATTTATTCTTTTTTGCCCTTTACTTATTTTAAATCTCACATCCCAGTAGAAACTGACTCTAATCCTCTTTTCATAGGTAAATTCATCTTTTGTTAATATGAATCACATTACATTTCACTTGCTTTACCACCTTCCATGGCTTCCCATTACTCTTAAAATCTAGATTTGACACGGTGCATAAGATTATGTGCTACCTAGTCCCTGGTTGTTTTAACCTCATTTCATTTCACTCTTGTGCCCACAGATGTCACATCAGTTATATCAGTCTTTCTTTCCTTAAATAGATATAGAAATGGAAGCAAATTTGCGCATGTCTGTTTGTGCTGATGGGGAAAAACTGTACTTTTAGCTGACTGACCAAACTGGCAAGGGAACTCCAGTCCTTGTCTCAGAGCCCTTCCGGTTCTTCTCTCCTACCCTGTTCCTCTCGCGCACCAGAATGCCAAGTATGTGCGAGGAGGAGGATATAAATTACCCTCCCTGCTTGTGCTCGGGGCTCAGATCTTTGGAGAAGGATCTCCTCTGAGTCCACGGGTGAATAAATCTCTCTCCCTTCTTAGTCTCTGAGTGCCGCTTGGTTTTTCCGCCAGGATCTAGCCCAGGTTCTGCTACAGTGCATGCATTTTCTACCCCTGTCCATTAAGGGGCCTTACAAAAAATGGCATCCCACAATTAATGAGAACATCTAGCACTTAGATACCAGTTCGGTTTCTAAATATCATATCCCAATTTAAAAAAAAAAAAAGCTTCTTGGATAAATTCTGGGGCTGTAGTCAGGAAAGTCCTATTCAGATAAGCCTGGAATAATCTTGACCAGAAAATAAGGAATGACTTTAAAAAATGATAGGAGTGGGGACACCTGGGTGGCTCAGTTAGTTAAGCAGCTGCCTTCCACTTGGGTCATGATCCCAGGGTCCTGGGATCGAGTCCCACATTAGGCATCTTGCTCAGTGGAGAGTCTGCTTCTCCCTCTGCCTGCCACTCCCCCTGCTTGTGCTCTCTCTCTCTGGCAAATGAATAAATAAAATCTTAAAAAATAAATAAATAAATAAAAATGATAGGAGCACATCAAAAGATTATAGTGCCTGGAATGGCCAGCAATCCCTGTACGGATGGATGAAAGATTACTCCAAACTTTGCTATGAAAGAGAGGAGAAGGCAAGGGGGTCAATACTCAGAGACAAAGACTCTGCTTCTGCTTTTATTGGTCCTTCAGGATAATCACAAATCCTTATCGCTACTTCTCAAGCATGTGATGTGTGACGAAGGGTTTTACTGAAACTAGGAGGATCAGTTTATGGGAAAGATACAATATGCTAATCTGCGTGTTCTGCTAAGCATAGCCTAAGGGACAATGCATACCTCTCTTAGATCACAGGGTGGCTGTTTGGGCTGAGAAAGCTTCAGGGAAGGCAACTCCCCGGGGCATTCCAATGGCAGAGGGGTCACTCAGGCTTCCGCATTCCAAAGGCCCACGCCCTTCTCCGAAACCTTCCCTAGCCCAAGGCACCCTCTGTGTTAACATTTTAGCAAGTCAGGTATTATGGCTGATTTCATGCTCTACATTATAGGAGTTATTAGGAAGAATCTCTCAATGACCAAATAAGAGCGATTTTGAACGATAAAATAAACAACATTGCCACAGGATTGTAATGCATAGAATAAAGTAAATATTCATCACTATATACTGATACAAATAATAAAGCAAAAGAATTAATTAAGGAGTTCTTCCTTACAGTAGAATTCAAACTAATGAATGTGGAAAGAACGATGGACATAGAATATCACAATTTGACAACTACCCCAGTTATAATTGTTGCAGACAAGAATAATTGAAGAATGTTAAATTGGGTGGGTAAAATGTATAATGATAAATAGAATATGGTCATAGCCTCAAAATACTTCCCCACAAGATAGTGATTAATTAACCATGGAATCTAGAAATTTACAGCAGAGAATCTTGGGAGGTACCATCCCAACAAAATGCTAATATTACCAGTAAAAAGTGGTAGGTAATATTAACATTATGTACTTGCTGATATGATACCCTGAGAAGAACAAAAGCATCACTTCTCATACAGTCCTTCCAAAATTTCACAAATTCACTTGAACCTAAGGACATACCACATAGCTCTGTATCAGAGGATATTCTATGAAATAATAAGCCAGTACTTTTCAAATGTGTCAAGGCTGTGAAAGACAAAATGGAAGCACTGTCCCACACTGAAGGGGACTAAGGATCTGTGAGCAATGTGAAGTCCTGAATTAGTACAGTATTCGGACAATTGGTAAAATTTCAATAATAGGTGTGAATAGTTAATAATACTGTAATGATGTTAATTTCCTGGTTTGATAAGTGTACTATAATAATTTAAAACATAAAATTAGGGGAAACGGTGAAAGATATATATAGGTTCCTGGAATATAATTTTTCCAACTTTTCTGCTTAAAATCATAACTTCCCACTTTACTCAGAACAAATTTCAAAATTCTTGACCTGGCCTACAAGGTGCTAGATGATCCAGACCTAGCCACATACCTGGTCAACTCCTTTCTATACTCACCTCATTGACCGTTTAAGCTACAAAATCCTTCTTGTTTCTCTTTTAAAATTCTAAGCATGTCTTGCCTAAAGGTCTTTGAATGTGCTGTTATGTCTATCTGGAAGGCATTTCCCCAAGTACCCCACTGGATCCCTGCCTTCAAGTTTCTATACCCTTTGAGATAAAATAACAGCCTCTCTGCCCCCGTTATCACTTATTGTCGATTTAACCAACTTTGTTTTGCTTCATAGTATGTAACATATTTTGACATACTATGTCATCCTTATTATTATTTATTTCTTTGAATTTCTTTTTTAATGGGCTCTATGCCCAAGGTGGGGCTTGAACTTATGACTCTGAGATCAGGTAGACTTGGAATTCTTTATCTTTTAATGAAAATGTGAAAATCTCAGCACATTGCCTGATCCTGTAGTAGGTATTACATAAAATTGGTAAAATTTTATTCTCCTCCTATAATATTAACTAGTGAGGAAATAGGCCCTCTAAGTTATTGATATTATTATGAAAAAAATATTCATGTATTACTTATTAAGTTCCATGTACATCTCATTTTTCATTTCATTTATGAAACACAGGCACAAAAAGTCACATAGCTAGTCTGTGGTACAGTGATTTTGAAACCTAAGTATAGTTTTTCCCACCATGTTCATTATGCTTCCATAAGAGCATGTCTGATAAGCTTTCTCCTAACTGTAATACAAAGGGTTGTAAACAGTTATTTTCCATAGTTCCCTAAACTAAGGTGAGAGAATAAGTTAAAGCTCGTTATAATATACTTTTGGTACATGATTATTCATCGACAAAAGAATGGAGGTAAGTAAAAAAAGGAGAGAGAATTCTTTTAAAGTTCTTGTACTATATGTTATATTCCTCTAACAAGATTCAAAAATGATAATATGTTTCTACCAGAAATGTCAAAGACAATAAGACCAACAATTTTGCAACAGAATTGCCCAATGTTTGCATCATTGAGGAAAAACATTTAAACTTTAAGATTATTAAGCAAACCTAGAAATAACTTTAATAGCAAGAACAAAGAATTAATTCTATGCCTAAACACAGGAAGAAATGCACTGAATATTATTTTCCCTAAAAATCAGAAAGATACTTTTGGCTATTTGAAATCAATTAAAAGTAAAAAGTCACTGTTTTTATTTTATAAACCCAAAGTAATGATAATGCAGCTGGGAAATATACCTAACTGTTGCATTAATTTTTTTTAGTATAGAAATCAATGATTTTGTTCCAAAGAAAAGCATGAATCACACGATTATAGAAAATTAGATTATAAAATTTTATAACAAAGACAATAATTTTGAATCATATAACAACAGAAATTATTCACATCAAAAAGAATGTGTTCAGAAAACTCAAATTTCTGAATGTTAATTTTGGTAACATCAAATTGATTGAGGCGTGACTAATGTAATAAAAGAGAAAGCAGAAAGCACCTAAGGCGTTATGCATTAAAATCAGAGTGAGAATTGAAATAGAGAAGCAGATATATAGAGAATTATAGTAAGAGAAAGTACAATGTTCTTATCTATGATACTGCAGATTTATTTTTTGATCTTTTTAATATAGTAATCTTTTCCTTTAAAATATCTATGTTGAAATACTTTATATATGTAAGCATATATGCTTGTAGAGTGTAATCTGTGAATTTATATTTTCGAAAATTTATATCACCAAGCTGTTATTCTGGCTTTATAGACCCTGCTATGAAGGTTAATATTATGTGGAATAATGGTCTCTGTGAAGAGAAACATAATTACTGGGTATTGTCTCATATTTACCATGACATAGCTTCATACTAGAATTATTTAGTTGTTTTTACTAAAAATACTAGAATATGTTTAGCTTTACAAATTACATAGACAAGTAAGTGAAGGGAAGGAAATACCTTTGTTTCACATACATAAATTTCCAAATTCAACACGACTAACTAGGCCAGTTAGCTCACTGTCCCTGTTATATAATTTTCACATTACTTTTACACCTTATGTCATATGACTTTTCTTGACTTTAATGATCTTCCAATTACTTGGGCAATTTATCATCATGACAACAAAAAACCAAGCTTTAAACTCATGTGTTTTTATGAAGCCTTCTCTGAATCTCTTCATTTATTTGGCTCAACTCCTTAGTGTTTTGCTCCAAAGAGCATTCTTCCAAAATAAATTTCTTTTTAACTCCAAAGAGGATTTTAATTTGAGTGCCAGTTGATATCTTTATACAGACACCTATACATTTATACATATACATATACATACTGTAACGGTCCTTACCTGACCAGATCTCTGGTACTCAGGTAGTTGCTTAGCATATGGTAGAAGTCAATAAGCATTTATCAATTGGTATCATTCCCTTATGTCTTTTATTCCCTGAAGTTCATTACTATCCAATTCTCATAATATGCTATTTCTCACAGTCCTGGAATTTTTCACACTTTTCTTCTTGTTATTATTCATCCTAGATAATTCTTCATAATTTATTTCATAACTATATGCCACACAAATTAATTTCAGAGATTCACTGAGGTAAGTATGTCAGTATCCCTCAGAATTTATCGATTGTAAGAAAGTGCACTCTAAGGAATGGAAATCAAAATCTTCAGGGATTTTGGTAGGAATTTAATTTTATATTTTTCTAAATAAAAATATTTGTTTCATGCAAACTGAAGAGAGCAATGATTGACAAATTTCTCTCAGTTGATGATAATAAGCTGAATGTAAAGTATCAATTTTAATCTTGGAATCGATTTTCTACCAGGGACGTGTCCTTTCCATGGAGAGAAGAAATGTATGCAATTCTGAGAAAGTTAAACATTTTAAGTTACCATAAAGGAATATGTTTTAAAAATTATACTCTAACAAAACAGACACGACATAATTTTTGGAATCAGATATAGTTTAATTTGCCAAACAATTACAAAACTTCTGAACCTGTCTTTTAATAATTAGGTGCAGTTTTTGGTGGGGCAAGTCACTTAATTTCTGAGCTTATAAATCTTCCTTAAAATAATGGGTGTCCTCTTCTTTTCCATGTATGATTACTGGGTTCAGCAATGTGTGAGATGTGTCAGCACTCGGAAAATAATCAATTAACATTAGTTTCTTCTCTACAATCCGAACCATAATCTCCTTTAATAACAATCCTATGTTGAACATCTACTGTGTGTTTATTAGCGCCGTGACAGGCCATGGGGACACAAATCTTAACAAGATCTATTCCTTTCCCTGTAAGAAGCTTACAAGTTTCTAACAACAGCACATAGCCTGGAGCAGTATTTCTAATTTCTATCCTCTCTGCTACCCAAGGATAATAACTGCTTGCGCTCATTTTTCAGATAGCAAATTATGCATACTTAGGTTATAACACTTATATTCTTTGGCAAACGTGTGTTAACTTTTCTGTATCTCCCATTATTATGGATGTTCTCAAAGCAGGAAATTTGACTTATGGACACAAGGCATCAACATCAAAAAATCAAAGAGAATATTATCTATATGAAGGAATAAATCAATACTTATGTTCTCTGAATTATACAGTTTCCAATTTAATGTTTACTTTATAGCAGGTTCTCAAAATACTAATTTCTATCTCTTTTATTGCTTTCTCTTTTTTTCAATTATACACCTCCATGATAGCCTGGAGGGATTTTATCTGAAGTCACTGAAAATCACCAAATATGCAAAATTTCTCCTGAAATAAAACTCATTTTTTTTTCCTATGTCTGCTTTCTAGGCATTTTCTCACATACCTAAACTTTAAGATTGTATCATTCGTTTAATGTAAATTTTAAGAAAATATATTTATTAAGGTACATAAAATACATTTTAAGAAAATACACACTTTTTGGTCACGAGTATTGCTCTATAAAAGAACAGAAAAAAATAAATGAAATTAAAAAAAAGAGAAGAAAATATGTTGGATATTATGTGAGGTAGGAAGAATAATGAACCTTCCAAAGATATCCATGCCTGAATCCTAGGAACCTGTAAATATGTTACCTTACATGGCAAACATATATATTTTGTAGATGGGTTTAAGGTTAAGGACTTTGAGATGGGGAGATAATCCTAGATTATCAGAGTGGACCCAATCTAATGACACAAATCATTATGTCATAAATCATGATGAAAGGGAAGAACCTTTCCCAGCTGTGATCACACACAAAAAAAGAAATGTGCAGACCAGGGCAGGGAAAGAGAGAAGCTACTGTGCCGGAGGAAAGGGGTCACAAACCAAGCTGGAAAAGGCAAGGGAATTCCCTCTAGAGCTTCCTGAAGAAATGCAGCTGTACAATATCTTGATTTTAGCTAGTGAGACATGTAGGGGATTCTAACCTACAGAACTATATGGTAATAAATTTGTTTTATATCACGAAGTGTGCAGAAATCTACTATGGCAACAATACAAAACTTATATAGTATGTAAGACTTAATTTCCACTTAGCCGATTTTCCACACATGTGCAAATAAAATTTAAGTCTCAGTAAAAAAATTCAGTGTGAAAGATGATTTTAGGTTTATACATTAATGATTAAAACTCTATTATTAAATCCATGAATTTCATTGATTTACTATATTGAATAAATACTTATGGAAACAATTTACATAAATCTTGATTAAATACATAAATGGAGTTGGTCAGTTTATACCATGTTTCCTTGACTGTAGTGTCACTTTTATTAGAGCAATACTAATTGTTTGGCTCAATGAGGCTATCAAAGGGGGTACCTGGGTGGCTCAGTGGGTTAAAGCCTCTGCCTTTGACTCAGGTCATGATCTCAGGGTCCTGGAATCGAGCCCCGCATCGGGCTCTCTGCTCAGCAGGGAGCCTGCTTCCCCCTCTCTCTCTGTCTGCCTCTCTGCCTACTTGTGATCTCTCTCTCTCTGTCAAATAAATAAATAAAATCTTAAATAAAAAAAAAGAAGCTTTTGGGGTGCCTGGGTGGCTCAGTGGGTTAAAGCCTCTGCCTTCGGCTCAGGTCATGATCTCAGGGTCCTGGAATTGGGCCCCGCATCGGGCCCTCTGCTCAGCAGGGAGCCTGCTTCCCCTCTCTCTCTGCCTGCCTCTCTGCCTACTTGAGATCTCTCTCTCTGTCAAATAAATAAATAAAATCTTTAAAAAAAAAATGAGGCTATCAAAGACTTAATTTGATTAAAATAACATTACTAAAAGCAATTTTAACTATTAGAAAGTATTACTGTATTATATTTAAAAGATCATTAAAATACATAAGTGGATACAAATTAAATGAATTTTCAATTAAAGCTTATTCTCCTTTTCATTCAAAGTTGCATTAAGGCCAAACTATAGTTTAACACCATAAAACATAAAAAAAAAAAAATTAGTTCACCAACTTTAAAAAACCTCTCATAAGGTAACAGCTGCATTACCAAACACTTTGAGTTCTAGTTATAATAAAAGAATATGAAATTGTCCCCTGGAAAATTGACATTGGCTGTTCTGACTTCACCACTGTCTAGAAATTTAGCATGGTTCATGAGGGAAAAGTGATTCTGAAGGTTAAATTAAAACTTTTCAGTATTTATTTTTTTTCCCAGTGAGAAACTGAAGAAAGGGTATACAATACATAAGACATATGGTACTATTAGACCTGCTTCATCTTCCTACTTCCCCACCATGGACTTACTGATAGTTCTAACCAAAATATCAGTTTTAACATTTCATTTGAGTCAATATCATTAAATATGTATTTATGCTTAACTGAATGTGCTATTGGACAGCTAAAGGGTTAGCCAAGCTACTTAATAAAAATCATACTAAACTGATGTGCACAATAAGAAAAGTAATGTTTAACTCTAGTAGAAAATGAATTAAATTAAAGCTTATTTATAAATGATTAATAGAGTTTGGTGTACGGTTTGCTATATAATTTCATTCATTTAAATATCCCTTCATTTATTCAGTAAAAAAATTTTTAGTGGATAAATATCTGGGAATACATAGGTGAGTATGGCACCATTAACTGGGAGCTCAGCATGTAGCATTATGAGAGAGCATCAAAAAACAACATCCAATGCTACCACAACAAAAAACCGAAGCAAATCAATCCTACCATTATCATATAGTGCTCATATTCCCAAAGCATTTGGGGTCAGGGACAGAAAATACCTATCAATGAAGATAAATGTCAATCTTTTTCAAAAAGTGTAACACTTTTGGATGAAATCATATAAAACAGAAGCTAGAATGATATAATGAAATATTATGGTGTAGAAATAAAGTTTTAAATTTGAAATTAAGTATAAATTCTTTATTAAAAATCCTACAGAATAATTTCGCTAAATATCCAACAAAATAATAGCATCTAATAGTTGAAATACAGATGCACTAAGGGATAAAAGTTGGAACATCCCTAGTACACTCTGTGGTGATTCTGGAGTTAGTTGAAATAAGATTATTCATTTTGGACACTACATTTGAAATGAATATTGATAAACTAGAATTCTTTCCGTGGAATGCAGGTAGTATATTAAGCAATCTTAAAAATTTATTTCACACACACAAAATGATTGAAAGAACATGGAAGAGTTAAGATTGAATATTTAAAAGGGGCCAAACAACTCTCTTCAAATTTTTGGGAAACTGTCGTTGGAATAATGGAATCCACTTAATCTATATTTCATCAGAGACAAAAGTAAGAAGAGAAGGCATAATCAATAAGCAGACTCTTCTCCTTATTTTTTTTTTTTTTTTAAGAATTTCTAACTAATAAAGCTACTTTTGAAATGAACAGGAGGCTGCCTAAAGTAGTCAGCACCATCCTGAGAAAGTTCTCGGAGAGGGGCTGGATGCATTTTCATGGCAATGACATTATACAAGAAAATGATGATCTGCTTTTAAATTGAACTTGAGGAAAACTGGGATTCCCTTCATCACTGAAAGGCTATTATTTTGTGTCTGGTTGGTTCCTATAGATAAATATTGCTTTCCTAAATTTATTATGCTTATTCTCCACAGACACCCATTTCAACATGACAAATGAGGGAGTGGTAAGTACTCAGGTTAAGTATGAGACATTTTGGGGAATTAATTAATGGGTTATATTTTGCTCAGAGGAATCACTAGTATGCCTAACTATTTCTTATGCTTAGAACAAATAAGCACAATTATTTTCTTTAAGAACTTTTTTCTCCTTAGTTTTTCTACCCAAGAGAATGCTGAGATAGAGATAACCAAGAGAATATTAAAGATAAAACCTAAACTGTACCAGGGATGCATAGGAGGTTAAAAGCCTTTCTAATCTTTGACATTTTATCCAAGTGGTAAAAGGTTTTTGTCTTCAGTTTGTGACTTTTTAATCTTTATTATACCACCATGACAGCTCATCAACAGAAAAGAACACTTTTCGAAAGGTCCCTTAAAACTGTTAATAATAATATTAATGATCCTTTCCATAACGAGATGAGCCACTCTATTTTGACAAAGGGTGCATATCTATTAAATTACTCCCCCCTTTCTCTCTTCCTCCCTTCCCCAAAACCACAAAAAGGCAAAGTCTAGAGTGTGATTAGTATCTGCCAGGCTCAAGAAATATATGAGAACAGTTACAGCTTTTGTGACTTTGGTAATATCGTTTTTATGGGTAAACATCAATAACAATTTATATTTCATATTTTAAACTATAATTCTAGCCATATTTTAAGCAACTTAATTAATTGAATTTTACATAAGAATAAATAAGTCTACATTTTCATCAATAGGATGAACATAACTTGATGAATATATAACTTAATGAATTAAAATGTTATTAATGGACATTACATTACTAACAAGCGTCCTTCTTTTAGTCTCCCTGCTAGGACAAAAACTTTCTACTGGCTTCATGAGGGCCCTGCCCCTATATTTCTAAATAACATACTTCTATTTCTTTTTTTCTTTTAATTTAGAAAATTTAAACCTTATTTACTGCCATAACGTTCTGGTAAATGAGGATCATCACTGTTTCAACTTCTCATTTATTTGTCTCTGAATTTCCTGAGTAATTGCATTCCAATTTTAACTAAATCATTTTTTTGTTTCTATTATGATGTTTCTATAAATAAGTGCACAATATTGAGCTACAACATGCAACATTTCTTTCTTCCAGCAGTGCCTCTCTGCTCCTATAACATTTCTTATCATGGTGTAGTTCTCGTCTCTTTCTTGTTAGAGAATTTTTTGAAATACTAGTGATATTTGCTGTTATCATATTCCAACTGACTTCATATTCAAAAGTCAGAACTAAATGTCTGATTAAAAGTCTGCTTCCAGAGGAAAAACCCAGGTACTTTCCAGGTAAAGTGATAAAGTGAGGAAGGTTTTTATGTCAAGAGACCACCAAATACCACTGCATAGTTGAGTTCTTTCCTTTGTGACTCCAGCTGTCTTAAGTCTGCAGGCCAATCTCTCAGGGCTGTTGTCCGCTGTGAGAAAAGGGACTGATCTATTCTACTCTTCATCATATAGAACTTCATGTCATTGGAACCTTTGGCAGGACATTTTGCTGCAAGTTTTAAGCCTTTTGTGGCTATAGGAGGCTAATTGGTTCCCTTCAGTCACGTGGGCTGCCTATAAGTCATTTACATTATTCCATCTGTCTTTGGTCATCCAAAATTTCTTGTAATTACTTGTTGACTCTGTTTTATTTTCCCATTGTTCCTTGTGTACTAAATGTCTTCAACTTTATTTTCACTTTAGTGGAGTTTCAACAGGGAAAATAATATATATTGCCAAATTGTCATCATTAATTAGAAGTTAGATTCCCTCTCAACCTTAAAAGCTCACATTGCACAAGGACGGAAGCCAAATCAGGAGAAGCCAAGGGACTACTTATTAGATATATGACTCCAAATAAACACAACTGTGAATGCAATCACAGATCTTCTCCACTCAGAGGAACATTTGCTTAGTCATATATTATGTCTCTAATTTAATGAACATGTATTCTCTCATATTCATCTCTTTTCTTCTTTTTTATTTCCATTTTTATTTTATTTTTTCTTTGCATTTAGTTCTTTTATTGTGGTAAGAACACTTATTTGAGATCTAGCCTCTTAAAATTTTAAATGCTACAGTACAGTACTGTTAAAGACAGAAACAATGTTTACACTATGTCTGTAGATCTTATTCATCAGACTTAACTGAAATTTATACCTATTGAACATCAACCCCCTATTTTATCTGTTCCCCAGCACCTGGCAACCACCACTGAACTCTGTTTCTACGAGTCTGACTATATTAGACAACTCATAAAAGTGGAATCATGCAGTAGTTATCCTTCTGTACCTGGAGTATCTCACTCAACATAATGTCTTCCAGGTTCACCCATATTGTTGTTTTTGCAGTTATTTCCTTCTTTTTTACGGTTGCAGAATATTCCATTGTGTGTACATATCACATTTTCTTTATCTGTTCCTCTGTCTCTGGACATTCAGGTTGTTTCCATATCTTGGCTATTGTGAATAATGTTACAGTGAGCATGGGACTGCACATAGCTCTTGGAGATCCTGAGTTTAATTCTCCTAGATATACACTCAGAAGTAGGATTGTTGGATCACATTGTAGTTCGAATTTCAGTTTATTGAGGAACTTCCATAATGTTTTCTACAGCAGCTGCACCAATTTGCATTTATACCAATATTGTCCAAGGATTCCAATTTCTCCACATTCTTGCTGACACTTGTTATTTTATTTTTAATAATAGCTATTCTAATAGATATGAGGTGATAACTCATTGTGGTTTTGATTTGTATTTTCTTCAAGATTATCATGTTGAATACATTTTCATTTATCTGTTGGCCATTTGCATGCTTTATTTGGAAAAACGTCTATTCAATTCCTCTGCCTATATTTTCATTTGTTTTTCTTTTTTGCTATTAAGTTGTTGAAGTACCGCATATATTTTGGATATTAATTTGGATTATTTGGATTATTTTGGATATTTGGATTATTAGATATATTTTATACATATTTCCTACCTTTCTGTAAGTAGGCTTTTAATGTTATTGATTCATTCTTTTTTGTTGTGCAGAAGATTTTTAGTTGATATAGTCCCATTTGTCTATTTTTGTTTTTGTTGCTTGTGATTTTGGTGTTAATACCCAAAAAATCTTTGCTAAAACCAATGTCATGAAGATTTAATCCATTTTGAGTTTATTTTTGTGCATACTCTAAGGGTCTGATTTCATTCTTTTGCATGTGGATATCCAGTTATACCAACATCATTTGTTAAATAGATTATCTTTTCCCCATATGTATTATTTGTACCTTTTTAAAAGATCAATTGACCATATATATGTGGATTTATTTTTGGGCTTTCTCTTCTGTTCCACCGGTCTATATGTTTTATGTTAGTACCATACTGTTTGACTTATTGTAGCTTTGTAATATATTTTGAAATTAGAAAGCATAATGTCTCCAGCTTTGTTCTTTGTCAAGATTTTTCTTGTGGTTCAATAAGAATTTTAGGATGGTTTATTTCTATTTCTGTGAAAAGTGCCATTAGGATTTTTATAAAGATTACACTGAATTTGTAGATTGCTTTGGGTACTATTAACATTTTAACAATATTATTTCTTCCAATCCATGAATATGGAATGTCCCTCCATTTATTTGTGTCATTAATTCCTTTCATCAGTGGTTTATAGTTTTCAGTGTACATCATTTACTTCCTTGGTTAATTTCTAACTATTTTATCCTTTTTGGTGCTACTGCGAATGGGATGGTTTGCCTAATTTCTTCTCAGAGAGTTCACTGCTAGTGTATAGAAACACAATCGATATCTGTATGTTGATTTTGTACTTCAAAACTTTACTGCATCTGTTTATTGGTTCTAACAGTTTTTTTTAACGGAGTCTTCAGGTTTTTTATACATAAGATTTTGTCATCTGTAGAAATAGATAATTTTACTTCTTCCTTTCTGACTTGGATGCCTTTTATTTCTTTTTCTTGCCTAATTCCTCTGGCTAGGACTTCCAGTATTATGCTGGATAGAAGTGGTGAGAGTGAGCATTCCTGCCTTGTACCTGATCTTGGGGAAAAAACTTTTGTTTTTCACCACTGAGTATAAAGTTTGCTGTGGCCTTTTCACATAGGGCCTTCATTATATTGAGGTAAATTTCTTCTACCTATTTTGGTGAGAGTTATTTTGGAAGGGTGTTAAATTTTATGAAATGCTTTTTCTGCTTCTCTTGCACTTACTCATCTCTTTTCTGTGCATAACATATCCTCATTTTGCTCCCTGCCCTGTTTCATTTAAATTTAGACACTATTACTTAGCTCCTTAAGGACTATTTCTATAAACACACTTATAAAGCTATATCATTAGTGACATATCCTAGATTTGGAAGGCCAATATCACTTTCCAAATAATTCAGCTTTTTATCTCTCATCATTCCCAGACTATCAAAAAAGATGGATAATCAAATATTTGAAGAGAAGTTCCTATACAATATCCACTATAAGCATTATAAATGAATCACTTAATTCCTGGAAGCAGATTTCAGATTTCTACATAGAGTCTCCCCTACACTGTGAGTACATTCTTCACCTACATTATATCTTCACAATACTAGATATTTTTATGCTAAAGGAAACTGGTAAATAGATTTATTCCAGGTCACTCAAGCGAATGTTAGACTTCTAGTTGTCCAAATATTGCTACAGAGCTCCCACTGGCTAGTATTACCTTTGAGGATTAGTTATTCAAGAAAGGGTCAAATTCATCATTCTACTTATCATATCAGTACCACCTTCTTCAATTCCTACTACATTATCACTTTCTGGTCTCTTGTTAAAGTCAAATTCCAGGGGCACCTGGGTGGCTCAATTGGTTAAGCATCCAACTTTTGATTTCAGCTCAGGTCATGATCTCAGGGTTGTGACATCAAGCCCTGCATCGGGCTCCATGTTCAGAGGGGAGTCTGCTTGAGATTCTCTCCCTCTCCCAATCCTTCTCCCTCTGCCCTACCCCCTGCTCTCTTACTCTCCCTTTCAAAAATAAATAACTTTTTAAAGTCAGATTTTAATTTAGTTCTGTGATTCTATAGCTCCTTCTGTCTATTCAATACCACAGTTTTCTAGTCTAGAATAACTATCCTCACAGTTTCATTTTCTTCCTAATTTTTCTATTATTTATAAATTTAAAAATAAATTTAAATAAAATAATAAAATCTCAAAAACAGATGTCCGAAATTAAATTTATATATTTTTACCAGTTATTACAGAAAAGTAGCTAAGAAGAATGCACAATTGTATACAACTAGTTAATGACCAAAATTCATAATTGCTAAAAACTTAAGAAATAAAAGGTTTGCATGAGCGGGGGGAGGGACAAAGGAGGTGGGAGAGAATCTCAAGAAGACTCCCTGTTGAGTGAGAAGCCTGATGCTGGGCTCATTTTACTACCCTGAGATCATGATCTGAGCCAAAATCAAGAGTCAGATGCTTAACCAACTGAGCCACCCAGGTGCGCCAATTGCCAAAAACTTTTAAAAAGGAAATTTACAGTGTATTTGGTAAAATGGTTTAAAAGCCTTTTTCAAATTCCTGTCAAAATTAAGTTGTTTTTTAAAAATTAATGTTCCTTTTATATTGAGTTATATGCATACCACATGGCAATTTAAGTATTTGCTACTGAATCATATAATACATAAAGAATATTAATATAGTGCAGTGACATTATAAACAAATAATACAGCTGGTTAAACTACCAGACTCAACTTCAAATGGAAATACTTATTTGCAAAAGAAGAGCTATATCTGACTCAAACTATTATTTTTCTGTATTAGTCTAGAAATACAGGATGAAAAAGAAATAAATAATACAATTCATTCACCAAAAAGTATTGATGAAACCCTCTGACGATATTATAGTAACCAGTGGATGGGTCATCAGGAGTTATGTGAACAAAATGAAATTCTTTTACTATACTGCTTTAAGCATTTACTAAAATTGAAAGGTAGCACATTATTATGGAATTTTATTTGTAATAACATTGGTATATTTACAGATAGAATTTGAAGTCACATAAAATGAAGATTTCCATTAGTTAGTAGCATTTATATTCTGAAGAATAAACTTTATATGTAGAATAATGTTTACAAGCTGTTCTAGGCCATTGCCTTTCCTGGAAGTTCATTCTTCTAGACAAGAGATTTAATTTCAGAGCTTCCTGCTGAAAGACTTGCCATGTAGTTGACTCTCCTGTAGGTCTATCATTCTGCTGCTCTGAGCTGTATGATAACTAGTAATGGCCACTGGAGATTTGATCACAGGGCAAAGGACTATATAATGTGAAAGTTATCAAGCAGCAGAAGATGGAGGCAATAAAAAATTGACTGAGATTAAAAGCTCTATACATTCTCCTGCATAAAAACCCACTTGACTATAAAACAACTAGACCAAGACAAAAAAATCTGCATTTCCATAAAAATGTCATTATCTCAAAAAAAAAAATACATCATCTTCTTATCTTCATTCCATTTTGAGGACAAGCTGGATCAATCTGTGACTCAATAACTTAACTTGTTCTGGATGAAAGTGATGCTATGAATCCTCGATGACTGACCCATATTCAATTCAATTTGAATGAGCTCAACAAATATTCATTGAGAGGCAAGTACAGGCATTAGACAAGTCATTTTGGGAAGTACTCTGGTGAATAAGATGCACAATGATGAATAAGGAAATATCACTGCCTCCACCAAAGGAGATGACATATATTTATGTATATGGCAATACGGAATGTAATAGATGTTGTAAGGGTAACAAGGGTTTGGAGAATATGGAATTATGTAAGTAAAGTATACATCAGTAATCAGTATAAAGGGAAAGGATTCAGAGGTATATTATTTACTTGGATAAGCGCAATAAGGAATTAGAATATTGACTGACACCATCAGAAGTGCTTTTCTAAATTATGACCTTATAAAGATAATAAAAAGTAACCAAATAAAAAAATGTAAATGACTAGCTGCATTGTACTAATGGTATGTGTCAGAGCTCTGATATTAATTTGGAGTTTTCTTATTTTAACATAGCTAGTAAGGTTTAGGAAATCACAGTGTTACCATAGCACTTGTATAAATTGTCATGGGAACAATTTAAAGTGGCACTTCCCCCTACCTTAAAGGATAAAAAAAAGTTTAAGAATGGTGTAAAGGATTATTTATGACCTCAGCAGCAAATAGGAGTTATTCAGAGAAAGAACACAAGAGAAAGCACCAGATGGAACTTGGTCAAAAACCAGAAAAAAGCAAAATCATAAAATTTTCTGTAAACTATAATGTAATGCTAGATGGGATGAAAGCATAAAAGTTTTATAAAGCTTTTTAAGGGAGATGAGCATTTTCTCAAGGAGGGAGGATTTTAAGTGGAAGAAAATAAATGATGAGGTTTTTCTTCAGGAACATATGCATTTGCCTAATATAATATAGTTCAAGGACTTATTATAACAGAGACATATTTGGCAATACTGTGAGTAAAATATTTTTCAGATTTATTGATAATGAGTTTTGAATATTGATTGTAATAGGTACAGTTCTCAAACACTCAGATTAATAGCATGTAGTTGTGATCACAAACCAATAGGGAGCATATGTTTTATATATAAGAGCTCTTCCTTATTTCTATAAATCTTATAATTCAAAGAATTGGAACTTTGAGGGAAATCAGTAAAAATATCAAATAGATAAATAGATTTTATAATCTTTCCTGAGAGTCATACAACAAATTAAGAATTATTTATACCTTTATACAAAGTCCTTCCTGAGATTTCCCCAAAAGTAACAGTGATGTTTCTCTTATCTTGTCCTCCCAAAGAAGTGGGCTGACTCAGTATGGGATTTTCTTCTTTCCTATTTCTACCTAGCTGTTTTATCCTATATCGATTCACCTTTTTAATCTTGTGACTCTCTTCCACATTTTTTTCTTTGATGGTTGAAGTTTCAAGGAAAAAACTGATCTTTAATTTTAGTAAACTTGCTTAATCACCACACTGCCTTTTGCTATTCTATTGTAACAATAATTTGGATCATTTTATGTCCAAATATATTGGTATTTCCAAATATCATATAAATTCCAATTTGAACTGACTGATTTTTTTAAAACATTTCCACCTATTTTTAGGATGAAAGTCATAGTGAGATCACTGCCACTACTATGCCATTCCTTTCTAAAGAATGATGTGTAGACTTCATTCTATATTTAAGATGAGTACATAAACTCAAATCCCAGTCACTCCACTCCAATTATAAATTCTGCAAACTCTTGTGTTTTTAGATATCCCTGACCATGTAACAGTTAAAAATAAAATAGGCACAAAGCCTTGATTTTTCTCATTGAGTGGTGAGGTCTATACATCCTCGTCGTGACTAGGTGAACTTGTAACTTCTTAAATCATTAGAGTACTTGGATATTGCAGTATGTAACTTCAGAGGCTCAGTCAAAAAAAAAGGAATCGGACTTTCACTTTGTCCACTGGAAAATTTGCTAGAGCCCTAGGCTGCCCTACAAGAAGTTTCACTATCAAAAAGCCACCATGCTTTAAGGAAGTCCAAGACATATGGTGGGACCTCATGTAGGCACTCATGAAGGGCCCAAGATTAGCTGAAGGCTGACAGCCAGTATCAACTTCTGGCCATGTGAATGATCCATCCTGGACACATAGCCCAGCTAAACCTACAGATGAACCCAGCTTCCACTAAGATTTGGTTTTAACTTCATGGACGATCCTAAGCAAAAATTAACAGCTAAGCTCTTTCCAAACTCCTGACCTACAACATCGTGAGTAAAATAAAATTGTTATTTTAAACTAAGTTTTAAGTTGTTAAGTTTTATAGTTTTACACAGAAGTACTTACTACAACACCCCACCATTCATCATCGGGTAGCAATATGGACTTGTAATTTCCTACTAAATATCCAATTTATAGAAATATAAAGTATTAAACCAATATTTAAAAACCTGATATTTATTAAAAAAGGTAATGCCTCTGTGTGTACTATGAATAAAACATGCAATCAATTATTTGCATATAAAATATTATATCTACATATGCAAATATAACTGATTATAAAGAACATTCATGTAAACATTGCTTTTATCTACACATCACTAAATAATTGGATTGTCTTCCACTAAAGTGACTGTTTATATATTGCATAGGTTTATTCTATTAATAATAAATATAAGCTTAGGGTTAGAATTAAGCTTTATAAATTGTACACAAGACAAGACAGAAGTAGTAGTTTATATCAATGAAGAGTGTAGTCTCAATTTTCCACAATACACAATAATGCATTGAATGATGGTAAAGGTAGTATATACATTTTTGAATCTCAGAGTTCCTAAAATACCTAAAAGTAAAATGGCTCAAAAAATTTCAAGGTAAGGATTACTTGCTCCAATTTTGGAAATTACTGTGGCAAATGCTAAGCCATGATTTTTGGCAGAAACACAGAGATTTGTTGTTGACATTTCTTAATAAGTCGGAATATTTACAAAGAATATACCATATGATCAATCCCCAATAGATACATAAAATAAGTGGTTATATTACCTATTTATTTGATTCCAGTATATACAAACACTTGCAGGATGTTGATTGAGCTCGATGAGATTTCCATTTATTTCCTCTATGAATAGCACTGGTTCTAATAAGTAAAAATGAGTAGAGTCACTCTAATCAGACCACCCTTGTCAGAGTGCACTACAGCTTACATTGATTGTGTCTATCCATTATGGGATGTAAAGAGAAGAAAAAAAAAACTTTGAATTTAGCTAGCCTCACTGAACAGGAGCAATTCCAATTAGAAATATAATTTACTGTTGCTTAAATGAAATGATTAAAATTTTTATATTGCCTCAATGCAGCTTAAACTTTAGTCTATAAAATACTATTACTTAGTTCCAAAAAATTAATGTATTATTCCTAATTAACAAATGGTATTAGAAAATATCAAATATAAAGAAATTATAATTTAATGACATTTAAATAAAGTTCTCTGCTATTTCAATGCACTTGGTCCATCAGATTCTAATTCTTATTTAAAAATTACTTGTCATACATATACATACATGTTAAAATCATTCATGGACACGCGTGCTTTCTTTTTTACTCTTTTATTGACTGCAAAAAATTTTATAGTGATATTTACAGCCCAAAAGTTTGCATATATCCACAAAATATCCAACATCAAATTTTACCAAGGAAACTATAAATCATTATGGATTAAGTTTAGATGTTAAATGATAGTTGCAAATGATATATTAGAAATCATCCAGTTTACAAATATTTCTTTATTCTATTTTATTTTAATTCCAGTGTAGCTAACATACAGTGTCAGTTCAGGTGTACAATACAGTATTTCAACGATTTCATATATTACTCAGTGCTCAGCAAGGTAAGTATAAACTTAAACAAAAATTTCTTATACTGAAAAAAGCCCACATAACACCTTTTGTGTTATGGTGTGTTTAATATGCATAATTTGAAAATCCATAGAAGAATGCATTTCTAACACTCTCTGTAATTTGAATAAAGGTGACTAATTCAAAGTAGTTACATTTTTTAACATTTTAATTTTTTTATTACTGAAATAAGGGGTTAAAGGAAGTATGTGTGTGTATACATATAAACACAAAAGTAAATTGTTTTTATTAACAGGATTTGATTGACCAAGATGTCACATGAAAAATTAATGAAAAAAAGAATATATTTCAGCCAGAGGATTGAAATATCTAACTATCATATTTCTAATGTAGAAATCCACTGAACTATCTACAGGCATTTATACCTATCACCCTTCAACTCTATTTCTTTAAATTTTTGAGTGACAATTTAAAAATTTATTTGAGTGATATTATTTACTGAATTGAAATTTAGCTAACCCACATAAATAGCAGCAGTCTTTTATTCAGGAAAACAACTTATGGAATTAAGAAAAATAGTCAAGATCATTTATTTTGCTTCACATCAACATATGTATCTTGAAACTTTATTTTTAAATATGATAATTTTACTTAAATTGCTGCCTAAATATCAAATGCACAAAAATACACTAGCTAAAATAACTGTCAACATGTGTATAGAAGAACTATATTACTAATGTTTTGGAGCAGACTTTACTATATGTAATAAAGTGTGCTGTTCATACTACACAAAAAGATTCATGTTAAATGTACTTGGATTCAATAATCCTACAATAATTTATTCCAAAATATGAAGAGGGAGAACACTAGTTAGACTACTGAAGTATTCTTTCTATAGTCATCTAAAAAATATGTTACTTGTTCATTAGCTTCTTGTCAGAGCATAATTTTATGATAAGATTTTTAGGTTATATATATATAACATATACATAAATATGTAATATGTGTATATACATATATTTTTTCTAAGTAGGTTCCACACCCAACATGGAGCCCAACATAGGGCTTGAACTCATAACCCTGAGATCAAGAGTTGGACACTTAACCAACAGAGCCACCCAGGCACCCTAGGGTGCCTGACAGAACTTAAATTGCTTGACTGAATGTTGCCCTATGTGCATGAACAAACCTGACCTTAAGTCTTATTGACAAGACTTAAGACAGCTCAATACACCCAAAAATTCTAGACAAGTACTAAAATATTTAATTCTAAACTCTTTAATTTTAATTAAAGAGCTTACTTTTTTATGAAGTTTCAAGGAGATAAAGATAAGAAATGTGGACTCTATTTTCAAATAATGTAACTTTGTAATGATGAAAAAAAAATTAGAAAATGATAAACTTTAAACTTCATTGCCTTATTGTTTTAGTTCCATCAAGGTGGGCTGTGATTTATATCCATATTAAGAATAATAAACTGAGTGGCGGATTTGTAGATGTGTATGCTGTGTAGATTCAGTCTATCAATCCTGTTTGCTAAGAGAGTGACTGAGATACTGGCGACCACAACAAAATGCTTATTCTAAGACTAAAACACAAGTTCAGTCCTTATCGAGAAGGTGCCTCATGATGAGAACAGCTCTAGGAAAGACCTGCCTCATTCCTCCCCAAGGTTGAGGGATTTCTAGAGGGTTCCCGTTCCTCTGCTTTGCTGCATGTCAAATGGTTATGCAAAATGTGGGAGTCTGGATGACAAGACAGTCAGCCTCAAGTTTTAATTGGGTGAGTGAAAAGTTATTAGGCAGGGTAATTTTCCAGGTATCTTGACTAAACCAAAGAGATATTTTAAAAAAGAAATATCTTAAATTGATGGATTATTTTTGTAGAGAGAAGATTAATTAGCTTCTATAGAGAAGGGTTTCAAAATTCATACAATGAATCTTAGCAATAATTAGGAGGCATTCCAATCAAGATTATGAAGCCCAGATGGCTGTAGAATCAGTTCTTAAAGTTGTTTATAAAATTTTATATTTCTCTTAATGATTTGAAGAACTGCTTGCAGGAAGGACATGAGAAAGTAACAACAGCACTCAAACACACATTCTGTTTTAATTTAACCTTGAATGTGAAGATGTTCCTTGCTGTTCTGACATGGAAAGCAGATCAAGTTATTTACTGTCACTAACATATCAAGTCACTTGACATAGTAACAGGAAAATAGTTTCAAAGACCTAGCAGCTAGGAAAGTAAACAAACTCATTCAAAAAATAAGTGTCCTAAAAAAAAGCCATTATCTATCTCTAAAACAATGAAAGATAAATACTATTCCAGAAACCCCTTTGTTATTTTCAGGCATACATACCAAAGAGTTTTTGTTTTTGTTTTTAAAGATTTTATTTATTTATTGACAGAGAGAGCGAGAGAAAGATCACAAGCAGGCAGAGAGGCATGCAGAGAAAGAGGAGGAAGCAGGCTCCCTACTGAGCAGAGAGCCCCACATGGGGCTCGATCCCAGGACCCTGAGGTCATGACCTGAGACGAAGGCAGAGGCTTTAACCCACTGAGCCACCCAGGCGCTCCCATATCAAAGAGTTTTTAAAAATTATGTTGTGAAAATTTTATTTTCCTCTAGTTTCCTAACTGTCCTATTTATAGGTAACTATTTCTTGAGTATCTCCTTATTTGCATTTTAACCTTTCAGAGGTATTCTTGGCATAGGCATGTATATGCTATTAAAAAGTAGCAATAAAAAAAAATAAAAACCTTACGCAAAAACCATTAGAAATAAACAGAGAGAGTCCTTATTTTGTACTCCGTGTCTAACATGAATTTTATTTATTCCAAGTGTTTTTGAACATAGAAAACTCTTCTTGGTTCTGTTCCTCAATATTTGTATTATAGAACTTCCCCCACCCTTCTCCAAAACCAACAGTATTTTAACTGCAACCCTCACTAATGGGACTATCACATTTAAAACTTAAATGGCACCCCAAATGCTTACTAATGATATTTCACAAAAGCAAATGGTTCACACATATTTCTCATTCCCTTTATCTTTCTTCTTTTTTTCCTTTCTCTTCCTCTTGTTTTTTCTCTGTCCATTAAAATTCTTTAATATCATGTCTCTGTTTGTATTACTCATCCTCCATATTGTTAGTTCCCTGAAGAGAAATTCTGTATCTGCCATATTGGGTAACATTAGAACCTTTTATATTATTTCCAAAAGAATGTTTTCAATATATATTGGTTGAAATGGATGATAAATGTAATAAAACAAGAGTTTGAAGCTATCTATATCACATAATAGAAATATTAAAATTATACTGCATGCTCACAAAAAGGTTAAGTGGAACTAACTGATGGAATCTAAAGGGAGATAGACTGCAACTTCATATACTGAAGATGAAATCAAAAGCATTGTGCAAGAAAAATAATTCGTTCACTGTGAGCGTTGATAAATTCTCCAGATAACTACAGAGAGTATAATACCTGGGTGGAATAACTGTCTAACAGATAGATGGAGTTTTTATTCTATTTTATTATCATTGAAAGGAGAGCCTGAGCAGAAGGCTATGTCTGAGTAGTTTATTTAAGACTGTGCTACCAGGACATGGTACTAAGGGGGTCAGGTATATTATGGAGGTGGCCATCTGTTCTTGGGCTTTTGTTTCCTCAATCCCTCCAAACCTTCTGAAAATTCATATGAAAAGTATGTCTGAGTAAAGAAAGGGTGAAGAATTTATCCATCAATCTTAACCTTAATAACATGAATTCTTAAGCAATACCACTATGCTCTTATCTAGGGTTCCCTCGGGTTTCTGGCCCTTCCCACCTCAACTTCTGAATCTTAGACAGGATTCGAAGCTCTTCAGTTACACCTGCATTACAACGGGCCATAGGGGAAGGGAGGGAAAACTGGATGGGAAGAAATCAGAGAGGGAGAGAAACCATGAGAAACTCTGGACTCCGGGAAACAAACTGAGGGTTATGGAAGGGAGGGGGTGGGGGGATGGGGTAGCTGGGTGATGGGTATTAAGGAGGGTACATGATATATTGAGCACTGGGTATTATACACAACTAATATATATATGGTTCATTTTATATATATATAGATATATGGAATAATCATATATGTATGGTTCATTATATATATATATGGAAATATATATATATATTCTCCATAGAATACACACATACACTTACACATATATATATATAAACTAATATAGATATATACATGTATGTATATATCTATGGAGAAAAATATCAGTGTTGGCTACAAAGAGCCTATACTTGAACTCTGGCTCTCTCCTTTATGAACTGGGTTACCTTGGCAGGTCAGTTTATTCCACTGAGCCTCTGTCTAAATGCCTCTACAAAATAACAGCAATTACTCTAAACGTACTGATATAAGTATGCAATGTGATTAGGAGAACCAAGTGTTTAACCTGTAGCCAGTGGCCAATACATGTTAGATTATTTCTCTTCTTCCAACCTTCAGTCTATTTTCAATTCCCACCTTTCCAAAGTTTTCTAAGTCTCTTACCTTGAGTTTAATATTTCCCATTGTCCCTTGTAGTACATAATTTATCACAGAATGCTATATTCTGTTTAACATTATCTGTATTTTTTCGCAAACGATTAAGAGTAAACAAAAACAAACACCTTTCTGGTGTTTAGACTCAATGTCCCTGAAATAGAAACCATTGTTTCGCCCTTAAAGTAGTAGACACAGTAACACAAACTCTACAGATACTCAACAATGTCTCCTGAAGATAAGTACTCTTGAAAATTATCATATATGGCAACGAATATAAGCAAAATAAAAATCTAAGTTTAAAAAATAATTTCTGTATGGCAAATGAGCAACAGAATGCATAATGGACACTAATTAGTACAGTGTTTTCACTTTCAGTTTTTACAAGAATGCCCTTTGTAAGACAAGTTAGCATAAAACATTTTAATAAAATTAGGCCTTTCAAAATAAGTTTGACACTTTTAGCACTACATGAAAGAGAGAACTTCTGCAGAATCATCTTGCATTCTAAATAAAAAGTAAGTTATGTTCTCATTCCCTACTAATTATCTTGTTGCAATTATTTTTGTCTATAATTGGTTACAGTCTCTTTTTATCATTTTCTTCCAAATTCTTAGAAATACAAACTTTCTTTAATCATTAACATTCTAAAATTTCAATGTAGCTTTTCAATGAGAAATCCTTGTTTCTGGCTTCTTTTTATTTACTTTTTTCTTTTCAGATACAAAATTAAAAGAATTTGGAGAATAAAAACAACAACATCAACAACAAAGATAACAGCAACAAAACAATGAGAAAGTCCCAAGTTATTTTCCTCATGATACAACAAATAAGAATGCTTCTCCTTTTTAAAAAATTTTTAAAAGACTTTATATTTTACAGTAGTTTAGGGTTCACATCAAAACTGAGCAGAAAGTGTAGAGATTTCCCACTCTTGCCCCCCCACATGCACAATCTTCCCCATTATCAATATCCCCCACCAGAGAGGTACACTTGTTACAACTGATGAAACTACATGGACATCATAATCATCCAATTCCAAAGTTCACATTAGGGTTCACTTTTGGTGGTGTACATTCTATGGGTTTTGGCACATGTATAATGATATATGTCCATCATTACTGTACTAAACAGAGTATTTTCACTGCCCTGAAAGTCCTCTGAGCTCGATTTATCTCTTCTCACCCCAACTCCTGGTAACCATTGAAAAGAACTTTTTTACCATCTCCATAGTTTTTTTTGTTTTTTCCAGAATATCATATAGTTGGAATCATAAGGTATGTAGCCTTTTCAAAATGGCTTCTTTTCAGTAATATGCATTTAGGGTTCCTCCATGTTTTTCCATGGCTTGATGGCTCATTTCTTTTCTAACCCTGAATAATATTCCATAGTCTAGAGGTACCACAGTTTACTTGTTCATTCACCTACTGAAGGGCATCTTGGTTGCTTCCATGTTCTGGCAATGAATAAAGCTATTATAAACATCCTGTTCATGGCTATGTATATAAGTTTCTAACTCTTTTGAGTAAATACTAACAAGCCTAATTACTGGATCATATGATAAGAGTATGTTTAGTTTGCTATGAAACTGCCAAACTGTCTTCCAAAGTGGCTGTACCATTTTGCATTTCCGCCAGCAATGAATGAGTTCTTGTTGCTCCACATCCTCTCCAGCATTTGGTGTTATCAATATTCTGTATTTTGGCCATTCTAATGAGTGCATATAGGTATCTCATTGTTTTCATTTGCATTTTCCTAGTGACAAATGTCCTGGAAACTTTTCATGTGCACATGTGTCATCTATATATCTTCTTTGGTGAGGTGTCTGTTAAGGTCTTTGGCCCATTTTCTAATAATGTGTTTTGTTTTCTTGTTGATGAGTTTTAAGTTGTTTTTTTTTTCTTTTGTGTATTTTGGGTGACTCATTCACCAGATATAACTTCTGCAAATATTTTCTCCCAGTCTGACTTACATAACTTTTATTTACTCTTCTAGTGTTGTGTTTTGTTTTGTTTTGTTATTTTTAATTAACTAGGACTTCCACTATGATGTTGAAAAGCAGTGGTGAGAAGGGATACAAGAGTTCTTGATCTTAATGGGAAAACTTTGAGCTTCTCTCACTGTTAAATATGATGATATTAAGTATGATCATGTCAAGTAGATATTTTGTAGATATGCTTTATCAAGTTGAGGAATTTCCCTTTTATTCCTGATTTAATGAAAATTTTTATCATGACTGTTAGATTTTGTCAAATTCTTTTTCTGCTTTTACTGATATGACCATGTAATTTTGAATACTTCATTTCTAATATGTATCATGTTTAGAAGTAATAGACATCTCAGAGATAACCTAATACGATAAAGGCAGTGTGGAATGCAGGTTTAGAATATAAACTTTTAAACCCAGAATGTAGGGATTCAAGTCCTGGCATTGGCACTTACCATCTGCAAATCTCTTGCCAAGTTACTTTATCTCTCTATGCCTTAGCTTTCCTGTCTGCAAAATGGGGACAAAAGGTTGCCAGCCTCATAGGATTATAACAAGATTAAATTATTTAATATATGCAAAATACATAGATGTTTGGCACTGCTGCACACTGTAAAAATGTGTTTTAATTTTCCACCAAATGATAATATAAATAACAGAAGGGCCGAAATTTTTAACCTATTTATTCACTACCATAACCACAATGTCTAGAACAATGTCTGGTTCCTAATCACATTTGAATGTCACAGGTAAAATAAACTACTACATGATAAAGATATATGAGGACTGTAAAACAGAGCTCTAAACTCACATTTGTATTTTTATTCCATAAATAAAATATTTTGTACAAGTTGATTTATCAGCAACCAAGGGCACTGCTAGCACATATTGGCATCTTTGCCCAAGTTAGATAAAAGACTGTCCATTCCTTTAGGACAGTAGCATGAGTCAGAGAATATGATTTGGTTAGAACACTGTTTCCAATATTTGAAGACAACCATCAGCCCATCTCAGACCATTCTCAATGGAGAAAGACCACTGAATTTTGAAAGATACTGCTAAACCAAGGAAAGATAGAGAAAAGACGGTTAACAGTTATTAAAATCAGAGTCTATATTAGGATTAACAACTTTAAATTGATATTTCTAATTGCCACTTCTTGATTTCCTCCTTTATATAGAGAGATCATTTCAGGATAGAGACTAAAGGGAGAAAAATAAGAGTCCGTGTGTGTATGTGTGTAGGTATGTAGTTTAGGCTACTGTGAAAGGGCAATATACCTGTGAAAAAATATATGCCCACAGACTGAAATAAATATTATTGCTTGAAGCAATAACTTTAGGTAATTACTGTTTTTTTCCAATAAGCAGACATATCTTCCATTTCATAAGTGTCTGAAAAAATTCAAGTTCTAAACAAATTTATAAAATTAGAATTTTTACTGTGTTTATTTTCTCCTTGACTTATCTTTTCTAACTAAAGTTCCACCTTCTTTTTATTCATTTGTTTCTGTCCACTCAAAAAATCAATGGGTACTCTTTAACCTGATCCATTTTCTTTCTACTCCATACACTTTAAAAAGTCTACTTCATTTTCTTTGACCACTAATTTCTATTTCTTTTTATGAGTTCAGTTATATTAAATTATTTATTGATTATGACAAGTTCCAAACTTTTCTCTTTTGTAAATCAATATTTTCCTACAATAAATAGCTTATTATATGTATTATGTATTATGATGGTTTACAGTGATAGAACTTAGAAAGCTGTAAATAATTGTGTAGAGTACATACTATGTCTGAAATATGAAAATAAAAATGTTGCTCCTTCACAAATTATAATGCCTGCCTAGAAAATGTTCCTGAATTGAAAAAAAAAAAAAAACCCAAAAACCTTGTAAATAAAGATTAAACATTTATTAGAGGCAATTTCATTAATGTTAAGAGGCAAATGCATTTTAAAAATGTTGTTATAAGATGTCTGACCCGGTCACATGTAAGAAATGAAGAAAGAGAAGATACTTGCTTATGAAGCTTATATTGGCTAGAATAATTCTGACCATGACACTTTTTTGGCCTAAGGTTCTATGAGATTAAAAATTTAGCTGGTACATCCCTGTTTTAATGCTGTGAAACATTATCCTTATAAATATTATATACTTATATGCTTAAGAAATAATTCTAGGTCAACTCTGTTTATGTACAAAGGCAGTATGAATGGAAGGGGATTAAAACAACCAAATCATAATTATATTATCAGGCATATATGTTATGCATTTCTTCAGAAATATTTATCAATTATTTATTATAACTAGAAGCATTGTATTACTTGCTGAGATACAGAAATAAAACAAAAAAAGTCTACTCACTTAAGAAATTCTGTTTCGAGGGAAGACTGATAATAAAGTACATATTTGATCATTCTTTTATTCAATAGATCCTTTAATTTGTGGGATTAGAACTAAAATAATAGATTATAGTAGCATGCATGTGGGTGGAGAGAATCAGAGTTTATACATTCTAAAGTCCTTGTATTATTCAGAAATAAGCAAAACATACTGATCCACTTTTTATTAAAATAAACATGACTATTAGCATTTCTACAAAACAAAAAATCTTAAAAATATTAAAGCAAAAAATATTCACTGTGGCAGAGAGAATAAATTTATGAAAGAAACAACAAAAGAAAATAAACCTTAAAATTAAAAAAAAAGAAAATCTGAAAGAAAAAGTCTTAAAAGAAACACATAAATACAGTCAAAGGTAGAGGTAAAATATTGTGTAAATTCAAACAACAGAAATAAATCCAAATGTACCAATAATCACAAATTTACTTTCCTGTAAAATGACTGAAATTGTAAATTTGGATTATATAAAATAAAGCTATAAACTATTTATAAGATACACAAAGAGACATAAAAAGCTTACCATAAAGGATGGAGGGAAATATAACAACCAATAGGAAACTTTAATATTACCAAATAAACTCTATGGAAAAGAAAACTATTAATAGAAAACTATTAAAAAGGGAGATACAATAATCCTGACATTATGTAATTTATGACAAATTTAACTACCTGAAAACAAAATTTATAGAACTATGAAGAAAAACTGACAAATCCATCTCACATTTGGAAATACTCATATAGTTCTCTTAAGTAATTTATGGAGGAGACACAAAAAATAATCTTTAAGGAGAAGATGTAGCAAATAAGCTTATACATTACATATAACTTTGTTATATACATAACATGTTAAGCTTATTTTATATATATTTATATAACACATATATAAATAAGCAACAATTGGAAAAAGCAAAAATGTTCTGATGCAATCCCTATCAAAATACCAATAGTATTTTTCACAGAAGTAGAAAAAATATTCCTAAAATTTGTATGGAACCACAAAAGACCCTGAATAGCCAAAACAATCTTGAAAAAGAACAAGGCTGAAGGTATCACATCCTCAGATTTCAAGCTATATTACAAAGCTGTAGTAATCAAAGCAGTATGGTACAGGCACAAAAACATCACATATAAATCAATGGTACACAATGGAGAGTCCAGAAATAAACCCACATTTATATGGTCAATTAATCTACAACAGAGAAGGCAGGAACATACAGTAAGAAAAAGACCTCTTTAACAAATGATGTTAGGAGAGGGCACCTGGGTGGCACAGTTAGTTAAGTGTCTGATTTTTGGTTTCAGCATTAGGTCATGATCTCAGAGTCTTGAGATCAAGCCCCGTGTTGAGCTCTGTGTTCAGCACAGAGTCTGCTTGAGTTTCTCTCTCCCTTTCCCTCTGCTCCACCCCCTGCTCCTGCTCACACTCTCTCTTCAAATAAATTAATCTTAAAAAAAGCCCCAAACAAACAAACGAACAAACAAAACGAATGGCGTTGGGAAGGCTGGACAGCTACATACATGCAAAAGAATGAAACTGGATCACTTTCTTACACCGTACACAAAAATAAACTCAAAATGGATTAAAAATCTAAATGTGAGACTGAAAACCATAAAATTTAGGCAGTAATTTCTTTGACATTGGCAGCTGAAACATTTTTCTAAAATATGTTTTTTTTGGACAAGAGAAACAAAAGCAAAGTTAAACTATTAGGACTACATCAAAATGAAAACCTTTTGCACAGTGAAGGAAACCGTCAATAAGCTGAAAAGGCAACCTACCAAATAGTAGAAGATATTTGCAAAAGATAGATCTGATATCATTAAGCAGTTAATATCCAAAACACGTAAAGAACTTACAACTCTACACCAAAAAAACAAACAATCCAATTAAAAAGTAGGCAGAAGATCTGGACATTTCTCCAAAGAAGATGTCCAGATGGCCAAAAGACATAAAAAACGATGCTCAACATCACTAATCATCAGAGAAATGCATATCAACACCACCGTGAGATATCACTTCACACCAGACAGGATAGATATTATCAGAAGAGATAACAGGTGTTGTCAAGGTTGTGGAGAAAAAAGAACTCTTATACACTGGTCGTGGAATGTAAATTGGTGCAACCACTATGAAAAACAGTATAGAGTTTCCTCAAAAAAATTAAAAATAGGAATACCATATGATCCAGTAATTCCACCAGTAATTGCACTAAATCTTCAGTATTTACCCAAAGAAAGCAAAACCACTAATTTGAAAAGACACATGCACCCTTATGTTTACTGCAGCATTGTTTACAATAGCCAAGATATGAAAACAACCTAAGTGTCCATTACTAGATGAATGGATAAAGAAATAGTGGTATACATATACAATGGAATATTAGTCATAAAAAAGAATGAGCTCTTGCCATTTGTGACAAGATGGAAGGACCTAGAAAATCTTATGCTAGGTGAAATAAGTCAAACAGAAAAAGACAACTACCATATGATTTCATTTGTATGTGGAATCTAAATAAAAAAAAGAAAAGATACAAATAGTTTCATAAATACAGAGAAGAAACTGGTGGCTGCCAGAGGGAAGGGATTTCAGGGAATAGGCATAATACATGAAGGATATTAAGAGGTACAAAATGAATAAGTCACAGGGATGAAAAGTACAGCACAGAGAACATGGTCAATAATCCTGAAATAACATTGTATGTTGATAGATAGTAACTACACTTATCATGATGAGTACTGAGTAATGTATATAATTGTTAAATCACTATTTTGTGCACCTGAAACTAATTTAATTTTGTATGTCAGTTATGTTTAACAATAAAAATTAAAAAAACAAGGAAGGCTCAAGCATAAATATAAAATAATGTTTGGCATCACAGTGAAAATATTCTCTTAATTAAATAGCACAATTAATTTATAAAATGAAAACAATGAGAAGAACGTCACACTTTGTAGGATGAAAGAAATCTTTCAAAATGACTGATGGGTCAAAGAGAAAAATGAAAATGGGAACTAGAAAATAATTAGAACTGTTGGTAACAATATTATTAGAAGTCGCAGTTTGTAAGCTACAGCTAAAACAGAATTAGAGGAAGTTTTATGGAAAAATAAGGCAGAAATCAGGACGTTACATTAACTCAACTTAAGAATTTAGAAAAATAAGCCAATCAAATCTTTTTCTTCTTTTTTTTTTTAAGGGCAAATCATTCATTTATTGTTTAAAGATCGCAAGACAACATCTGGATTTCTGTAGCACAATTTAAATGTTTTACTTTTTTGATAAAGCAGAGTATAACAGAAAAAACAATTAGTTTCCAGTAATATCTATAGCTCTATTCAGAATTAAGTCTTCCACAGACATGTTACCTGGAAACAAAAGCCTATTACAATAAGCAAAGCTTCAATCAGAGCGGCTACTTTTTGTGCCAGGAAAAAGTTCATCCCTATAGGAGGAATGATGTGCTATGTAAAATGGCTGTAAGGTCACAGCCTTGAGGGCAAAGCCAATCAAATCTTAAGAAAGCATAAAGAAAATTAATGCGGGTAAAAGTAAAAATTTAAAAAATAGACAACAAGGACACAGTGAAAAGGATAAAAATACCAAAAACTGATTTATTAAAAAGCCTAAAATATTAAACAAATATTTGGCATAACTGGTAAAACAATAACTGAGAGAAAATAAACACTGTTAAGCAGAGAGGGACCTAGCCAAATATGAGAAAGAAAAGCCAATAACAAAAATTTATTTAAAAACTAAGCAATTCATTTAAAAAAATAAATGTGAAATGCATGAATTACTGAAACCATATAAATTCCCAACTACTCTCATGAGTAAGTAATAAATATGAAAATAATATAATAAATAAACTGAATTTCTAGTTTTAATTCTCCCTATGAAGAATATATCATACTCCACTGATTTATATATGGATTCTATCAAACATTCATTGGGCAATAATTCAAATCATAGGTAAATATTTCAAGGAAGTAGAAAAAGAGGCAAAAAAACCCACCTCATTTTAGCAAAATGTAGGTAACAATGTATAAAAGAATAACAGAGAATGACTTCAATGCCAACAATAAATATATTTGATAAAAACATTAGGACAACGAATATAGCAATGTCCTAAGAAAGCATGACCAAGAAAATCAGAAGACAAACTGGGAGAAAACATCTGCAAAAGACATACCTAGCAAAGGACTATTAAACAAAATATACAAAGAACTCTAAAAACTCAGCAATAAGAAAATGAACCCAAATTTTAAAAAATAGGGAAAATATCTGAACAAACACTTCATTAAAGAATATACACAAATAGCGAATAAGTTATGAAAAGATGGTCAATATCATTTGTCATTAGAGAACTGCAAATTAAATCAAAGAGATACCACTAAACACCTGTAAGGATGGCTCAAATCCGTAACACTGACAACACCATGTACTGGAGAGGCTATGGAGTAACAAGAACTCTCATTTGTTAGTGGTGGGAATGCAGAATGGTGCAACCACTTTGGAAGACAGCTTGGCAGCTTCATACAAAACTAAATATACCTCTTCCATAAAGTCCAGTAGCTGTGCTCATTGGTATTTACCCAAATGAGTTGAAAATATATAACCACAGAAAAACTATAAACACAGATGTTTATAGCAGTTTGACTCATAATGGCCAAAACTTGGAAGAAACCAAGATGTCCTTCACCAAGTGAATGGATAAATAAACAGCAACATATTCACATAATGGAATATTATTCAGCCCTAAAAGGAAAAGAGCTATCAATCCATGAAATGAAATGGAGAAGTCTTACATGCACGTTGCTAACTGGAAGAAGGCAACGTGAAGAGGCTACATCATGTATGATACCAACCCTATGACGTTCTGGAAAAGAACAAAACTATGGAGATAGTAAAATGATCAGTGGTTGGTAGGGGTCGGGAGTGAGGGGAGGCAAGGGTATGAATAGGCAGAGCGTAGAGGATTTTTAGGGCACTGAAAATACATTAATGGTCGATACAAGTCATTATACATTATACATGTATTCATTATATATTTTTCCAACCCCCTAAAATGTACACAACACCAAGAATACACCCAAAACTTTGATAATGATACGCTAATGAGGGTTCATCTAACGTAACAAATGCATCACTATGGTTAGGGATGCTAATAGTAGGTGGGGTTGCTCTGTGTGTTCGTGAGCTTGGGGATTTGTAGGGACTCTGTACTTTCTGCTCATTTTTGCTGTGAATCTAAAACTTCTCTAAAATATACAATTTATTAAAAAATGTTAATTTTTTAATGTATGGGGCAGGTGATGGGATAGTAAAAGCCCAGAGGAGCCTAGAAGACATGATAACTAAATATAATATATCCTGGATAAGATCCTGGAATGGAAAAAGGACTTTAGCAAAGGGTAAAGAAATCTAAATAAAGTATAGATTTTAGATACTATGAAGAAGAATAAGACTTTCAGTAAAAACTAAAGAAACCTGAATAAAGTATGGATTTCCTGTAAGTAAGGTAGAATGTTTTCAATATAAGCATTTTAAAATAGAAATCTACTATTGTGACTATGAAGGAATCTTACATAATACTGAATTCTATCAATACATGTTAATAATTTATTGCATTTGTTCCTTAGCATTTTTCCCATGATTCCATCAATGATTTTATCAATAATAATTATTATTACTGTTTTAATTGCCTCTCTCCTATGAACATTGTGAGGGCAAATATTTTGTTTTTACCTTGTATCTGCATCTACCGTAAGATGTGAAATGTTTTTGTAAATAAATAAATGTCTGCTAAATGAAAAAAATGCCATTTTTCTTTTGTCTTTTCCTTGAACATTCTTATTTATGGTGTTATCAGCATAATAGGCACTTGAAATAAATTATTTTATCAACATATAGTGTTTTACTTTGGTTTCTGTGTCATGTTAATGTCATCCAACATTACTATTTCTTCATTTCACCAAAACTTACATGATTTCTTTAGTATATTTATTTTACATTAGTTCAAAGCATCTGAAGTGCTTTTATGTGGTTGTATTTAGTTTACCAAAAAAAAAAAAAATTCAGTATAATTGTTATCTCAGTTAAATGCAAGGATCAGTAGATGGAGAGACACTGAAAGACTAAATGGTTATTCAAGTTTATAGAGACTGTAAACGTCAAAGCCAGAATCTCCAGCTAGAACTTCAAACCCTTTGCATTTGTGATTGCAGCCTAACTGCCTACTTATGATGTACTCTCTAATTCTGAACTGGTAGGGCATTGATTAATTGAAGGTTCTTTAATAAATGATGTGATAGAAACATTACTACCTTGTTTTTCATTCAGTTATAAATGAGTGGAGAAATAACAGGATTTGCACCAAACTAATGGAAAGAAAGGTGATTGAAAACATTTCTGGGACTCATCAAATATGAAATCAAGAGAATATGACCTTACTCTGAAAGTGTGAGGTCTCCTGGGCATCTGAGGAAATTCTACACACATACAGTATTTGATATATAACAGTGTACAAGATGCTGCATCTTCCATTTTTCAAACGTGAAAGAATACAAAGGATGATACAAAAAAAAGCTTGAAACAGAGCTGCTAGCTGGCAAACACTTCCATTTCAGTAGATTAGCAGTGTCCCAAGTAATTGCTCTTTCAATAGCCTTTATATCATTAGAATTTTTATATGTGTGTGAAATGGTATATATTAAAATTAACATTTTATTAAAAATAACATTTTAAAATGCATTATTTTTTCATTTTAGTGATTAAAAATACTAATTTACATTTTATGTAATTGACTTCTAAGTCCTTGCACATATTAGAAGAAAAAAGGATACCTACTTGCTGTGATTACACCACTTCCTCAATATCCATAAACGTGTAAAATCCTGTCTACTTGCTTTCACCAATTCAAATTAAATAAATGTACCTAAGTAAAAACTTATTTACTTGCACAAAAACAAAACAAAACAACTAAAATAAAAACTATAGCTAAAAATTACATAAAGTTCTCTGAACTCAGGAAGTTTGCAATCTGGTGTCTTTGAAATTCAAGAATTGTTGTGACTCCAGGAAAGAAAACGGGTGGAGAATTGGCAAAATCTTTAAGCAGTTAAAAAGAGAGACACTCTTTTTGTACACAAAAAGGCCTTTTTGTAATTAGATGATTTGAGATGATAGCCTTTTTTCTTCCCCCTCAGGTCTTACTCAATCTATTTTCTTGCTATCACAGTATAATTTCCTAAAAGTGCTCAAAGTGGAGATTTAATATTTATATTTAACAAATGATTTAATCTCAATGTCTTCTTTAGCCTAAAATATGGATAAGGAAAAAAAAAACCTTTCATATAAATTTTTTTCCCTAAGTCCATGTAGCAATTACCAAATTCCTTTTTGTGATATTATTACATTTTTCTTAGCCTGGTTACCCATGAAGCTTAAAATTATATAACACAATGATGAGAGTTTTGTTAGATTGATACTATTTTTGAATTCCCATTATTTTTTATTCATGTGTATGATTTTTCCCTGTGCACAGAGTGAGTGATGAGAAGGAACAAACCCCAAGCCCATTAACACTCTGATCTCTGGTACCATATGTTTCTCAGTAATTTTGTGCCCATTCTTTTGGGTATTTGGTGTGATTATTATTGAACAAAATGGGAATGCTGAGAGCATGGGTCATGTTTATGTCTATAGTTATGTGCCTCCTTTATCATCTTAAAATTTACTCTGTATCAAAAATAAATAAAATGTTTGCTCATATATTAGAATTAGAAAATAGTAAGTATCTTGGTGACCATGATAGCTTTAGATTGTAAGTTTTGTTGATATCATTTTATATTAAAATTATCCATATGTATTTCAAATTTGACTTTCAACAGCCAGAATGAAAAATATATAAGGAATTCTAAAATCTTTTATTTACAAAGGTGAGAGTTTATTATCATTAAAAAGAGGAGGTAAATTTGAAATTAAGATATTTGGGATTATTTTATTAGTTTACAAAAATCTTAAGAATCTGAGATTTAAAAGTTAATATCATCAACGTTTTGGAATACAATCGTATTAAGAATTTGTGTGAAATGACAAATCATAGCAAAAACTTTAGAGTATCCTTTCAAATATTCATTATAAGCTAACGTTTATTTTTAAAGCCAAATATATATGTACATGTATGTATGTGTGTGTGTTTAAATAGTTGTTTTGATAGTTTTTTTTATCTTTGTTAACAAACTTCTTTTCTGAGAACCATATAATTTATCTCGCATGTCAATAGCATATTGTCTAATTGCTTTTTCGTACTGGTGGGCCACACCACCTGGTCCAATAGCAGAGCTGCCACTTCACAGTATACGCCTGTCAAGAATGACTTCCTGACATGAGCTGAATAAAAGCACAGCTAAAGAAAAACTGCTCTGGCAGTTAATAGGCAAGCAAGTTAATAGGCAAGGGAGACTTTAGTCAAAACTATTGAAACTATTACAATAGAGGAGAGAAATTGAACTCAACTTTTCTGAAACAAAAGTTGGATTTTTTTCAGCTCTACTGAGGTTTAATTGATAAATAATTTTTGTAGATATTTAATGCATACAATGTGATGATCTATGTATGCACGGTGAAATGATTACCATAATCAAGCTAATTAACACAACTATCATGTTACATAGTTGCCTTTTTTTTTTTTGGTAAGAATAATTAAGATCTACTCTCTTAGCAAATTTCAAGTGTACAATACAGTATTATCAACACCCGTCATCATGCTGCCCATGAGATCTCCAGAACTTATTCATCTTATAACTGAAGGCTTATACCCTCAGACCAGTAACTACCTATTTCCCCCAATCCCCAGCCCCTGAAAAGCACTACTCTACTCTCTGTTTTTATTACTTTGATTTTTTAGATTCTACATGAGTTCATGCATGATTTGTCCTTCTATATATGGTTTATTTCTCTTAGCATGTTTTCTAGTTTTATCCATGTTGTCATAAGTGACAAGATTTACTTCTTTTATGTCTGAATAATATTCCACTGTATAAGAGGATCGTTAAAAGATGGGATCAACTAAAAAAAAAAAAAAGCTGGGGTCACCTAATGGAAAAGTACTAGATTAGGCCATCTGTGTTTGCAAATCATCACTTACTGAAGTCAGGCTCCTACTCCCCAGCAGACTGGGAGACAACAGCTCCACCTACTGTACATTTCACTGAAATGAAATTACATTTCAATAGAGCCTCTCCCACATCCTTTACGAAAGACATTTCTGGGTTGTAAAAATGGCATATGTCTGGGAGATTCACGTCTCAATGGGGCAGGGAAAAAATGTGCAGCTACACGGTTTCTAAAATAGATGCTCCTAAGAAAAGAAAAGTCAGGGGCCTAGAGTCAAGAAAACACCTGTGTTAAAGTTTAGTCAAGCTGAGGGGAATGCTAAGGTCATCTTAGTCAGTACTAAAAGTTAAGTAGAAAAGTATGCCAAAGTTATTCTTTGGTAAGGTCAAGAATAAAATGACAAATTTCCAAGCCCCCCCCCGAAAAAAAGTATATAAAAAACACAGAAACGGGGGAAAAAAACAGGAAATAAAAGATGGTGAGAATTTCAAAAATCACAATTTTGAGTGCATATTTATACAATCTTAAACAGTACATAAATATTGATGGGACAAGCCTATTTAGAGGCTCTAAATGATATAGACAAAATATAAATATATATATAAAAGTCTTAAAAATAAGCTTTCGGCATTTATGTCTTAAAAATGGGCAAGTAATTAATACCCTGGACATATTTTGGTTATTTCCAGTTCCAGAATTTTAGTCTCATATCCAAAATATGAATTGTTAACTCCTTACTGAAATAGACTATAAGAAGAAAAATTGTTATTCCAGAGTCAACTAATGATATAAATATATATATTCTAAAATTGGGAGTTAGTCACACATATTTAAGTATACAATTATCAAACCTCAAACTATGTGTTACATGGAAACTCAACTGGGAATTTCTGGGCATAAAATGTGTTATCCAGTTAATTGGGCAATGAACTTAACGGGGTTGCCAAGTTATATAAGGCAATTTCACAGTCTCAAAGGACAGCTTAAAATTCCACTGCTTAAACTGAATTATAAATTATAACTAAAAAGTGATAGTCTATGCCTTTGTGAGGTCTCTTTATTATATCATTGATTTTCATAAATCAAACAATTTTGAATAAAGTTGACTTATATTCAAGAGATTATAATTGGTAGAAGTAGATAGGTCTATAAAATCATGTTTTTGTCCACATATAGCCATAAAGTTGATTTAAAAGGCACGGTTATGTATTTCCACAAAAGAAAACTAAACTTTTACACAAATTTAGGGTACTAAACTTCAAGTACTCAAAAATAATAGTTGTATTTTACTAAGGTAAATGACTGATGGCAAATCCTGCCATCATTATCCAGGATTGCCTTAGCCCACCTTCCCTACAAAAGACAGGCTGGGTAAACAGTGGCTAACACTCAGCGTATTTTGGGGGTGGGAGATAATATCTTAGAAAAGCAGAATTTAGGGGAAGAGGGAAGAAAGACAGCAAAAAAGCAGCATATGTCACAGCATCACAATGCAGATAATCATTTAGTCATGCAAAATGTCACCACGGAAGACTTTGGAATCAATGAGTCCCAAGCAGTCCATTGTGGGTAGGTGAAGAGAAGAGGCCAATCAGTCTGTTGGCTTCTTAGCTAATAGGAAGCCCTGTCATCATAATTCTCCATCACTGAATTGTGTTACTTTCCTTTAGAGAACCTACCATGATTAGTAAACTTTTTAAAAGGTTTTCTTTATCTCCTGCTATTTAGAACTTCTGCTTTCAAAACAGTCCATTTTAAAGTTAAAAAGTTTTAAACACACATATGTTAATATATATAAACATTTAAAATGAAACATTAAATGATTAATCCTACCTTTTTACTGAGATCTGATTCATGAAGTATTTATATATATAAGTGTTTATATAGAGAGAGAAGAGAGAGAGAGAAGAGAGAGCATGTATGCGAGCAACATTAGGAACTCTAGGAGAGAATTCTAAACACAAGTCAAGTGGAGACAAAAGATTTTATCTGTTTTTGTCTTGTTTTTGTTTTTCTCTCACATAACAGAAAACTTTGATTATTTTACTTTTCAATGAAAGGAAATAATACAGTACATAAAAAGCACTTGTAACCTAAATTGTAATCTAAATGTCACAGCTTTTATACTTCAAATTATTTAAAATTTTCTTGGGCACCTAATTGAAAGAGCAATGACTCCCTTTGGCAATGAAACAAAAATAAAACGTGAAGTTTATTTATGTAAGACAGTATAATGTAATTTTGCTTAAACTTTGCCCTTGAAAAATATAGCCAAACAATATTTTTAAAGCCAAGGTCATGTTAAGTAGTCATTTGTTCATATAAATGTCAATATGAATTTATACTCATGAATTATTATTCTGGTAATAATTATCACATCCCTTTTAAAATCACTTTGTTTAATCTCAAAAGGTTTTTATCAGTTTTCTCTTTTCACTCCGAGCTCTTGGACAGTAAAGTCTCTGGTTCTCTCTTCCACTGTTTATGTGTAGACTTACTCTGATTAAGACATAGAGGCATTAATCTGCCATTTGTGCATAGAGTTCAAAATCATTTTCTTCTCTCTCTTTTGAATTACTACTATATTTTTTAAGTTTTTATTTTAATTCTAGCTAGTTAACATACAGTGTTATATTAGTTTCCGGTGTGCAATATAGTGATTCAGCAATTCCATATATCTCCCAGTGCTCATCAGGACAAGTGCATCCCTTAATCCCCATCACCTATTTCACCCATTATTTGCAAGACAGAAGCAGCAAAAATCATCATCTTCTTACTGAGTATTTTGCAATATAAGTCCTCTGGGCTCCCAACTATTTTATAAAACATAACACCCTGAACATTTTCCCTGTAATATGATCATCTATCCTGTAATGATTCCCCATTGATATCCCCATATTCTACTCCAATGTATGTATAGAGGATTTTCTTTGACAATTTGTTAGGGGCTGAGTGTGACTTTGAATTAAATTCACTGCTTATTTGTACGTTATGGTGAAATTTACATCATGGAGACTAACATTTAAGAATGAATTGTATTCAATCCACAGATTCAGGCTCAGAATTATTATCTACATCTGTGTCAATCTGTTTCTATGCATAGAGAAGTTAGTAAGTATTATCTAATCTGTCTTTTTGGTATTAACTATATGAAAAGCTTTTGAAAACTGGGCTCCCTGAGAGTCTTCTATGGCTCAAGATAAGTTAATTTGAGAATTTATATTATTTCAGGTATTTACTGTCATATGCAATTACAAGCCTTGCAAAAGCTTTGCATCTGTGAGAATTTTAAAACTGATCCAGTCTTTCCAAACTATTACTGTTCTTTTTAATAGCGTGACCTCATTTTGGCTAGAAGTATGTCTGTATTTTTTACTAAAATGTGAAAATCTTTGCATAAGCAAACAATTTATATATGTATTATGTATTTATCTGTGTCTGTATGTATGTGTTCTTAATGATTAAATAATTATATGCTACATTTACTTTTACAGACATAAATTATCATTCTACCATTATAGAATTTGTAAAAATAAATGAGTACAGACAACTTGAAGGCTATGTACAATCAGTAAAATCATCACTTTGTCTTATCAAATTCATTTCACTTAATCACTTAGTTTAAGAGCTAAAATGTCAATGTGTCCAAAATTGTAGAGCTGGTAATTTTAAATATGAGGCTCAGTCTAAGATTAATTAAATTATATTAACCTGGCCATTCATAAATAAGTCCTGCCATTTCACACTTATCTACTTCTTTTGCATATAGATTACTATGCCAAGAACGTGTTGACCTAGGCAGCCTTGATCCGTTTTGTCATCTTTGCAAACTCCAAACTCAATTTCCTGATCCAATTAGAAAAGATGATCTGTGAAATCTCCCATAATCTCTCAGACTCCTCTGTGATATGATAGAACTCTTTTTTTTTTTTAGTTAAAAGTTTTAATGTAGTTCCCAAATACATTTCATATTTTCATATGATATGATAGAACTCTTAAGCACCACATTCTTAATTTATTTGGTACTGTGGTAATTTTTCATTGCTGTAGATTTTTTTCTGTCAGAACATTTATTTGTAGATAGACTGACAAAATTCAGTCCTTAGGGCATATGTCAGCCAATATGCATAAATGAACTATATTTTCCATAATGTATCTATGTCAAAACATACTTTATCCCTTAAAAATGGAAAGTGATTGAAAAAACAAATAATTCCTTTTATATCATGTCTATTCCTATCCTTGTGTATTTTGGTGGAATTCAATTTAAAGTAATTAATATATTTCAAGTACGTGAGCTGTACAGTGGAAATCGTAATTTATTAGTTCACTACTGTTATTGTTCTTGTTCTTGTTGTTGTTATCATCATTATTATATGTCCAGCCCTTAAGTTACTTTCCTTGAATAAAATAATCAACTAATTTCTTCTGAGAATTTTCATGAGCCCTAAAAGATTCTTATTTAGAATATGATCAAGATGTTACCCCCACGTCTTCTAGAAATGAAATTCTTAATATTGCCATTAAAACATTATACTACGCTCTTACCTCAATCTCTTTAAGAAGTTTTTATCAGTTGGAAATAAAATTCTGGGCAGACACTATTTTTCTTCAGCATGGTGAAGAAAAACCTTGTCTTCATGTACTGTTGATGATGATTGGCACTACCTTAGTCTTTTTTTTTTTTTCCCAGTTCTGTAAACTGAATCTCATCTGTTCTTTCAGTTATCTCCTCCTACACTTTCTTTTAGATGTATGGCAGCTTCTGAATCCATCCTACACGCCTCATGCCAAATTTATGTATTCATTATAAATTCTTTTTCTCTTTGTCTTACAGTCTTTGTGGACACCTGAGTATCATCTTCCAACTCACAAATTCTCTTTTCGACTGTAGCCAAGGAAGATTTTATGTCCTCATGGAGTTTTAATTTCCAAGGCTCTATTTTGAAACCTTTAAGCAGCTCTAGAATGATTCCTAAATTTAAAAGAGTTCATCCAATCATCCTTGAAATACAAATATAAATTTATAAGTTCTTTCCTAAATGTGTCATAGTGAACACTACATAACAGCAAATCAAACTGAGATAGAATTTTGTTTAAAATATCTTCTTCGTGTTTATGAAAGCAAACTATCAAATATACTAATTCATTTTTATTGTTTCTTGATACAGAAATAGAAAATAATGAAGGTAAACACCTCAAGCCCAGTTATTGTTATTTCTTAAAGACTAAAGAAAAATAACTGATGACAATACACGTTCTCGAAATTCAAATTGTACTGAAGTAAATTTCAGATGCCCTATTCCTAATAATAGTAATATTATTATATTATTATAATATGCTTATAGCTCTAGTTTGAATGACATTAACTAAAAATGGTTTAAAAATATGTAAAATATTAAAAGCAACATGCGTGAGCATGCTTACCTTGCACGTGAAAGACAAAGGTGTTCCTTACATGTCTGTACCGTATTTTTCTCCTCTTGCCTTTTTCACAACCTTAGTGATAGAAATAAATTCAGTTGTAGTTTATTTGTAAGAATTAACTGTTTTTGCACTATCTGCATTCTGTTATGTAATTAAGACCACAAACTGTTCAAAGAGTGAATAGTAAATTATTTTCCATATGTATACACTTAGAAGTTCTTATTCAATATCTACAGTGTTATTGTCAGAGCACAAACCTTATCTACCTTAGTCTCACTATATGCATAAAATCTGCTAAGAAAATTATCATATAAAGTGTGCATAGTAAATATGCATTATATTAATAAATCTTACATTCAAAAGTAATTTTTAAACTGAGAGTATTTTATCAATGCATGCCACCTTTGAAAATAATAATGATAAGGAACAGGAGAAATTTTATGAATAACAGAATCATATTTTGAGCAAAAAGATTTTTATAATAGTTGAATAATGATAATATATATCAAATTTAAGGTAAAATAACTCTCCTTCAAATAATTAAATTAACTACATTAACACAAGTATTTTCTGATGATGGTACTGGGTGAGTAGTTCTTTAATAAAAGCAAACTCTGTTTATTATGCAATAAAATAGTCCTTTTAAAAATTTCTATTTGCAGATATAGAAACTAAGTCAGATTTAGGATAAGTAACTTTCACTTGATCACATCACTATTACATGATAAAGTATCTTATTATGGGTCTTCAGCCTCCAAAGCCCGATGTAGATAATCACAAGTTCTTACTATTTACCATTTTATTTGGGGAATTCACTGGAGAGCATCGACTGATTGAGAGAGATAAAGACAAGCTTTTATAGTGGAAATGGTGTGCTTCTGGAGACTTAAAGCTGCCCAACTCCTTAGCAACTTGGTTGACAAAAGAGATGACATCTTTATATCAGTCATTGTGTTCATACAGTTAAACTTTATTTTTTTTTACCTTTTCGTAAATTTTAAAACTTTATTTTAATTCCAGTGTAGTTAACATACAGTGTTACATTTGTTTCATGTGTATAATATAGTAATTCAACAATTCCATATATAACTAGGTGCTCATCAAGGTAAATGTAGTCTTAATCCCTTTACCTACTTCAGTCAACCCACCACATACAGATGGCCACCAGACACATGAAAAGATGCTCAACATCATTCATTATCAGGGAAATGCAAATCAAAACCACAAAGAGATATCACCTCCCACGTGTCAGAATGGCTAAAATCAAAAACACAAGAAATGACATGCAGTTAAACTTTAAAAAATTATGTTGTACCACTCATACATAGCAGCTAGTTTCATTTCCAAGTATAATGGATAAGATTTAGTGGAGTTGTGAATCCTTGTCTAACTGACACTATTTAGAATCTTCCAAATTATGACGACAAACACTGGCATATTTCATAAACACAATTTCAGAGGCAAGTTAGTCCATACTTATTGGTTAATGAATGCGAGTTGTTAGCGTGCTTACGTGTGTGTGTGTGTGTGTGTGTAATTTGAGAGCAAAGGAAAGCAAAGGAGAGTACACTTCTATGCAATATACATTTTATCAGGTAGTTATAAAATGGACAAGTTACTCTAATGTATTACATGACAGTTAAAAAGAGATTAAGACCCTATTCTCTCATCTCTCCTGATACTGAATTGAATAAATTAAGCAGCAAAAGTTTTGTGTAAAAATGATTAGCAAGTGCTTCAGACAGACTCCCTCATGAGATGCCTGTCACCATGATTTGTTATTTATATACTTAAAAAGAAGGACAATAGATCTAGTTCTTGTCCCTTAGGTGTTTGCTTTCTACTGAATAAACAACTTATCCAGAGCAACTGATAATAGAACAAACTAATGGCATAAATTTAGTAATTCCTCATTATATTCTGAAAGTTTTATATAGGTCAAAATTTGTTTATTTTATAAGGTAAAATTATGACACTTTATTAATATCCAGTGTTCAACATATTATTAGAAAAAAACAAGGTAAGAATACAAAGGTTAAGAAATGTTCCTATAGGGGCACGTGGGTGGCTCAGTAGGTTAAGCACCTGCCTTTGGCTCAGGTCATGATCACAGGGTCCTGGGATGGAGCCCCATATCACATCGCATCAGGCTCCCGGCTTAGTGGGGAACCTACTTCTGCCTCTCCCTCTGCTGCTCCCCCTGCTTGTGCTCTCCTACTCTGTCAAATGAATAAATAAAAATTTAAAAAAGAAGAAATGTTCTTATAAAGTAAAAAAGAAGAAAAGTCAAACAGCTAGAGAATGAGGAAACACTGCAATTAATAATTACCCATCTTAGCAAAACAGCATGTTTTATTTGAAGCAACTATATTCTTCTACCATTAACAAACGCAATATTATGGCTTCCCGACATGGAGGAAAAAAGATACTTGAAATAACAACAATCTGGAATGTTTATACAAACATGAATTAATTTGAATTAACTCTCCTTAGGGATAAAATGGGTGTGTGAGACTTTGGACAGTGTAGCCTTAAGATGAGTGTGTATAACGGGTTCAATTGATGGATCGTGAGAGCTGACAGAGATAGCATCAAATTCAACTTATGTTCCAACTATGTTCTACTTTGTGTTTGAGATGATTAAAATTTTTAATTTCTTATGTTTCTACTTGTTTTCTATGTTCCTCTGGGTACATAACCTTATATTTTTCAGGAAAAAAAGTTTCAGGAAATATATATGTATATATGAATTAGAAGTAGGATAAAAGAGACTATGACGGCATGAAATATAAACAAGGGGAGAAGGGCCCCTATGAGAAAAACCTATGATGAAAGTTACAATGGGGCTTTCAGGACCTTACATTAAGAGAAGCAGGATCCAAGGTAATGTGTATTCTCTCTCAGGCATTACACATTATGTGCTACAAGGGTGCCTCTCATTGACCCCTTTCCATTCTGTAGCCGATAGAAGCACAAAAGTTACAGGACCTAAGCTAACGTACATAATGTTAGGATAAATCTATGATAAAGGAGAGCTGAAAATGCTGCATCATTTGCTGAAGGATATAGATATAGTTCTGTCTTGCAAGAATTTGAATTTTTGAATACCATATTACGAAATTAAAAAACTTATAGAGAAGGAAATTAAGAAATAATGGTGTAATTTATGACAATTTTCAAAATATTTTCTTCAAATATGAGTTCTCTCAATCTCTTTTTTCTTTGATAGTGCTTAAAGACTTGAAACAATAACACAGTTCTTCTCTTTAGCTTCCTTATATTATCATTCCAATGAAATTAATTTAAATTAATATCCACACCAGATTAGAGAATAACAAATGGGAGACAGCATCAAATGTGGGAGGTTTTGCATGTTATTTTGGTATTGCTTGGCTAATGGGGGGGAACAGGATGTGGATGCAAATTGAATGTCGATATATTAAAACATCCTTATTTCATTCTGTTTTGCTATTCCAATTCCCTTATCTTGGCCTCTCTTTCCCAAGAGTAGTCTCAGCAGAACTTATTCTGATGCCTAATGACTGAAAGGTTGATTCATATTGCTTCTTTATTAAAATTTAAATGTAATTTTTCAGAAACATGTTTGCTAATCAGCATGAGCCTCCAAAGAATTTGCTAGAAAAAAGCTTGAAGAAACAAACATTTACCTATCATTTACTTTGTGGCAAACACTATGCTAGACAAAAAGGCCTGAATTTAAGGTACTCAAATTCTAGATGAAGATTAGAAAATTAACAACAACAGTACTATAAGATTAATATTAGTATCCGTTATTTGTTTGTAAGGTAATAAATATTATTAATAATAATTATTATTATTCTGAAACATTCCATACAATCCCTAACTATAATGCAAACATAAGTTTAGACTTCATTATTTTAATTTTATTTTTCAAAAGGAAGAGTTTAATTTTTAAAACTTTATGAAAATATTAGCATTTTGGTTTAGAATTTACTTGCTTGTAATTTACTACGTTTTCCTAAAATCAAAAAGAAAGTACCATAAGCAAGTCCTTATCTTGATCATATTCTCATCATAACCCCAATCTCTGATGAAACATTTGCTGTTTTTTAAGACATTTATTTATTTATTTATTTGAGAGAGGGAGAGTGAGAGAGAGCACAAGCGGGGTGAGGGGCAGAGGGAGAGGGAGAAGCTGACTTCCCGGAGAGCAAGGAGCCCTCTGTGGGGCATCATGACCTGAGCTGAAAGCAGATGCTTAACCAACTGAGCCACTCAGGTGCCCCTCTGATGAAACATTTGTTGGCCTAGACTTTACCCTCCACACATGATGTGGGTCATAAGGTCAACAATTGTATGATGAAATGACTTACATGATTGTGGTATTACAAATAATACTAAATCTGGTGCTTCTCTTTCCAAAGATTCACCCAAAGATAATACTGAAAGAAGCCAGAGTCTTGTCATACCAAGATGAACAGTTTTACATATTTACAAAAAGCTTTTATTAAAATATATTCTCATTTTTATAAAAGGAATTGATACAATGAATGCATAAAACATGTTGTTATTTGAGTTCATTAATTTAGTTGATTGTAAACTATGTTTAATAATACAGTATTACCACTGATTAAAAAAATAATAAATTCCCCAAATGCCATTATAAATCTGTTTTTTTTAAATGAGGTTTTAAAATAGCATTCTGGCATCATCACTTCCATAAATTGCACTAGCTATGGTATCGGTGCTCACAAGTAAGTGTAATTCAGCCAAAAAGCCATTTGAAGCCATCTTAAAATTTAGTGAAATGTAAAAAATGCCTATTCAAATACGAATAGACACAAATTATTTAAACACTCAGCCCGTGCTATTCTCAAAAGAAGTCAGCTTTTGGCAAAATGGACACATATTTTAGTCCATAATGCACGTAAAAGTAGTTTATGCATCCATACATGTTATTTGTGGTTTAGTTTAAAAGTTATTTCTTTAGTAGAGTTTCTTACATTGCAATTTTCTGTAATATGTTCTCTTAGAACTTCATTTTTTTCTTCATCAGCATTCGTCACAAATTTTAATTACAACATCATTAACTTATTATCTGTATCCCATTAGAGCGCCTGCTTCATAAGTATGGGAACCATGTCTGCTTAAAGACTTACAAAGTATTTGTTGAATATATAAATGAGAGGAAGAATTAACAGAAATGGTTTAATTCATATTTAATCAAAACATTTCTAAACAATAAAGGAGATCCCTCTCAATAAGTTGCACATTTTGCGGGGAGCTAACAATTTATAGATGGCATACTAAAATTCTCCCTCTGCCCGTATGTTTTGACAACAATTACCATTTTACAATGCAAATCATTTTTAAATAATGAGGTTAGCCTAGCAAAAGTGACATTATTGTTTTCTTTTTCCTGATGTTTAATACTAGGTTCCAAGGTGAAAGATTCTAAAGGTCAAGAGAAATATCCCAGGCACAATGTAGCTTAAACCAGAATATGTCTGCTTCTGGACTCTCAATGTCAATATTTTATCGACCATTGGAAAAAGTGAAAAAAAAAAAAGATTTGGTCCTCAAAATATCATTTTATAAAGTAAACTTTATTGCTATAGTTTATACATAATAAAATCTAGTTATTTTAAGTGCATTGGACAAGTGCATACATTCTTGTGTATACTAATGTATCCATTACCACAATAAAATAGAAACCATCACTCCAAAATTTTCCCTCATGCTCTCTCCCTGTCAATTACATCGCTGACCTGGGCACAACCGGGGAGCTACATGGTAAGAGTATGTTTAACTCCATAAGAACCTGCCAAATTAGGAAAGGCAGAAATAGGAAAAATTTCTAAGTAAAGCTTATGAATTTAAAATCACACACGACAAATTAGTAAAAGACTGGCCTCATCACCTATAATCTTTCGGAAAAGTTAAACAGATAAGAAGAACATGAAAATTAAGTGTATTTACACTAATAGGCTTCCTGCAACTCTCATGGCCAACCCTTTTATCTTTACCTCTAATGGACCTGCAGGTTCCCTTCTCAGGAAGTTATAGACTGTATCTTAGGGAGAGGTTATTACCTAGAGGTCACAAGAAATATTTTCACTCATACGAACTGAACATTTTTTTTTTAGCTGAACACTGTAAGAATACTCAGAACTTTACATTTTATCATCAGTAACTACAGACTGCCTATCCTCACCACCCAACCAATCCACCCCTACATAAACTAAAACTGAGTAATTCTGTGTTCTAGAAAATATGGCAGGAAAAGTATAACATCACTAAAAGAGAACTTACCAGGTACTCTTGATGTTCCTGTACAAAAGTAAAATGAAAAGGAATTGATCTTTGGCTAAATCTTTTCCAACAAAAATATCAACCATTTTCAAATGACAACAAACGGACAATTATTCCTATTAAAAGATATTAAAGCAAGTTTCTTCAGAAAAGCTTCAAGAGTAGATAATCCTGAGATATTTTCTGCAGATTCCAATCAGAAAAGGAAGGAAGATTCTCCTAGATGCCTAAAAACCCTAACTGTCACAGTGTCAATCGGATACTGTATTCTTTTTGTCTTATTTTTCATCCTGTCATTTATAGCTTTATACTTTCGACATTTCTTATCGTATTCCCCTTCCTGACAACAATAATGGCCTTGGTCTAGGAAACTGTGTTAGGAAACTTCACCACTCTATCATTTATCTTTCCCAAGTTATTGTTAGTATGGCCAACTTAAAGAATTATGGGATATATCACCACATGCCAACCCTTGGAAAAATTCATATTATGGAAACACCCGATACTAATGCTACTAAAATGAATTTTGTTCAAGGACTCTTCTAATCAACAAATAACTTTAAGAAATCTTATTGTGATATTTATTAATAAACATTCCTGACATTATCTATTACTGTACAGATCAACTAGATCTGCCCAACTTCAAAATTTAACCATAGCTAGGATTATTTTCCATGTTGTTTTCCTCTTAATTAATTATGATTAAATTATAATCATTAATTATGATTAAAAAATTAATATGATTTACATTTGAAAATGTTTTGGTTTCTTTGCATTTTCTGAAAGCCTACGTTGAAAAAATTTGTTATTTTTGCAACCAAATATTAAGAATGAAATTTCCTTCTTTTAATGGAAACTTGTAGTTGTTTTTGACATAGAACACTTGATTCAGAATTTTGGCTTAGAGAAGCACAATCTCATTTTCAACCTAAGTGAAATTATTTAGTTCTTCCTCTTGGTACCTGATAAAGAAGAAAAATGTTCACAAATGTAAAAGTTGGGATTTTTTTTTTCTTTCTTTATGAATAGCAGAATTTCCCTTTTAATAGAAATATCTAGATCACCTAGGGAGAGATCGGTGCACAATCTTTAGTGAACAATTAGTCTGGATCTCACACACTTATCCCTCTTCTCCCTGAGGAAAATTCTCAAACTGAGCAGAAGGTTCAGAAAAAGGCTTTATTTTTAATATAATCTTGCACTTGTGTTAAAAGCGTGGGAAAATACTGTTCGATTTCTTCAGTTCTTCCAGACAATTCTCACTATAATTTGTGACTTGCTGATATTCTTTTGCACTCACAAGCTCAAGTATCAGTGGATACATATCAAGATTTAAGTCTATAAAATAACTTTTCTGAATATCTTTTCCTTTTTAAATTCAAGAATCTTGTCACTTGAAATAAAAACATTTCTCTAGGATATCACAGAGACTTCTACGAATAGTTTAAGTGATATAAATTATCTGCTAATTGAAGCTAGTTTTCCAGCTATTCTTCGTCTTGAAAGCACTCTGGAAAATATGGCTTATCATTTTTGTAAAATTACTTCTGCAATTCATCTTTCAACTCAAACACCTTAAGAATTTCTTGAAGCCTCTTCCTTTGATGAGCTACTGATGTCTACACATATCAGGTGACTTAGGTTTCTTCAGGCTTTCATACATTCTTTTAACATTCTTGAGTAAAATATTTTAAAAATATAAATCCAGAGGCGCCTGGGTGGCTCAGTGGGTTAAAGCCTCTGCCTTCGGCTCAGGTCATGATTTCGAGGTCCTGGGATCGATTGAGCCCCGCATCGGGCTCTCTGCTCAGTGGGGAGCCTGCTTCCCTCTCTCTCTGCCTGCCTCTCTGCCTACTTGTGATCTCTCTCTCTGTCAAATAAATAAATAAAATCTTTAAAATATATATATATATATATATATAAATGCATCTTTTGGCATTATCTAGAACTATTTCTTTTCAACTACAAGCATTTTTGACACAGTATCTCCCTGTGAAAAGAGCAGTATATTATAATAAAGTCAGGAGTTTCTCTTCTTACAAGGGAGCAAAACCTCTCAAGAAGCCAAACATCCCTGTAGATACAAACACAGTAATTCTAAGACAGACATTTCGTTTCCAGATAGGAAGACAAACTATTAAATATATTTTGCTACTTTCTTGTTTGAGGTGTTATTTGTGGGAGACTATATCGCACTGAATATTACCAGTACTTACAAATCTGACAAATACTACAGCATGGCACTTATTGGTGAAATCTGTTGACTCATCAACCTGCATTGAGAAGATGTTGTTCTCAGTTTATTACATGAAATCTCTTCTGCCTCAGGTGACAAGTCATCAATACACTGATGTAAAATACTGTTTGTGAGGGGAAACTTCTCAATTTCTCATTTTGCATCATGTGTCAGCATTTATTCCCTATAATTTTACATGCTAGAATTATGAGGTTCTCAATAGCTGTATGACTTTTCCTTTTCTAGCCACCAAGTTCTGTACTGAAAAATTTTGCTATTTGAGCCTTTTCACTAAATGTTTTCCTCTTTTTTTTTTCCTCTTTTTAAACAAAAAGCTTTTCTGTTACTTTTGTGTATAAAGCAATCAGAACTTTTATTTGTAAAATGCTGTAATTTTTAACAGCACATCCTTAATTTTGTTGGAACCCCTGCTGCTCTTTTAAGCTGTCTAACATGTACATAACACTATAGAATAAGGCCTCTTGAATTGTTAGTCCAGAGAAATCCATTGATAAGTAGCTTTCATTTTAAAGACTGATTTTTGTGCGTGTGCTCTGTGTGGTACTAGTGCTTTGACTAGTGTTGTGACTCCAGAGATGGTTTTTTTTTTAATCATTAACCTTTCAAGAATGGTCTGTACACCCGGGCCTAGAATTTCTCTTTCATTTTGCTCCCATCTCACTGTTTCTCCACACAGAAACTCATTTAATTGCAACAATAATATTTGCCATTTTAAAAATCCAGTTCGAAAATAAATCAAAGTAAAACTTTGTGAAATTTTGAGTGACATTTTACCAAAAGTGAAATAATGAGATTCTTGTGCCCTCTACTATAAATTCAGTTAAAAAGATCAACTTTTTTTTTAAGATTTATTAGGAGTGCCTGGGTGGCTCAGTAAGTTAAGTGTCTGTTTTCCATTCAGGTCATGGTCTCAAATAAATAGATAAAATATTTAAAAAGAAAAAAAAGGGGCACCTGGATGGCTCAGTCGTTAAGCGTCTGCCTTCAGCTCAGGTCATGATCCCAGGGTCCTGGGATCGAGCCCCACATTGGGCTCCTTGCTCACCGGGAAGCCTGCTTCTCCCTCTCCCACTCCCCCTGCTTATGTTCCCTCTCTCGCTGTGTCAAGTAAAAAACAAAATCTTAAAAAAAAAAAAAAGTTAAAAAAAGGAAAAATATTTGAAAGAGAGAGAGAGAATGAGCAGGGGGAGGGGCACAGGGAGAGAGAGAGAATCCTCAAGCTGACTCCACTCTGAGCATGGAGCCCCACACGGGGCTCAATCTCAGGACTCGGAGATCATGACCTGACCTGAAGGCAGACGCTTAACGACTGAGCCACCCAGGCACCCCTGGATTCATTTTTGAAGCATGGGAATTTTCTCTCATCAGAAAGTTCAAAAGAAAATACCAAAGAAACCATTTGGGCTAGGACATGTGTGGAAATATTACTTTATCAATTAAAAATAATTTAATGGAAAAAAAAATAATAATTTAATGGTCTCCAGGGTTTTCTACTTCATGAATATTTGTGACTTATATTTTGAAAAACTGTCCATTAAGTTTTATCATAGGATATAATTTATCTTTTAATTAAAAATAATCAATAAAAACTCTTTTATCTCTAGTATGGACTCATTTTCCACTGAAATCATTTTTGCTAATCCAAACTGTCTTTTTTTGTGAAATAAAGACAAAAAATTACATTAAAGAGTGACGTGATATTCAAATATATTTACTTTATATGTTGAAAATAATCATCAGTGAATACTACATATACATTCAAGTACTTTGCCTATTTAGAATTAAGCCCCATTCTGCCAAGAATGAGATAACAAACAAAAACTAACCCTGGGAAGGTTATTAAATAAGGATAATTATGACCCTTTCATGAGGGGACTTTAAATCCTGTCATCAAGTAAATCCACTGTGAAGAAATATTTTTACGCTCTTCAAAGCATGAATGATTTAACACATTTTTACATTCTATAGTACCTGGACACAATAAGATAAGTTAAATATAGAACTGCAACCTTTACTTCAATTTTGTTGCTTTTATGTATTTAAACCTGACCATTAATGCACTTTTGCTGATTTAATTTCCTACACAATCATACTTAATTGCTTGCCATGTCGTATAATGTTCAATAAAGCAAAGCAATGAAGCAAAAAATAGCAGGACCTCTTAGAAAGGTTAAAAGGAAACCTGTATAGGACGAGAGTGAATAACACCTCCATGCTAATTACCATTGAACAGCTGACACTTATAAATAGTGAAAACTCACATTAACTCTATTAAAAGGTAAGTTGAGATTTTATGTGGTCAGGTAAACTAATAAAACCTAGTACTCATATTACTTTTTAACGTTAATTTCTCCTACTTATTATTAGATTTTTATCCAAAAGATATGTCTCAATAATGGAACTATATGATATAATTCTATGTATAGTTTTTAAAAAGTTATGAAAATATAACATGAAGAATGCATAAAATTGAAACATATCACAATAAAACAATTCTTATTTATTACTTCAGAAAACTTCATGAAACACTATAGATATATTCTTTTAAGAAGACTTAGTCATGGGGCACCTGGGTGGCTCAGTTGGTTAACTGTCTACCTTTGGCTCAGGTTATGATCCCAAGACCCTGGGATCCAGCCGCATGCCAGGCTCCCTCCCTGCTCAGTGGGGGAGCCTGCTTCTCCCTCTCCCTCTGCCTGCTGCTCTGCCTGCATGTGCTCTCTCTCTCTGTCAAATAAATGAATAAAATCTTTTTAAAAAAGAATTAGCCAAAAAATTGTTTCATAACAATTTCTTTATTTCCTCAGTCCCTTTCAGCCACTTCTTTCTCAAGCTATCTAGCTAGCTTGCTATCTATATACTTGTGCTTACTGTTTCCCCTCCCATGCCAGCAATCTTATTGTCCAAAGTTAAGAACCTCATTCGTCAGTTTTAAAACTTTATTTCACATCAATTTTCATGCATCTACTCTTATGTTTAATGTACTTACATTTTGGAAGTACATTAAATTGAATGATTATCACAGTAGTGATAAAAAGTCACAAGATATATTATTTAAGGTGCCTACACCAATGCCATAAACTGTACACAACATGGGCATTTTAAACTATGTCGAAGCATGGGTAGAATTTGAATATTCAAAGGAGGAGGACCAGTATATTCCAGAAAATGGATACAAAATGGGAAAGCACTTGGAGTTGAAATGAGTATTAAATTAGGAGTTTAGTTATTAGTAAAGTACTAATTTTTAGGGTGGGGGGGTGATTGACAAAATTATAGTGCTAATATAAAATGTTTACTATTTGGGGAAACTGGCTGAAGAAACCACTAGATTATTTTTGCAACTTTCTATAAATATACAATTATTCCAAAATTAAAATATTAAAAACAATAGTTTTGATATAGTATACATGCACTTCCTCATTTAATAACAAGAAGTAGCAGCAAGAATCATAGACACAGTAATTTCTGAATAATAATAACATCTGAGTGTAAATAACATTTCTCTGTATGTGGAACAACTAAAATATTTTAAAGTGACTGATGTATATTATTGATACAAATATAACAAAGTTATTTGATTTTTTTTTAGGTTTTATTTATTTATTGGAGACCAAGAGACAGAGATAATGAGAGAGAGCAGGACCAAGGAGAAGAAGGAGAAATAGGCTCCCCACTGAGCGGGGAGCCAGACCCTGAGCTGGATCCCAGGACCCTGAGATCATGACCTGAGCCAAAGGCAGACAGTTAACCAAATGAGTCAGTCAGGCGCCCTGTAACTAAGTTATTTGAATTTTTTCTCTACATTAAAATTGAAAGAAAAGCTGGATTTAAATAGAGTCAGTGAAAATAAACATGCACATTTCCCCCCTTCAGTTCCATAAATCTTATTCAGGGACCTTATATTAGGTATCCTGATCAAGTGTTTCCAGCCTTAAAAATAAAGACCTATCTCCTCTTCTGATTGTACCCCATTTCTCAATTTCTTATTTCATCAAAAAAATTTTTTTTTTAAATTTTATTTATTTATTTGACAGAGAGAGAGCACAAGTAGGCAGAGCAGTAGGGAGAGGGAGAAGCAGGCTCTCCACTGAGCAGGGAGCCTGACGAGGGCTTGATCCCAGGACTTTGGGATCAGAACCTGAGCTGAAGGCAGGCACTTAACTGACTGAGCCACCCAAGGGCCCCTTCATAAAACCTTCTTAGAAGACATACTTACCATGGGTCCATTTCTCAACTACAATCAGGAACTCAAATTCTGACTTTTTAAAATGAAATTGTTCTTGTAAGATTAGCAACAAGTTTTATTCGCCAAACTTGCCTGTCATTTCTTTGTCTTTTTCTGATTCAAATTATCAGTAGCATTTTTACTTAGTTTCACCATTCTATGAATCATTTTCTTAAAGCTTTCTTGATATCCATTCCTAGCTCTCCCACTATCACACAGGTTCCTCATCTCAAATTCTCTGACTCCTCAGTTTTTGTTTTTGGCCCCTCCTCATAAATGACCAGAGGCCTAGTCTAGACCATGTACAGAAATTCATGCCTGTATTGCAAATTTAGCACGAGTAATGGTAACTGGCAAAATTCTGGAAACCAATAAATATTTATTATATAAAATGTTGTTTTACAAATATGGATAGAAGCCTAATCTGTGAAAACATTGCTCTCTAAAATTCAATGTTGTGGCCTGAGAAATTACATACTTTGGACTACTAGAATTGACTGTAGCAAAATCATGTAGTGGGATAATTCCAGTCTTTGCTAACCATTGATATGGTGCCCTAATTTCTCTCGGTGAAACAATTTTACCCTGTTTTTATCTCCAATGCATATCTTGTGCCTAGAAGAGTGCCTGGGGGATAGTGGCTGCTTCATGTTTTGTTGGATTAATAAATAAATGCATAAGTAGTCATTCTCTGGGCCTACTTCACATTCTCAGATTACAGAGACACGAGCTCCGAATGGAGAGTTTAGGCAGGTAGAAGAGAAGAAATTGGTATGATCTACATACTGAGTCAGTATCTTTTGCCAGAAACTGAAGCATCGAGTTCATTATTTGTATAATGTGAAAGTGAATAAAGGAAATGTCATTGAAGATGGAGCTGTGAAGCCAGCTGGGGAAGCTCTTGTGCCTATCTGACTGCAACAGGAAAAAGCCTACTCGACTCAGCAGGAGGAAGAACTGCCTCTTGTCCAGAAACAATCTCAGCCAAAAAGAAAATGCCACAACTCAGCCAATGAGAAACCAGCGCCACCCTGAACTCTTGCTTTCTTCCAATGGACTTCCATTCAGAACAGCCCCTCCTGACCTCCTTTTTTTCTCTATGAAGTGCGTTCTTCTTTGATGTCCAACTTGCTTAAGGTTTGCCTATGGTTGTGCATTCTGAATTACAATTCCTCTGCTCTTTCCAAATAAACCCATTTTGTTGGTAAAATAACTGGCTGTCTTACTTTGAAGATTGAGACAATATAAAAATGTTATTAGCAGGATAGCCTGGGTGGCTCAGTTGGTGAAGCGAAGGACTTGATTTTCCCTCACCACTGGCAAAGCGCTCCTTGCTGGGAGTAAAGCCTGTTTAAGATTCTCTCTCTCTCCTTCTCCCTCTGCCTCTCCCCCACCCCAAAACAAGATAAAACCTATTAGCATTTCTTTTAATTACTAAATTAATTTTAGTCGAATTTAATGCATTATTTTTCAGTGTTTCTCAGGTGACATTTAATAGCCTATATTGCTATTTTGTTAAATAAATTTTATTTTAATAACCTGAAAGAGAGCATGCATGTAACCTTATTTGAAAGATCTTCACTGGCTTCAAGGGATAAATAATACAGAGGAGTCTATTACCCCAGTCTGACAAAAATAATATTTTAAATATCACCTAAATGTGTCAGAAATAAATTGTCTTTAAGAATTATCTTCACAAATAACTTTCAATACACTTTTAAAAGAAAACAATTGCTTTAGGTATCCTAATATATTTTCTAGAATGTCACAGGATGCAATTAAGTACTTCTACTTAATAACTTTGTTCATTGGACAACAGTGGGTATCTAGGGGATATTATAAAAATGTTTACCATTGTCTATCAAATTAAGAAATTTAGCAAGTAAAACTAGAGACAAAAATTGTTTGTTCCTGTCTTTCTCTATGTCTCATCAAATCATGTCTGATTATAGCTAGGTTCCCTAGTATTTAACTGTTATTGAATGCAGTAATGAAAGAAGCCATGGAGATACTTAATTATCCACACAGTAGGTGTCCAATGGAGAAGCTTCTTTTTAACCTTTTCCTCTGTGATAAGATAATTACTGTCTGGTGCAATTGCTACTAATATAAATATTCACTGATTGCAAACTGTGGCCTAAAGGCTGTTACTGATAAAAGCTTCTCTGTGACCCTGTGGGGGTGCCATTGCTCATTTCTAAACAAATAAGGCCTCATCAACCAAAGAACCATCGGTGTTTCCATATCCAGAAAATTTAAATAAAATTAGGAGATAATTTCTGGTGAAGCATTGTGAATCTATTTTACTAAATCAAATATTCAGTAATGTTTCTTACTTTTTATTTAAAATAGACCAGAATATCATCCGTGAGAATATGAATCTGTGTTAGGATGATTATCCTATTATATTTTCATAACTTATTTTGAAAATGTAATGCATATTCTTCTCTGCAGGCAGTATTTCTAACCATCTATATTGTGTAAGGAAATATTTCCTTACTCAGAGTAGTGGAATCAATTAGCATATTCTTAATATACTAAATACTCCATAAAATATTGATGATAAATACCAACAGATGTTATATGTATGCTTCATCAATTCAGTGCTGAGAAATGTTAAAGATTTTGACCCTTAGAGGTCTCACGGTTCTTTTGAATCAACAGAGATAAAAGTTTGTCCAATTTGGATTTTATGCAGTATACTAATGTCCTGCTCAAATTCCTTGCGTATTGGTAGTTCACATATGTTGGGACTTACCTTCCTTTGAGAATTAGAACATGTGACTGAAGCTCCCCATTATGAATTTCATTATATTGGATAACAAAATATGTACTCTAACAAACTGAAAAAGAATATTTTAAAATAAAAATATTTTTTGTTCCCTGATTTTTTGGTACAGAATACATGCTCCAAGGGAAGCACCATTGCTTTCCATATTCATGAGTAAGACATATCCAGATTTGAATGCCAGTATAGTTCCTTTATGAAGATTAGGCAAAAGGGACTTAATAAGGTATTAATTAGCACATGAAAAGATTGTAATTTCCTTATCTCTCAAATCCTCCTAGTGGGACTTTTGCGGTTGTTACTCCAAATTTAGCAAACTCTACATCTCTCTACTCCTTGAACTTAAAATTTGCCCTTATTTGGAAGGCACTACTTTCCCTGCCATCCTCTTGAGTTGTGGATCTTTTCTCACAGCTTAATATGCAAAGAGACTGGGTCACTGTCCCTGCTGTCCACTACTTCTTTAGAAAAATCATCCTCTTATCTTCCTGCAAAATAACCCAGCAAATGAACCAACACCTCTGTCTTTGGAATGGGATCCATGCCATTCATTTAAAAATTTCCCCCCACACATCAACAATTTTTATCTGCTGGTCTCCTCCAAAATTATTTTAAAATTTAGAACTTGATCCAGTTTTCCTCTCCATCCTTGCCTCTCCAATCCTTGCCATCATCAATAATAATTTCAAAATCATGGACTCTCAGTTGCTTAACCAATTAATTTCTGATTATCTTCCCTTCCATTGTACCTCTATTGCTCCCTTTCTGGAAAAATCTTAGAATTGATCTTAGGATCTTAGAATCTTAGAATTGACCATTGTCAATATTTATAAATGCTCCACTGAAAACCCAATAATTCAAGTATTTCATTCCTTGACTACTCTTACTCATTTTACATTGCTTGTTCTTCTACTCCCATTATGACCCAATCTAAACTCACTCTTTTGACTTTCTCTCATTGACAGGACAAATAGCACCATTAGTGAGCCCTCTCTTTTCTTCATGTCTTGTCTACGCCAGATTTCACATTCTGTACTTTCAGTAACACTTTAGATCCTATTTGCTTATTTTACCAATCTAGCATAAAACCAGCCTTGGGTTGACCCAGTAATTGCTCTGTCTGTGCCTATACCCAACTGTTACCTGTTCTGGGAGAAAGTTATCTAATAGAGCATATCAGTTTCATAAAAACTCAAAGCAACTAGAGCTCTAACTGAAAAATTAGTCTATATTTTTTGCTAGCCATTCAACTACATTTCCAAAAAAATATATTTCAAACTCTACGTCTGCATTGTATGGATGGAGGTTTCTGTGATTTGTCCTGCATAACGGATTACCCCAAACTGCATGTTGTGTGTGAGACTTGTGCTGCATGAGTGACCTTGGGGGCCTACTTAGTTGCACTTTAGCTGGCTTGCAGGCCAGAACTGGCCCTTCTGGTTTGGACACCAAAGCTGTAAATCTTGCCTTGCATCCTCTCTGGCTCCAGGCTGGGCTGGTCCCCAGGATGGAATCTGGGAGGGGAGGAAAGCACATATGACCCAAGCTCCTTGAAGAGGTAAAGACATGATAACATAGGAATGCAGCTTGGTCCATACTGCACATGTAGGCAAACACATGGTTAACGTCAGACCTCATCATTTGCCCTATAAACACCACCCTTATGGAGAGAGTCAGATGGAAGTCTCACCTGAGGGAAGGACGTTCCACCCAGGCCTCTCAATCCAGACTCCAGCCTGGCTGTCTCCACAGCACTTCCCCAACTAATAAGATTGGATGTTGTAAGTACCTGATTTGATGTAACTTTGTCTTACTCTCCTTTACTGCTTACTATTGTCCTCATCTATGTGCAGAATTCTCTTTTCTTCTTTCTGTTTCTATTAGATTTTTATAATATTAGTAAACTAGTTTTTTCCTCTTCGAAACTGAGAGTACGGCTACCATGAATCTTTTCTTCAGAACTTCCCCACTTCTTTCTTCAAACTTCTCTTTCCTCATGCCTGATAACTCATTCATTTCTTATATCCTCACTCTTAAATGATTTTACTCCATACCATAAAATAAAAGCTCACTGATTACCAAAAATATAAAATTAAATAAATTTATTACCATCTTCTTCCTCTGAGAAGCTGTACAATTTTTGATAGTGCTGTTAGATAACAATATATTGTCTTCTTCAAGTGGCATGAGTAACTTCACTTATATTCTTTTCAATGGAGGAAATGTCTCTTTGTTCATATGTGTCCTTCACATCCTCTCTCAAGCATTTTTTAATTATTAATAAATATTTTTTCTTTCTTATTTTCTCAATCTTTCCCTGTATATTCTTATAATTTTTGCACATTCTTAGGAACCTTTCCTTAAAACCTAATAATAATAAGAAGAAAAAGGAAGAGAAAGGGGAGGAGGAGGAGAATGGAAATGATAATGGAAAAAACAAAAACTCAACTTCATATTCCTTGCTAACTTCTAGTCATACTCCGCTTTTCTTGGCACTCAGATTTGAAAGTATGGTCGAACCTACTGCCTTTTCTTTTATTTATCAATCCACTCCAATCTCATTACCTTATCACTCCTTTGTGATTCATGATAACGGTATCTCTAAATTCAATAAATATATGTTATAAAGACCTCTAGGTTTTCACCAAAATTCATGTTGTTTTTCCTTCTTGAGTAGATAGTGTCTCCCTTAGAATTTAGATGTGGGTAAATAACAACAGTTCTAGGCTTTGAGATTTAAGTTGATGTATCATTTACGAGCCAGCAATTTTAAGAAGGTGGGTTTCTCCACGTTCTTTTGGTTTCCTTTCTGTTGCCTGGGCACAGACAAAGATGAGAGGCATTGGAGATAATGGGAAATAAAACATGAGAGAAACAACATCTGAGTCATCACCTAGGGGAGATTCTTCCATCAACTAGGACCAAACATTTGACAATACAGGATAAATGAGGAATAACTTTTATTCTGTTTGAAATACATATTTTTGTATCAAATTTTCTGTAGCCTAGGCAACCCGACAATTGCAATAATTTATTTGGTCTAAATATTTTGTCCGTATTATACTTGACATCAGCATTCAGCAATGCTAATAAAACCTCCTTCATTTCTTTGTCTTTCTATATGAAACACCACTGATATTTGTCCTCACTCTTTCTGCTTCCCTTTGCAGACTTTTCTACAGTATTATTAAATATTAGTGTTCTTCAAAGCTTGGGTGAGGAACTACTCTCTTCTTAACCTATTTCTTGAAGCAATGACTTTAATTACCACTTCTATGTAAAATTAGTGTCACATGATTTCCAGACTCATATAGCCAACTTATTACTCATACCTTTAATGTAGCTTCACAAGGTCATGTCTAAACCATTGTTCAAATATTGAAATTTTGATCAATGTTCATTTGCCACAGTTATTCCCAAGTATTGAGAAAATATTGAAATGGTTACAAAAAGATTATCCTTCTGTAATTCTGGGAATCCTATGAAATCATGTTTCCTTGCATTGTCTTTAAGTTATTGACAAATCTCTAAATAGTACATAACTAATAGCAATCTACACTATTCTTGTCAATAGAGTTGCAACTAAATTTTGACAGAGAGTCAATTGATTTCCATCCCCCACTGCAAAAGAAGTCACCTTTACAACTACAAATTTATTTCAGCCTTCTTGATTGCCTATATATTTGGCTATGCTCTTTTGAATGAACTGTTATCTTCTCAGTGAGTAAAATAGAATTAACCAGGCTATAATGTTAAAGTTTTGGCATGTGTCCATTTTTAATTTGTTTGAATATCATGATTGTACCTTTAAAAAATACTATTTTAGTAAAGGTTATCATTATCCATTAGATTGGGCAAAACTGAAATAAAAACATGTATTAGATATTATTCCTCATCTATATCATCCATTCTAAACCAAATCTTGTTTTACTTCTTAAATATTAAATTATTTTAGTGCAATTTACTCCCCATTGTTGCCACATTAACCAAAATTATCATTATCTCTCCCCTGGACTACTGCAGCAGGTATCTCTCACCAATTCCCACCCTGCTTTAAATCGTTCTACACACTGTATACAAAGAAAAATCATTTAAAATTCAGTCATGGCACTTGCACACCTTTATTTTAAAAGTAAGAAAGGCTGTTAGAATAAAGCCCAAAATACTTATTCTTGTGTGTTCTCCATCCCTCCTACCTCTGAGATTTCATCTCTTACCAAACCTCCTTTATACCAGTTCCAATTTGACATGAACCTTCAAAGTGTAGGACTTTTGAAAAATATGGTTCCTACCAACTGGGAATGATCTTTCCACAAAAGCCTTCTCTAACCAATTATTTCTTACTCATAATATATGGTAACATGTGTCCAAGATTTTAAATAATGCCTTCAATCATGAGGGTTTTTTTTAAAAATAAAAATTGCATCTCTGTAGCAGGTTGAAAATTCCAATTAAAAAACAGATATATGAACATGTAAATTTATTTGTCTATAACTAATTTTACTTGGGCCACAAGTCCTCACTTCTGTTAAGTCACAGAAAATAATACACAATCTTCCTATTTGTAGTAATTTTCTAGTTTTAGAATTAATCATTTCAAGTTGTCACTTCTTGTCAATTTGAGTTTTCAACTCATTAAATTCAAGATTATTCCTTCCCTTTCTCTGTGTGGATAATTTAAGTTTTTGGATAAGGAAAGGAGGAGGTTATATATTAATCTAGAATGTGGATAGGATACACTGACCACATGTGGATGCTTTTAGCTCAACCTGGGCATTTGGTATTTTGTCAGTAACAAAAGGTGAGGTTTCTGGGACAACTATATTCTCTTATCAGAATGGTCAGTGCTATTTTCCTTCTTGTTCTAACTCCCGGGCTACCTTGCTCTCCATCAATTATCTCAGCATTCTTAGGTCCCTTTTCTTTCTGAAAAGGTAGGAAGTGATGTAATATGTTACTACACTTACATGCACACACACACAGATATGCATACACAAAACTAACAAGGTTTGGAGCACTGAAAGGGGAGAGATACAGGTGCTTTTTCTCAGGCATTCACTTCTTGATAAATTCCAATTATGTTTCTATCAATATGCTATGACTTTCTTGTGTTTTCTTGATCTGTACCTTAAATTTCTAAAAGCAGTTGAGGCAAAAATACAGTTTGTTGTTTTTATTTAATACTTAGGGACTGGGCATTTTCAGGCAGGTAATTAAATTTACACTTACCTCTGCTTGAATAAATATAAGATATAATAGTGTGGGTTGTTATTAGAATCTATTAATCCTCAATTCTCAAATATACATATTCACTTTGTCTTAAATTTTCATTCCAGTATCTTCATCTACCTATAGGTTATATATTAAGCTTTATCAATATAACTCTTACATACTATTCTGCTCTAAAATTCCACTCTTTCATAATTATCTGACTTTGAAAAAACACATTCTATTTTTGGTTCATCCAATTATATGTGTGAACTTCCAGCTGTTTAGGTTACTAATACAATGTTAAGTAAGAATCAGGGTGTGTGTGTGTCTGTGTGTGTCTGTGTGTGTGCATGCACACATGTGCGTATACACTCATGGGCACACATGCATGCATGCACGGATATGTGTCTGATTCTGAATAGAAAACACTTCTTTTCATTTCTTTTTTTTCTTTCTTTTTTTTTCTTTTTATTTCTTAAATACTAACTATTCAAACACTTTCAAGATCAGTAACACCAAAATGTTAATTTGAATACAAATAAAAGATTATTCTCAAAAGAAATGGAAAAAGCAGCTTGCTTGCTTGCTTTAGATAAAATCTGTTTGGACTTTTAAGTTTTCCTATTCTACTGCATGCTTCCAAGTCGGGAAATGATCATATGAATCTTAAATGTATAGCTGTGTATTGAAAATAAGATTTTAATTAATGGAGCATTATTAATAGACTTCCTTTATCTTCAGAATGTTTCTATTTCTTCATCCTTTTTTTCCAGAATACTGTGAAAAATTTAGCAATCTCGTAAAGTATATCTGTAATCCACAGAATTGTGCTTCCCTCCAAAAATATCCCGTCTGCTACAGGACTAATCTCCAGTGTGACTGTTTTTAGAGACAGGGCCTCTAGGGAGGCAATAAATAAAGGTTAAATTATGTCATATGGGTGGAGCTCTAATCCAGTAGGACAGGTGTTCCCACAAGAAGAAGAGATACCAAAAATGTTCATGTACAGATGAAAGGCAACATGAGTACACAGCAAGAAGGTGGTCATCTGCCAGGAAAAGAGGCTCACAAGAGACCAAGTTTGCTGGAAACGTGATCCTGTACATCCGGCTCCAGACTTGTAAGGAAATGAATTTCTCTTGTTTAAGCAACCTAATTTGTGCTATTCTATGTTGGTAAGTTGTTATACCCCTAAAAAAGATGAATGCAATATCTGTAACTGCATAAAAATATGCTAGAAAGGGAACACTTTCCAATAAATTATAAAATAAATTTAATCTCTAAAATTCTGATAATATATAGTCTTGTTCCAACTTATCAGTAGAAATATTTTAAACTCCAAGATGGTACACAAAATAATAAAAATACTATTAAATTAAAGAGAGAGGAATAATATGTTCATTATCTGATTCATACCACATGTACCAATGAAAGGAAATCAATTAATTTCTGCCTAACTCAGCTTCACTGAAGAAAGAGATTTTTATTAATGAGGCGCCTGGCCGGCTCAGTTGTTAGAGCATGTGACTCTTGATCTTGGGGTTGTAAGTTTGAGTCCCATATTGGGTGTAGAGATTACTTAAAAAACGAAATCTTTTTTAAAAAGATATTTTTATTAATTAATTTATTCAAGATGAGTCAAGATTAGAATGGAAAACGCAACTTTCATGTTTATAAGAACTATTATAAAAGAAAGAAAACAAAACAAATAGGAGAAAAACTCCTTCTGAATTATTGCAGAGTATAGGTGATTGAATTCAACATCAATAGAAAGGTCTTATAAAAATCAGAGTATAATCACTCATTTCTTGAGTCTTAAAGACCCCGTAACTTATTCAACATAACTGGTTACACTATAGCTCAGAAGTGTTGCCAAGCGAGATGTTTAAACCTAAGTTTTCCTGTTCAGAGTGGTAAAGCGTCATTTTCCATCAGAGAAATATGTCTTAATACAAGAAAAACAAGAGTGCCATCTCAGTCCCTAGCCCTCTTTTCTCCCTACTACTTTCCTTCTCTGAACTTTGCTTAAAACATGTTTTCTCATTATTTTGATTCTGAATACACATATAGGTTATGTTTATGAAAATACTGAACAACTTTAGTACCTCTTTTAACCTGGCCTCTTTGGCCACTGAGTCTAATATACAAACTTTATATCTGCTATCTTCCTGGATGAAACAGAATATCATGGATAAAAAGGATATTTATATTGCAGTTCTCGATGACAGGGTAGATAGAGAATAAAATGGTGGACACTATGTGCAAAGAAGGCAGAAAATACGGTTTCATCAGGATGTTTCATGGTTAACAAAAAACACGCTGCCAGCAATCTTCCTTATTTGAAAGTGATTACAGACTTTAATTACATGTGAAAAAAAAAAAAACCTTCATAGCAACACACAGATTAGTGTTTAATTGAATATCTGGTCATTGTATGAGAGCTAAGTTGACACAAAAGACCGCCACACTTTCAGTATATTATGATAAACCAAACAGGTGAATTAGTGGTCTAGTGATCCCATCATCTACTTCGCAAACAAAGGGAAGGAATTCATTACCAATCAGGATCAAAATTTTAATATTTGAAGCAAAAGAAGTTTAATTATTTTCAGATTTGTCATCTCTTATCTGGATCTGGACATGACAGATGATTAAGCATTTTTTGTTTTATTAGAATAAGCATCCACCAAGGGATAGCAGTGCCAGTCGAAGAACCCAAGTTTACTGTAGAAGTATAAATATGGCTGCTATTGCTTATACATGTAAACTCCAGCTGTACATGTCTGCCTTTTCATGACAAAGACCACTAAACTTTGCACTTTAGTCAGTTGTAGACATTTAACATCAGCATCTCATGACTAGAATGATCCAATTCTCAGTGGCTTCTCTAAGGATTATCAACTATGGCTTGAAAGACTGAGCAATAGCATTCCACAAATGTGGACACTCCTTTAAGGTCTAGATAGGCAAAGTCATGGTGCCCAATGTAATGACAGAAGTTAAATAGAAAGTCACTTAGTTTATACATCTTTATACACTTAGTTTATACATCTGAGGAAAAATTAAGAGTACAAATACTTCTTGACCAAAAAAATAGCTTATATTGAGATAATAATGGAGGTAGAATAAGAGGTATGATTTTTAGCTTCAGTATACATTAGTTGAAATAATAATTTCTTCTGAAAGCCCAATATTGTCTTATTTTGAGAGGTGTGAACTCTGTTGATATCTTATTTGCCCTATTATTTGATAACTTAAGAGCAAGGATAATGTTACATATCACTTTCAGCATGAAAAAACAATCCCACCAAAATCCATAATCCCACATGCATTACAGATAGCAGATCACACATTAATATTAATGATAACACTTTCTTTTATTGTAGAGGTTTCCAAACTTTATCAGTTCACCACAACCTTAGTGATTCAGTAATTTTTTCACTATGCTCCTAGGCCAAAAGAAATACCTAACAGTCCTGTTTATTAAGAAATCACATTCAGTCTACTTAATGTATAATTGTATTTTAACAACTAAGTAGTTGTTTGAAAAAATATTCTTGAATTTAAAAGATAGTATTTTTTTTTTTAAGATTTATTTATTTGAGAGGGAGAGAGAGAGGGAGCAAGCTTACTCATGGGGGGAGAGGGAGAGAGAGTGAGAGGGAGAGAGAGTGAGAGACAGAGAGAGAGAGAGGTTCCATGCCCAGCACAGAGCTTGACACAGGGCTCCATCCCTTGACCCTGAGATCACTACCTGAGCCGAAACCAAGAGTCAGACACTTAACCAACTGTGCCATCCAGGCACGCACCACCCACTCCCTTTTCTTTTAGTAAGATTTATGTATTTATTTGAGAGAGAGAGAAAATATATTGTTAAATATTGTTAAATAACCACAATTACTAGTGGGTTGTGTTGTTGGGAATGGACACTGTAAGGAATATGATTGAACCTTAAATCCTCATTTCTCATTCTACATTAATTTTCACATGGTACTCACTTTTTATCACAATAGTTGCTGAAAACCCAGCTTAACAAAGATATGATAAAGCAAAACAACTGTAGCCCTAACAAAACTATAAATGTCTCTGAACAAATATGTCATGTACTTTTCTACTGTATTTAGTGTTAACACGTTTCTCCTGAACATTTAAAATATCATGCTGTGCTCCTGTGAGTTGGCTGAAGTACCCCTGAGTGCTTTGGTGCATATTTTAAAAGTAGAGGTCCTATTAATCTGGTACTTCCTATTGATTACTATAATTTCTTGTTATCTTATCAGCCAATTTAGAAAGTATAACTCTTAGGTCTCTAAAATTTAGCATCCCTGTATCTGGAAAAGCTACTCCAATCATACAGAGTAGACATATACATATCTACCTAAAGTATATCTATTTTTAAACTCGTGGAAGGCAATAACTAGTGTCTCTCCTCCTACATTCACAGTCCTGTCACAAAAACTGTAGGTGTTAATTTTTTCCTGTGAAAATTTTATGAGTTTTTTACTCCACCATAGTGTAATCTATAATGCTCATTCCTACCAGTTTTTAATTCCCCACTCATGTTATAGTTTATTCCCTAGTAGATAATCATCTGGTAGATTTGCAGGTTATTCAGGTTAACCTGCAAATACTTCTAGTTCAAACTAAAGAACTATAAGAAGTCTGACAATCATCTCTACAGGAACATTTTTTTTTTCACAGAGATCAAGTGTATTTATCTTATTGATACTTACTTGAAAGCCTTTTATCCTTGGACATGTTTTCATTATTTCAATATACAACAACTGAATATCTAGTAAATGCAAGAGAATATATAGTAAATGCAAGAGAATTTTATAGTCATTGTGATGAAATGGCAAAAAGCATGTTTTCCCTGAAGATCTTAAACCTATTCCACATTTGCACGTAAACATAAACCAAATTAGAATGTTAAATGTTTGAAAGAAGCTTTATAAGCAATGTAAAATAGTAATGTTATTCAGAAGTCAATAAACCTCAGCACTCCAGCAACCTCAGACCCTAAGTGGGATGCTTTCTTCTTGAAAAATTCAAGGTCAAAGTCACATGTCAACCTTTCTTTCAAACTGTTTACGAGTAATTCTAACTGAGCCTAAGTGAAGAGAAACACTTTTAAAATCTTATTTTAATACCATGTTTAAGGAAGAGTCAGATTTAAGTACTTCCCTTAGAACTTAGGCTTATAAGAAGTTTGATGAATGACTTCCAAATTCATCTGGATCTTCAACTCTGTCTTATAATCTTAAAATGGATACTGAAATAGCTACTATTCTCTTTACTATTAGTAACCATTCCAATTCCTTAGAAAGGAGTATCCTTTCAAAGCCAAAGTATCCAATTCCAGCAGTTTTCTTTCATTCATAAAATGTGGACTTAGTTGTCAGTGAAGGGAAAAATCTGGACAATTGTTTAAGACTTCTAACATATTTTTACTACCGTGTTAACAAATTATTTGTATCATTATCCATCTATTAACTACATCTTTACTTGTCTGAATCGATATATGAATTTGGAAGGTATATTCTGTTTTAGAAGATGGTAAAAACATAGTATTTAAGAATTCAGTGTTCAAAATCAGAATGACTCGGCTTTAAATTCTAGATTCCTAATTACTTCATTGGAGATTTGCTTAAAGATATTGCCTACCATTCCCAATTTCAAATTAATATATTAATAATGATATTTAGCTCAAAAGGTTCTTGTGACTTAAAATATAAAGTCTGTGACACTTAAGAAGTGCTGTATTGTAAAACCCATATTATATATTTCACCTTGTCAGATTTCCACGTGCATGTTGGTATATTTGAAAGAGTATTTTCAGCTATTCTCAGCATTGTCTTTCTAATCTTATACACACATCCCTTCCCAATTTTAAGCCGACCTCTACCAACACACATTTTTGTCATTTCCCTGGCAGTCTTCTTGGCAAAGGAGTCCGCACTTGATCTTAATCTCTAACCCCTCAGTTTAATTAAAAATGATTTGTCTTAACTGTCCCTTGCCCCTAAGACTTTGTTAAGGTCAATAAAGACCTATGGATTTCCAAGTTGAGTGGGTAACTTTATTTTACTTTTAAAAACATTACTTTGTGTGTAGATCTTAAACACAAAAGCATGTGTGACCACAGCATTTGTAACTACAGCATTCGACAATCATTTCAACTTTTTCTTTTCCTTGACTTGTATGGAAAGAAAAGGTGGTTTTTTCACAGTTCACTTTGCACAGTTTGAACCGTCTCCTCACTAGGAAATACTTGCTAGTTTCCCACAGGCATATGGTAACATTGTGTTTGAGCTATTCCCACTTCCCCTTCCTACAATTAAACTACACTTCTTAGACCTCCTGGTCTTGCCCGTATTTTCTGAAATGTGATTTAAGTGCAAATAACATATATATCTCCTTCAGGAGTGGTTTATAAAACTTCCTTGCATGTATCTCCATGTTTTTTTACTTTCTGCTGGCTAAGTATACTAAGAGAGGACAGAATCAAAGATGGAAGGAGCCAGGGTTTATGAGTAACTACATTGAAGAAAACAGACCTAAAAACCTTGCTCAATATTGTTATATAAATAAGAAATACATGTATCTTATGTTAACCAACTTACAATTGAGGCATATAGTTGGCACTAGAAACTAGCTTGTCTTTACTAAAACATGATAAACCTCCTAGGCTCTCCAACCTGCCAGCTTTCCACTGTCCACTGTCAGCTACATCTACATTACTCTTCTAACATTGTCATAACTCATATATCCTGCATTTCAAACAATTTAGCTCACTGATAGTTTTTGCAAAACATCAAACTTTGTTATGCCTCGGCACATTTCAGTTATGTTGTTTTCAAATATTAAGGGATTTTCCAGATAAATTTATTATTGTTATTTTTCAAAGATTTATTTATTTATTTTAGAGAGAGACACAGCATGAGTGGGAGGGACAGAGGGAGAGGGAGAGAGAATCTTAAGCAGACTCTGCACTAAGTGTGGAGCCCAGTGTGAGGCTTGATTCCAGGACCCTGAGATCATGACCTGAGCCAAAATCAGGAGTCAAACGCTTAAGTAACTGAGCCACCTAGGTGACCTCAAATAAGTTTATTATTGGCTTCAGCTTAAGTTGTTATAGTTCAAGAAAATATTTTGTGTCTTAGCTTATTTGAGCTGCTTATTTTAATGAAATACCACTGACCGCGTAGCTTATAAACAACAGAAATTTATTTCTCATTGCTCTGGAACCTTGAAGTGAGATCAGGGTGGCAGCATGGTCAGATAAGGTACTTCTTCTAGGTTGTGAATTTCTCCCTGTATCTTCACATGGCAGAAGGGGCTAGGAAGCTCTGTGGGATCCTTTTTGTAAGAGCAGTAATCCCATTTGTGAGAGTGGAAACCGTCATGATCCAATCAACTCCCAAAGGCCCCACCTCCCAACATCATCCCTTTGGCGTTGGGATTCCAAAATATACATTTTGGGTGGACACATTCAGACCATAGCATTTGTATCATTTTTACTCTTTCAAATTTGTTAAAGTTTGTTCTATGGTTCAGAATATGATTTGTATTGGTGAAATCCTATGTGCATTTGAAAAGAATGTATATTTTGTTCTTGTAGAGTAGATCTTCCTAAAATATCAGTTAGGTCCAGTTAGTTGATAGTTATGTTCAGGTCAACTACTAAGAGGGTAAGTGGAAGTCTTGAATTGTGGATTTGTCTATTTCTCCTTAAGACACATCTGTTTTTCTAAGTATCAGGTGAAACTCTCTTGTTAGATACATACAATAATTATTCTTACATCTTTTTGGAGAATTAACACCTTTGCATTATGTAATATCTTTCTTTATTCCTGAAAATCCTCCTTCATCTGAGGTCTACTTTGAAAAATAGTTACTCCAGCTTTCATTTGATTGATGTTTGTATTGTATATCTTCCTCTACTTTATTACTTCAGTTGACCCATGTAGATTGTACCTTGTACAAAACATGCAAAAGGCTTATTTCTAAGCTCAAAGCTGGCAAAATTCAAAATATCAATCATTAAGAGAATGGATAAACAAATGGTAGTGTAGTTATAAAAGTATTACAGCAATAAAAAGGTACAAACAACTGATATGTCCAGTAATTCGACTAAATCTAAAAAAGACATAGTATTGAGTGAAAGATGGCAGATAGTGAAGGATATCCTGTACAGTTCCATTTATTTGACAGCCCAAAGAGGCAAAAATAATTTATGGGGATAGAAAATGTTTGCAGCCACGGATGGGGGAAAGAATGACTAGAAAACGTCGTGAAGAAAATGTTGGTGATGGTGGAAAGTTTATATTGTTTTGGGTCCTGGTCACATGGCAGTTTACCATAGACAAAATTATCAAATTAGCAAACTTAAAAAGTGTACATTTATTGAATATAAATTATACTTTCATTAAAAATCAAATTCTTGCTGTGGATACAAATGTGCTCATTACATTGGGGTCTATATGGTAAGGGAGGCAGTGTAGGTTGTTAAAAACCAGCGATGGAGGCCGGACAGACTGGTGTACCTTTCTCAGCCCTAACATTTCAATGACTGTGTGGAAATTTCCATCTCTCAGTCTCTCTTAAATCTTTGTTAAAAGATCTTTCTCTCAGATCTGTTCTGAGAATAAAGTAATACTGTGCTTGTAAACCATCTAGCATAGAAGCTGAAGAAATGGGAGACTGTCATAACTATGTCTTTCCCCTCAATCCTTCAGTTTTTCTGTTTCTTCATGTGGGCCCTCTAATTCCCTGAGACAGTTCCTGATCATCTTCTCATACGAGTAACAATTCCTTTCTATCCTTGGAAAAGAAATCCCCTACTGTCCCTAAAAAATGACGTTAGCAGGGTGTAGGAAGGATTTTCATCCCTATCTATATATGCCTATATACGCCTTTATATATAGATATGCTGAACTTTCATGAATATGAAGTAATATTACTTTAATTTGTGATCTGGACATTAAAAACTGTCAAATACTTACACTATGAGAATATAACCTTTTTGTAACATTTATCCTAACTGTGTGAGCAAGTAAGCACTATATGATTTGTTTCACTTCTGGTTTATTCTTTCCTGCTGTTAGATATATGCCATATATTCTAGGGCCATCCTTCTTCAACGAGTACCACAAGTTCCAAAGTTACACAACACAGGTAGGCTTAGGTCAAAGGTTATTGGTGATAAAGTAATAGTCGAACAACAGGGAAATAAAGGAAGTATTTTGTTACTTTACATTCTGTAATTCGGAGAAAGAAAAGATAGTTTAAAATAATGGGTATCAGAGGTTCATGATTTCATACCCAATAAAGGACTATGCCTTATAGCACTAAAATTAGACAACATCACACATCATTTTATTCTTCTAGAATGTTATTCAAGTTGGGCCACACTATTAGCCATGTTCAAGAAATTTTTTTTCTGATTACACTGCTAGTTAAACTCTATGATATATGAATCCCTGTAAAAGTGTGTTGTGATATTTCGAAGGTGGCACTGGAAAATGAAACCATGAAGGTTGGTATTTTCATAATCATCCCCTCTTTCTTTCTCTTTTTACTTCCTCTAAAACAGGTAAATGTTCAGAAACAATATATTCATAAGATCTAGAATATATATCACCAATTAGACATGACATATTTTAGGAAAAAATAAGATAAAATAGATTTATGGCACAGATTATAATTAGCTGAGCCCAAATCACACAGGATAATTAAAATATTCTTACACGAGACTAAAAGGAGCATGCAAAATAACAGACTGCTCACATGGAAACTAGAGTGAATATGGTTCTGTCTGTTTCTCTCTCATTTTCTCTCTCTCTCTCTCACACACGCATACATTTTTGGATGATAATTTGTTTTTATCACGATTAATCATTATTTTGTTTTGTTTTTACTAATGAGCATCCCTAATAAATTTTCTCAGTTACAATTATACTTAATATCTATAGTAGGGTGAAATGAACAGTTTTAGAACAAACCCCAGGTGTCGGCACAGAAGAGTCTAAGTCAGAATCATAAGCCTGCTGTAAATAATTTTTAAAAGTGCTGCTCTCTGAAAAATCCGTTTTCTGAGAACATTCATCAGGGTCAAGAATGACTTCATCTGAGTCAGGCCACAGACCATATGGTCATCTATAACCACTGTAATTTTAGCTGCATAATATATCTAATGGTCGGTGGATTTTCTAAAGTAAACACTCAAACAAACATTATAAAATTTGACAAAAAACATGCTGTAGTTTAGGATACTGTCTTAGAATCATTTGATAATGACACGGTCATCTTTCATTTACAAGGTTATAATATTCAACAGAAACCTAGGTCAAATCTCTTGTACTAGAGCTGCAGTTGGGGATGTTTTTTGAATGTCAAAAGTTGGGTTGTTTTCTCCTTTTTTAAGTTACTCTGATTTAAATCTCTCTGCCATGAAGAATCAATACCTTGTTTACTGAATCTAAGAAAATAAAAATTATTCAACTTGTTTTTAAGTAGAGTTCTTTAAAAAAAATAAAGCAAACACATCGAAGAGTGAATAAATAACATGTATATTTTGGTGATTTTTTTTTTTTAAGTGAACACATCCAACCAACCACAACTCAAAGAAAAAAACATATAAAATAAGCAAGCACCCAAGAAGCCTTCCTCTTGAAAGTTCTCAGCCATTACCTACAAGAAAAGCAACTAATCTGATTCCTATCTCATACATTAGGTTACATCTGTTTTTGAACTCTGAGTAAATGGAATCATATAGTATACACTTTTGTATGCTGTTTTTTTTATCACTATGTTTGTGATATTCATCTATATTATAAAGGGTAACAGTTCTTTTCAATGTTTCTCATAATCAATTATAATCTTGAATAACATCTAGAGTGTTTCCATTTGAGGGCTATTATGAAAAACATGGCTGTGAACATTCTCTTAATGTCTCTTGATGCACATATCTGAGCATTTCAGTTGTGTATAATAATTGAATTACTTTAGTCATGGGCTACGCATATATTTTCAGCTTCACTAGGCAACTACCAAAAGTTTTCCAGACAAATTAGGCCATTTTTTTTCCTGCTAGCAGCATATGAGATTTCTAGGCATGCCACATTCTTGCCAACATTTAGCAGCATGAATATTTTAAAAATTTAGCCATTCTGCTAAAATCAAAAACTCAAGAAATAGCAAGTGTTGGTGAGGATGTGGAGAAAAAGGAGCCCTCACGCACTGTTTCTGGGATTGCAAACTGGTGCAACCACCATGGAAGAAGACAGTTATGCAGGTTCCTCCAAAAATTAAAAATAGAACTATCCTTTGATCTAGTAATAACACTACTCGGTACTTACCCAAAGAATATGAAAACACTAATATGAAGGGATTAATGCCCCCTATGCTTATTGCAACATTATTTACAATAGCCAGATTATGGAAGCAGCCCAAGTATCCATCAATGGGTGAATGGCTAAAGAAGATGTGGTATATATATACAATGGAATATTATTCAGCCATAAAAAAGAATGCAATCTTGCCATTTGCAACATGAATGGACCTAGACAGTATAATGGTAAGCAAAATAAGTTCATCAAGAAAGACAAATTTCATATGATTTTACTCATACGTGGAATTTAAGAAACAAAACAAATGAGCAAATAAAAAAGAGAGAGTGAGAGAGAGAGAAACCAAAAAAACAGATGCTTAACTATGGAGAACAAACAGATGGTTACCAGAGGGGAGGTCGGTAGGATGGGTGAAATAGGCGAAGGGGATTAAGAGTAGATTTATCTTGATGAGCAAGCACTGAGTAATATACAGAATTACTGAATCACTATATTGTACACCTAAAACAAATATAATACTGTATGTTAACTACACTGAAATTTTTTTTAAGTAAAAAAAAAAATTAGTCATTCTAGTTTGTAAATTGATCTCATCCTGGTTTTAATTTGCATTATCCTGGTAATAAGTGATGTTGAACAAATTTACTTCTCCTTATTCAGCATTAGGATCTTCTTTTTTAAAGTACGTATTCAAGCATTTTGTCTATTTTTGTTTTTAATTGGTTTGCCTTTTTTTAATTAAAGTGTGAAAAATATTAGTATTCTGTGAATCCTATATGAAATATACTTTTGATAAATATTTTGGTTCTCACTCTATGGCTTGTCTTTTTACTATCTTAAGAGCTGTCTTTTTATGAACCAAAGGTTTTAATTCTAATTAAGCTTAATTTATCTCTCTTTCTTTAATAATGGTTTGTTCTTTTATGTCTTCTTTCAGAAAGTATCTCCTCCAATAATATTTCTCTATATAATCTTCCAGTAGCTTTTGTTTTACTTTTTAGAGTTGAATATGTAATGCATATTGCTGAAAATAGGTGTAAAGTTTCAATCATTTTCCATGTTTATCCAACAGGTGAGCAACATTTACTAAAAAAGAATCCATGTTCTTTCTTTGTTCTAAACTCCACGGTATCTCCGTCTTAATCAGGTTACTCTCTATGTGTAAGTTGATCTCTGGATTTCCTATTATGTTCCACTGTTTTGTCTCCTTTTACAGCAATAACTGAGTCTTTACTAGTGTAGTTTTATTAAGGCTCTACATATAAGAGTGAATTCTCCAACTTTGCTCTTCATATGTATTTCCATACCAGTTTTAGAATTATCTTGTAAATTTACACAAAAATGACCGGACATGCACACATATACACATACAACCACATGCACACTCCTTTGCATGAGTGCACTGAGTTGAGAGGGGGGAGATCATTCTGAGAAGAAGTTATGTCATTTCAATGTCTCTTTCAATTTAAAATTATAGTATATTCCTCCATTTATTCAGTTATTCTTTAAGCTTTTTCTCAGTAACACTTTATAGTTTTCTGTTTAGTGGTCTAAATCTTTTTTGAAGATTTTTTTTCCTGTATATCTGATGAATTACATCATCATTTTTACTGTTTTTACAGTAAAAGTACATTTTTACTGTTTTTTTTTTTTGGTTTAAATTTTTTAGCATATAAAACAGTATAGTTTTTGTATTTACATTGGAATTGGCGATTTTTTGAAATTCACTTAATACTTTTTTTATAGAATGCTTTTGGATCTAAATAAAGATTTCTTCAGCTCCAACACTTTTGCTCTTTTAAAAGCTCAATTGGACCTTTCTATAAGCTCTTCATACCACATTTCTTAGAGTCTTGGCAGATGTCTAGTAATTGATATAGTAAACTAATATTTAAAAAGGTTTAAAAATAGCTAGTGAGGACCCGTTTGTTATCCTCCCCAGATTGTCATTTTATTAGAGGATTTTTTGTTTTTAAGATTTTATTTATTTATTTGTCAGAGAGAGAGAGAGAGCACAAGCAGAGGGAACAGCAGGCAGAGAGAGAGGCAGGCTCCTCACTGAGGAAGGAGCCCGATGTGGGACTCGATTCCAGGACCCTGGGATCATGACCTGAGCTGAAGGCAGATGCTTAACCGACTGAGCCACCCAGGCGTCCATTATTAGAGGATTTTTTTCAGTGACACTCAGTGATAAATCAAAGGAATGACTCTATTGGGGAGGAAAATTTTCCCTTTTACACTTCTAAATTCTCTGGCTGGTCAAACAACATGAAATAAGACAAATTAATAGAAGACCAACAAATTTAATTATGTACCTATAGGAACCTCATAAACATATATGAAGACTCAAAAAGCAGGTAACTGAGACTTACACAACACCTTGAGCTAAGGGAAGGGGTAAGAGTCTGGAAATACAAAGGGAAGGAAGGCCATTCACAGGGAAGCAGAGGAGATGTTTGGAAAACAAAGATTGACCTATTATGCAGATAAATTTCCTAGATAAAAAGGTTCTCTCAGATAGTAGCTCCTGTCCTGGTACAAGGTCCCTTTACAATTTAGCAGATGAGCTGGAGGAAGAGAGCTATTCCTGAATCTACTGGGTTTTGACTGCCTTTAGCTCAAAATAATCCTCATGAGAAAATGGCATATTTTGAGGTGACAAATTCTGTTCTCTTTCAAGTCTATCAGTGGAGAGTATAGTGGAAAGTTCTTCCAGGAGACCTGTAGGCACCTCAATTACCCCTCAAATCCATGTTCTAAATAACAATTCATTCTACCTGTCTATTCATTCTACCATTCTACCTGTCTACCTGTTCTAAATAACAATTCATTCTACCTAAATAACAATTCATTAGCTATACCTAATTATACAGCCTTGCACCTGTCGAAGCATCCTGACACTGTAGTAACTTATTTAAAATATTGCAAAACGGAATGAAGATACAAGATACCACTATTTCTTCTCAATGTGTAGTTTAACATTACATCTCCAATTTGCAAAACTTTATGTTAAAAAGATGAATGAGTATCCCATTGTATTATAAAACAGGAAGAGGCAATGAACGTATCAATTGCATATTTCAGAGCAACTAAAATTTAAATGCTTTCTAATTAGCCTATTCATTTTCAAAATGTCCTTCTTTAACCTACAGTGATCATGTCAGGGAATCAAATAACAAAATGTCAGTGGTCACAAAATGTTTCCCTGGTAATCTAACTATTTATATCCTGGAAAAAATATTTAGCTCTGTTATCTTTCGTTTTAGTAGTATTACAATGTTCTGTTTATAACACTAACTTTATATTTTTTTAACTGATGAATTCAAGTCCTAATATCAAAGAAAAAAAGAAGGCAATTTTAATTATTTGAATAGAAGAGAGGCATTCTGAAATTTTAAGATAATTTAATTCCTTTTTATGCATAATGTAGGGGCCAAAAGCAGGCAGCCCTAAGATGGGCCAGTTTAGCATGAAGATTATTTTGAATTAAAAGCAATCAAAACCCAGCAGATTTAGGATTTGAGAGAGAGAAAGAGAGAGAGAGAGCATGAGTGGGATGAGGGGAAGAGGGAGAGCAGACTCCGTCCCCAGCAGGGAGCCCTACGTGCGGCTCCATCCTAGGACTCCGGGATCATGACCTGAGCTGAAGGCAGACAACTGAGCTTCCCAGGTGCCCCTAAAATTATTCTTAACCATAGTACTAACGTGCTCTCCCTAAGTATTAAAATGCTATGATGTGCCTTGCAGAGAAAATACATGTGTTAGATAAGTTTCACTCAAGCATGAGTTATAGTACTATGAGTTCACTGTTAATGAATCAACAAGATATTTTAAATAATGTGAGCAGAAACACACATAAAACAAAGTTATATACTGATCGGTTGATGAAAATGGGCCCAGAGATTTGCATGAACTTAACTCTGTATTTCCCCTAAGAGCAATCATTTATCATTCACTATATTTATTGTTTGGAGCAATTTTATAGAACACAACTACTGTGAATAATGAGAATTGCCTGTGTTTAATTTAGAACGTACTTGTACCTAGAAAGTCAATTTGAATAGAATAACTTCCTAAGCATTGCTAATATTTCGGGCATGTCACAGATCCATACCATCATCAGAAAAAAAATAATATAAAACACTGTGAGGAAATTCAACAGGTAACTTGTTGATAAGCTCCTCCATATGTCAGCAAATTCAAATAAGAAATAGACAAAAAATTAAAAGAATCAATAATAGTAGTGATGTGGGAAACAGAGGCAGAAGAAAAGTTATTAAATTTCCTATCTAGAGCCCACTGACAAGTCCTTGAAACAGGCAAAGTGACATTCCTCCAGGGACTCAACTGCCTCCACCCTAATACTTTGCTAAGGGCCAAAGGCAATCCTAGCCTGACCGACCCCCATCCCAACCAGGATCCTCTAAGTCTGCTTTAACATATAAAAATTCCTTTGGAAACTTCCTTTATCTCTAAACCCTCCAAGATATATGTGGGCAATCATCCCCAAGCATAAGGCCCACCGATATACATCTGAAGGGTGTCATGACTAATGTTTATTAGACGGTAATAAATGACCTTTTCCCAACAACAGCTAGCCCCTCAAGGTCCTGGAAACCTTGCTTCCCAAATTCCTTAGAGAGTTATGCTATCCCTGACCCCCTCCCAACTTGCAAGTATATAATGGCCCACTGCTCACAACCCCGGTGCAGAAGCATCGGCAGCAGCAACAGCTCTTTCTGCCCAGGGGTCCTGTCCCCGTGTTTTAAGAAACCACCATTTTGCACCAAAGACATTTCAAGAATTCTTTCTTGGTTGTCGGCTCTGGACTCTACCCCACTGAACTTCACTTATATTCTAAAACTTCATCAGTAGAGATACTAATATAAAACTTCTAGAAATATTGTCTTAAGTACGAAGGATCTTTTCCTTAATACCTTTGTTCTCTAAATTGTAAAATATAACTCTTTAAAAGTGTATACAATACCTATGCACCACTTAATAAATTACACACTAAACACCTATGCAACAACCACCAGGTCAGATCTAAATAATCCAACATTTGCAGGCCCTCAGAGAACCTCAGGAGCACCTTCCAATCTAACCCTGCTATTGTTCCTAAATCTGAACCCTATCCTGATTTTCATGGCACCTTTAAAAAAAAACTTCATCTTTTTTCCTACCTTCTTTGAAATATTAAATAATTGTGATTATTTACTTTCTTTTGAAGTTATTTGGGATTTAATCTCACTTTTTTGGGTGTAATTTTGTATATATTACAACATTCCATCCCTGATTTAGCAAAGATAAGTTTAATTGGTACTTAGACATTACGTACAATGCAAGAACCATAGGTCATATAGAACATAGGATGCTCTGTTATTTACCTTCCAAATTATGTGATGTTTATATGATATTGTGCTGTATTTAGATTTTATATGTGTATATGACTTTGTATATTCAACTACACATGCCATTAGTATTTGATAAAATGAATGTAATATCTGGATTTAGCCACATGTTTACCTTTTGTAATTCTTCATTTCTTCCTGCTCTTCTAATCTTCCATTTGGGATATTTATTCTGCCTCAAGAAAGTCTTTTATTATTCCTTTATTGTTCCTTTATTTGTGATGTACTGATTACAAAAATTTCCACACATCTTTTTTCTTTTTTTTGTCTAAAAGAATCTTCATTTTACTTTTAATACTATAGAGCAATTTTAAAAATTCAATTGGAATTCATATTGGGTGATTGTTTTATAGCATACAGAAAATACCATTATCTTCCATTATCTAGTGTTTTTCATTGTTGGCAAAAGGACAATCTAATAGTTAACCAAAAGCACCTTGATACTTTCAAAGTAAATGGTCTTCCCTTTTTGTTTTTTAGCAATTTCCTCCATTATATCCACCACTTTGTGGATTCTTTTTGATCTACCTTGTTTGAAATACTGGAGTTTTTACTTTTGTGGATTGTAGTCTTTTATTATGTATTAAATTATCAGATATTATTTCTTTAGTTATTTCTTTTGTTCATCTTCAGTCTCTCTAAGATCTTCACTATACTATCTGTAACTCTTATCATCTTTTCTTGATTTTCTATCCTTTTGGTACCCATGCCTCATTCTAACTGATTTTCATAATAAGCAGCTTTTAACTTTCACTCTAGAATTTCTATTTATTTTAAAAACCCATGTCCTCTTTTACATTTTCTAGTTCTATGCTGAAATACATGTTTGTGGTTATATTCTTGATTATAGCAAACAGAATGGTATTACAGTCTATGTCTGAGTCACCCAATATCTAAAGTGCTAATAGGAGTATTATTGTTGGTTTTATTTGTGTGTGCATGTGTGTGTGTGTTGGGTCTTCTCATGTACTTATTTATCTTGGAATGGGTTATGGACATTTGAAAAACTTACATGTAAAAATTATCTTTAACTTCTATGATTTCCTAGTTATCACAATTTCATTTGCCTCTGAAAGACACCAGGGACACTCTCATCCTTGTTTCTCATTATTCAGATTTTAGGACTTAAACTTGCTGGCCCATTCAATCAATGAAAGCTGATTAGGGAGAGCAGGCATATTTCTAGTTCACCATTATTCCTGGAATCCCAACACAAAGCTCCTATTATCTTATGAGACCATCTATCCTCATGGAGTTCTAAAATTTACATTCTAAAAAGTTCAGCTCCAAGTTAAAACTAGAACCAGCATAATTTTTGGTCAGTAACATGTTAATTGTGAGAGAAACAGTAAACTCAAAGTCTTTTGCAGGATTTTGGCTTGAACAAATGGAAAGATTTTACTACCATTAACAGAAATGGCAAATAAGGAAGGTTGAGAGAATTTGGAGAATAAAGAGTTACAGAAATATTAACTCTCAGATATCTGAAAGATAGCCAAGTGAAGATGCTGAGTAAGCAGTGGGATAAAATGTTTGGAGTTCACAGAAAAGGCTAGGATATAGACATATAGTTGGAAGATATCAGTATAAAAATACTTATTTAAAGCCACTGGACTAAATGTTAGTAAATGAAGATACGGAAGGGGAAAAGTCCAAGAATGAAGTGTGGAAGCATTCCAGTGTTAAGATGTTGGGTAAGCAGAAACCAATAAACTTCAATGGAATTAAGAGGAAAGTATAATTTTAGAAATCAGATAAAGAAAAAAGTGTTCCAAAGAGGAATGAATGATAATAAGAAATATTGCTGATAAGTCAAATAAAAGAAAGGTCAAGAACTGACAAATAGATTTATAAAGGTGAAAGTTATTGATAACCTTAACAAAAGTAATGTTGGTAAAGTTATGGACTTAAATTCTGATTGGGCGACTTCAAAAGAAAATGGGAAAACAATCAGGAGAGTTAGAATACACATACAGCTGGAAAGGAGCAGAGAATGAACATGCAGTCTAAAGTAGTAAAGAGTGAGATTTTATATTTTACCGTATTAAAAAATTTTTCAACATGGGAAAAATAACAGCATGCACGCATGCTGGTGGGAATTGCAGAAGTGGATATTGATACTGCAAGAAAGAAAATAAATCGCTCTAACAATGTCTTTGAGAAAGGAAGATAAGATGTATTGCACATCTGAAGGAGTTGGTCTTAAGATGCGTGTGAACAGTTTATTTCTTATGTTAGAAAGGAAGTCACAAAATGCAGGGCCAGATGTGTTGCAAGCTTCTCTGGAAGTTCTCTTATGATTGTAATAATTTTCTTTGTGAAATGGGAAGCAAGGTTATTATCTGAGTGCACAGATAAGGAGGTGGTACTCTTAGTTTGAGGAAAGACTAGAAACATAAAGTAGTAATTTAAAAGTGCTAGAGTGAATGTTTGACAAAAATACAGGTACGATTGCTTGGCAACACTGAAAGCCCACTTGAAATTAATGATCATGAAATAAAAGCCAGGACAGTCAGCATGACAGAGAATTTTTTCTCCCGTCAGTGAAACAGAGATGGACTTAAACCACTGCCAAACGAATATGAATAAAGAAAAGAGCAGCAGGTAAGTTGAAGATATGTTTGAAAAAAGTGTCATTATAATCATCTATCATGGTATTTAAGGAGAAACAAGAACCCCTGAGAGGAATGAGGGGCAAGGTAAGATTACTGAGATTAAAATCTAGTGAGGCCCAAGGACTGCTTGACAATTTGGAGGAGTTGGAAAGGGAGGAGATGCAAAAACAGACTGGGATTCTTGAGACATGCTGTGGAAGCTTAATTTCATTAATAATAAAAATTGTAGGGTATATCAAATAAAAATGCAGATCTAATAAGGAGAGACTTTATTTGAAAGAATTACTGCTAGACAGTGGAGAGGGACTATTGGGTAGGGAAATACTCCATATAGGGACTACTAGACTAGAGAGAAGCGCGACAAGATTTGCAGGGATTTCAGGGTTAGACAAAAAGAGATTTTCTTTTATACAGGGGAGTATAAGTTTTACCAGGGGTGGTGGACTGGGGGAGATCGTTCCTTAAGGAAGGGTTGTTTGCCAGCCTAATTTAAAGGTAGGTCAAAGTTCAGGGAAGGAGAAAATTTTAACCACAGTTTGGATAACATTTTATTTCTATCGATCAGTGAAGATAAAGCAGGTCAACTAACCACTTTTGAAGCAAAGAATGGGAATCGAGAGGGTCTGTGTCTGGCCCTGTTGTAAGTAAATAAAGGGGACATCCCCAGTTTTATCTGAGTCAAATGGGGAAGGGTAATCCTTTGAGTCCTTTTCGTGCGCGTGCTTCAGAGTGTGTGTGTGTGTGTGTGTGTGTGTGTGTGTGTGGTGGGGCAGGGTAAGGAGGGTGTTCCTTTAACTTTGTTTTTCAGAAGCAAAGGGTTCTAGGTAAATTCAACATTGTTAAGTATACCAGGTAGATGCTATTTGGTAGAGAACAAAGTCATTAAATAAGAGAAATTCCAGAGACTGAATTAAGAATGGAACAGTGTTGGAAAGCTGAAATTTTCACCGAATAAAGGGGTGTGACTCAAATGTTGCTTGTTGACTACTTAATAAGAAAGTAACAAAGCTGATAAAAATAGCCATAATTAATTGCAGAAGAAATACACAAAAATGAATTATTTAAATAACCAAGATTTAAAAAATGAGATTTAGATAATGCCTATTTAATAGTTTTAATATTTAACCAGCAGTTGCAAAATTAAAGAAAAAACATTTTCTTGCATTCATGACTGAATTATTTTATATAATTATCCTTTCCTGTTGCCAAAAGCAGTATGTTTTATCTGCAATTATTTGCTTTAAATGCTAAAAACAGCAATATTGGCTCTTAGGATATATGAAAATGGTAGTTTCTGAGAATACAATGATAAAACAACAAAGCTGAATTTCTCACAGATGTAGAAATTTTGAGGTTCTAACTAATACATTTGCATGTTCTTTTACAAAGCATTGTTTTTCTGTTCTTTGAAAATTAGAAGGGAAGTGCTTTAAGATGTATAAAATGGTGTTTGTCCCTTCATATTACTTTTGTCAACATTTACATGTTCATGTATACTACTTCATTATTCAGAATATCTCATTCTATGAATATAGCATAAAACAGAAAATTTATTATAGTCATTTGCCTAATATTTATGAAGGTCATGTTTTCATTGAGGCAGATATGATATAATTTCGGTCACCTTTGTAATGTTACCAATGTAACCAAATGGGAGCTTTGGTTCAGTTTTATGGTAGGAAAAAAACTAAATCATCCAGAAGCAGTGTTTCATCATGAAAACATCGTCTAGAAGCAGATTCAAGTTCTTTTTATATTCTGAGTTAGGATAAAGATACTATCTTCCAGATCCTGCAGTTATTGTTTCAGTTGTTAGTCGTGTAGTTTGGGTTGTAACAGTCTAACAAATAAATGATCAATAAAATATATTACATAAAAACATGCTCTGAAATAATTTTTGGTTCATGTTTCAGTGGCCGTGCAAACAATGCCTGTTTGCCTCTTTCAAACATAGATTTTAAAATTTATTATCTAGCAGAATGTAGTTAAGTAAATATTTAAACTTCGAATGAACTAGGTCATTATATTCTTTTTACCTCCTCTTCTATAATAATCCTCATTTATGTAATATGTGTTAATATAATTATATCATAAGTTTAATATATTACCTTAATATATGTGTGTTTTATAATATATATAAACTATATTGTACATAATATGTATTATTGGATATATATGTATATTATTAGATATTAACCTTAAGCAATGAGAACCTGGCCTAATAAAAAAGTAACACTAAAAATATTGATGGAAATTAGTGATGTTATTGTTAGAGGAAATCTTTATTATAAATAGACATATTTTCCTAGAAGATATCATATATGGTAAGCAACAAAATTGACTCAGTAATAAATAAAAAGTTAAACAGATGCAGCAACTCATTCCTGAGGCTGGAAAACTGGTTAATAACTGAGATAATCAATGATTTTTGTTTGATGACAAAATTATTTCAAATCTCATTTTTAAAGAATACTCAAAACACATCTGTTTACATTTGTGCCTTTAACCCATTTAAAAATGGCATAATAACAAGGAATGACGCATTTAATTTTTTAAGGTGATCCTAATGCATTTTTCTCTTGCTTAAGATTGACAGGTTTACCTGACCTTGCCCACATTATAATATACAGGAGGAAAGCGGTTAACCGTGTAGGTTTGAATGCCACTGCCACCCCTTAGATATTCTCTAACACCTGCAGGCTATTGAATGACTGTAAGCAACTGCTTCTTCATCTGCATAATGGAGATATTAGTAGTTTCGCCATCATAAGGTTTATGAGAAATGAGAAAATTTATAAAATGAGCTTAATATACTTCCTGGAATAATAACCTTAGTAAATGCTGGTTATTGGGTTTTTTGTTTGTTTGTTTTTTTGTAGATTTTATTTATTTCTTTGTCAGAGAGAGACAGAGAGAGCTGGTATGAGGAGCAGCAGGCAGAGAAAGAACGCGGGACTCGATCCCAGGACGCTGGGATCATGACCTGAGCTGAAGGCAGATGATTAACTGATTGATCCCCCCAGGCATCCCGTTTGCTGGTTATTGTTAATCAATAAAAATATTTGAAGTTTTTGACAATTTAATTAAAGAACATGTGCTTCAGATTTGTAAAGGTATTTACGGGCTTTTAGCATGTTCCTGGTGTGGCTGTTATTAATGTTTTTAGTATTTTGCAAATACGAGACAGAAATAGGGAGCAAGATCTGGTTATAATGGACAAATTTCATTATTTATTTTAAATATTTTTTTATTTGAGAGAGAGAGAGAGCACGAGTTGGGGAGGGGCAGAGGGAGAGAGACAGAATCCTCAAGCGGACTTCCCACTGAGCGTGGAGCCCTATGTGGCGCTCCATCCCAGGACCCTGAGATCATGACCTGAGCCAAAACCAAGACCTGTTTGCCTAACTGACCACTGAGGTGCCCCCAAATTTCATTATTTTAATTCATATTTAATATAATTGAAATTCTTGTTCTTTTATTTAAATTGTAAATATTATTTTTGTCCAAAATTAATGAATTATTTCATGTTGCTATCTCTTTTCATATCGAAACATTTATTTTAATCTTTTAAATCATTATCCTCACTTAGAATACTGCAACATCCAGACATTTGCTTGGTTAAGAAATCATAGAAAAATATATTTTTTACTGTATATCCATTTTCTTATGTAAACAAATTGATTACTTCAATAGAAAATAAATTATTTAGAACATAGATTTAAAAAGGTCACAAGTAATCTCAAAGGCACTGTGATTAGACTTGAGAAACAGACTTGTAATTTAAATTCTTTGTTTTCTTGTTTTGGTAACAATATTCAGCATATTTGTGCATCTTTCCTTTGGACATTTACATATCCTTTGTAACAGTAAAATTCAACCCTAACCTAAGTTATCCAGAGCTAATGGTGTATTTACTCCTGACTTCAATTAGGTGAATTAGCAATAAAAATGTAAGTGATTATAAAATAGAGTCAACTAAGACCATTGTGTCTGATTTCACTTCGGTTATAAGCTCTATTTCAAAATTCCATTAGCTAAATTAGAGGTTTATCCTGTAACCCATTTCTCCTACGCAAATGGCAACTCTGCATTTGTGCTGATTGTCACTGTATAATTTTATGAGTTTGTCATTTAAAAAAATAAATGTAATTGTACCATCGTATAGCAGAGAAAATGAAGCTATTCAGCTATACCCTACTACCTCACAGATATTCACATGAATATTACATATTTTTCTACTGAGTGGTTGTGGGTATAATGAGATTACACCTATTCCTAGTACCTTTCTGGATAATAAGAAGCCGCTACTGTACAAGATCATTTTCAAAGTCATTGAAAAGTAGAAAATGACTACAGCATACCAATAATGAGGGCACAAGTAAAATTGCTATTAAATTTCTTCACTCTATAGTACCACACTGTATGAAGAAAAATCGAGAGACACCCATTATTTTTTTTTATTATTTAGTTAATGAGAAAATACATGGGAAAAGGATTTTAATGGCCATTTTTAGTAAGAAATAACCACGACTTTTACTTCAGAAAATGCTATAAAAGATTAACACTTTAAAACAGGGTACCATTTTTATTTACCAGAATAAGTAGTACTGATTTAAATTTGGTATAGGGTTCAGAACGGAAACAACTATAACATATTTTACATTTTATAATAGTACTAGTCCTCATATACATATTATAAGCTAAGCTCAGCAACTATGGTTAAAATCTCTACCTGCAGATAAAATTTTTAGAATGTTGATAACCTTTCTCTAGATGTTTTCCTTTATCTCCATCTGCAATACTTAGGTAAGCCAAGTGTGGATAATGACTTTCTTCTTCATAAGAGGCATAAAAAACACATAGGATAAATTGAAAGTTTAATTTCATTTATAATATTTTCTTATTATCTGTTCTAAATAGCAGCTGCCCAGATTCTTTAAATACTCAAATTATCCAAACTCATTTTAAGTTCCATTTCTTCATGTCCATCACTGTCATCCTCATGATTTAGTCACCAAAGCATCTCATTTTTTCTTCTTTCTTACCAGTGCTACACACTCTATGAGATATACTGGCATATGAAACCCTGTCTGAATCATTCCAAACGCAACTATTTATCTGATTCCTCAACATTGACATTGTTGTAAATACCCTGTCTACTAGGTGCTGACCTCACTATATCCATTCTTTGAGAGATCTTGAGTTGACCTGACTCAGTATCTGTCTGCTTTTGCAAACATTGTTGCCACTTCCACAGGCCTGGCCACAGGGCACATTAACCTTGTCCAATTCTGACCATAAACTCTCCTGAGAGCTGTGTCCACTTAGAAAATTTACTAAGAAATAAACAGCTTATAAGCAGAAATGCTTAACTTTGTCAAGGAGTCAATGCTCAGAAAGGAATTATCTCTGTGACTAAAACATGAAAAACAATGACTCATTTTCAAAATAGTGTGTACATTACCTGTGTTCCTCTTATATTTTAAAAATCAACAGAATTCAAATTTATTCACAAATCTAAATCATTAAAACCCTTTTTGGATTTCGTCCTTTAAAAAAAATTAAGCCACTCACATATACTGGTAGGAAGAATTTGGAAGTAATGGAATAAAAAATACTAACCATGTTACTCAAGTATCACAAAGATCCATATGATGGTTAAAACTTACTTGCAATATTTATATTTTAACATTAGTTACGAATTGGTTAAAGTGATTTATGAAAGAAGTTAAAAAGTTAAGCTAGATATCCATTTTGAAAATTATCCTCTTTTTAAAACACTGGCATTATTTTACCACTATGATCATTTTTTAATTCCTTAAACATATAGTTATAGGCCTTAAACATATAGTTATAGGCCTTAAACATATAGTTATAGTTATAGTTATAGGCCCCTATAAATACTTAAAATGATTTCAAAATGTCTGAAATTTGTTTAAAAAAATAAAATTCTATCTCTACTAGTGACCTTTTTGTTTTCATGTATAAGACATTTTAGGTCTAAACAATTACTGAATCTAATGGCTATACATATAAACAGAGGAAATAATATTGGAATTGATCCAGTCAATAGCATTGTAAGTAAATGAATTATTCTAAGATTACATTATAAGCTCTTAATAGAATTAAAAATTACCTTATAGGCAAAAGTAAACAAATTATGAACAATGAAGCAAATTAAATAGTTTAAAGAATTTCTGGCATGCCATAAACTTTGTATTAGCTATGATTAAGTTTTATAAGCTAAAAATTACTCTTATGTGAAAGAATTTTATTATTCAAGGTATTTCAGCTTTTTAAGCCAAAACGATCAATGAGTTTGCTTTTTTTTTTTTTAAAGATTTTATTTTATTTGACACAGAGACAGAGCACAGCAGAGGGAGTGGGAGAGGGGGAAGCAGACTCCCTGCCAAGCAGGGAGCCTGACATGAGGCTTAGTCCCAGGACCCTGGGATCATAACCTAAGCTGAAAGCTGACACTTAATCGACTGAGCCATCCACACACCTCAATGACTTTGCTTTTTAAGACAATTTCTATGTTTCAAATAGAGTTGTTTTTCTTCACAATACTTTATTTTTATTTATTTATTTATTTATTTTTAAAGATTTTATTTATTTATTTGTCAGAGACAGAGAGAGAGCACAAGCAGGCAGAGCGGCAGGCAGAGGCAGAGAGAGAAGCAGTCTCCCAGCTTAGCAAGGAGCCCAATGCTAGACTCGATTCCAGGATCCTGGGATCATGACCTGAGCCGAAGGTAGCTGCTTAACTGACTGAGCCACACAGGCATCCCCACGATACTTTATTTTTAATACTCATTATTAACACTGATTTTTATTTATAACCCGCCTAAACAAAATCATCTACTTGTGAAAATGATCTTTATTTATGCATCTTAAGTCCCATGTGCCTTCCATGGGCTTGGGTAGTTAAGCCATTATTTATGTTTTACAAAAACTATACTCATAAAATATCTATTAAACAATAAACTTAACACAAAATATTTTAAAATTAGATTTTCAAATATACCAAATTTAATTTTGTCTCAAATTAAAGGAATGAAATTTTTACCTCAAAAAAGGAGACATTTTAATGGATATGGAAGAAAATATGTGGATTTTAAAAGTGTTTATTTGTGAAGTAAGGGGACCTTTCTAAATAAGATAGAAAGCTCAGGTGCTATAAAAGGTAAATAAATTTAACTTCATAAAATTAAATATGTCTGTATAGTAAAAATTTTAAAAAGTTCAAAAGATAAAATTGGAATGACATACGAATAAGCATCTTTAATTTTCTTAACATGTGTATAGTTCTTAAAACTGATAGGAAAAATACAAGCAACATAATAAAAACATAAAGAGAGGAATAATTTATTCACAAAACAATATACAAGTTGCTTTCACATATGAAAATGTGCTAAACATTCTGTATAATTTTAAAAAGTTCAAAATAAAACCAAACTGAGATACTACTTTTCCTGTCAAGATAATTAAGGATGAAAAACTTAATTCACATCATTAGTGAAGATGTGAAGAATATGAACTCCTTTTGGGGATAATCTGGCAATATCTATCAAAATATAATATGCAGGAAATCACTGTACAAAAATATTAGTAAAACACTGTACTTACTAAAAAGGGAAACAATGAAAAATAAATCTCAAGAAAAAATAGTTAAAGCATAATTCTGTATTCCGTGATGTGATATCATACCACCAGTAGCATATTCTTTTGGTGCCTTGCCCAGATCCCTTCACAACCAGATTAACTCATCTTCCGGGTCTGTGAGTTTGGGCAGCTAGGAATTTACAATTCACAATAGCTTACAATGTTTCCAGGGAAATAACTTCAGTAGCTCTAATCACCTCACCTGGGAGATTATAGTTCCATCTGGGAGTTACAAGGGCACTTGTTGGCAATTAGTTACTGATACAGCAGTACAAAATCAGGCCCCTTTGCTTCAAGATGAAACAACACTGTGGCACCATCCATACCACAGAACCCCCCATGAAATCAGGCTGAGGATAGACTTCAGCTAAAGTATATCTGGGCTTGCTTCTTCTCAGACTTATCCTGGTTTCTTTATTTTCTTAAAGTTTTCTCCTGATAGCATTCTCCTAATAAAGCTCTTGTACAAGAATCCTTATCTCAGGATCTATTTCTATCCCTGACCCAAGACACATCATTAAAATAAAAAGGAAGCTCTATTTTATTATTATTGATCAGTCATTAAGAATATTAAGTGAAATTGAGAGCTGTACAGCAAAGTCTCATTTTGAGGAAAAAATAGTATGTATGCATAAATATTAATATGTTATTTGTGTATGAATGCCTAAGAAACTGTTTCTGATGGTTGCCTGTGGGGTTAGTGACTGCAGAAACAGAAAACTTCCCATCAATATGAACATTTGTTTTTACCAATTTTTACAGTTTAGAAATTTTATAATGTAAATATAATTATATTTTGAAATGTATAAAGTTAATTTAAATGGCAACATGAACTATTTGGTATAAATGAACATGATTTTTAAAATATTTTTATTTTTAAGTTTTTTTAAAAGATTTATTTATTTTAGAGAGGGAGAGAGCACAAGTGCAGGGGGGAGGGGCAGAAGGAGAGCAAGAGAGAAACTTAAGCAGACTCTGCGCTGAGGGTGGAGACCTATCTCCTGACCCTGAGATCACGACCTGAGGTGAAACCAGGAGTTGGACACTCAACCTACTGAGCCACTCAGGGGCCCCTAAAATATTTTTTAAAAAGCTAGTGATGCTTAAATAGATTTGCAGATACAAGCATGTGTGTATACACACACACACATATATACACACTATATATATATACTATATATATAGTAATAATTATGAGTATCCTTAAAAATTGGAGAGGTGCTTATTAGTAACAAATATAAAATGTAAATAGAGGCTTGGCAAGCTACAGTAAACATTCCCTTTATTAATGATGATGACAAAACAAGCTCATTATCTCACTTGCAATTTTTTAACTTATAAGTACATATTTTAAATTGAAAATTGGTATTTCACTTTATTTTTTTAAATTTCAATATGGGTTGACTATGGGTTTTTAAAATATATTAATGTCCCTTATAAATTTAAAGATGTGAAAGAAAGCTAGAGATTTACAGGGCTTGGAATCTCAGGTCACAAATATTTTACCAGGATTCTTTGGTCCAACTTATCTTGTACCAGTCTGTTTTTTTATGTGACTATATCAGCAATTAAAATGAGTTATAGAAAATCACAATCATGATGATTTAAACTTTAATGTATATTACACTTTAAAAGTCTTCTTTTTACAACTTGTATTCCATGTAAACTCTCAGAAGGGGGAAATTATTTTTAAAAAAGTAATTTTGGTGGCTGCAGTTTGCAGGTCACAGTTAATTATAGAATCAATATTCTGCTCTCCAGGTGGTCAAGCTACACAAAGCCACAAAGCTATTTTATCACATTAGTCAAAGATACATTTCTGTGAACCCCAAAGGAATGGAAAAGATTGAATTTACTTTATAAGATTATAATTATCATGGAATTGCATGTTTTTATAGAAAAATATCATTATGGTTATAATGATGTTGTTCTAAGCTCTTTATACGCATTAACTCATCTAAAGTTCACAGAAACTCTATTGATCATATTGATTGCATTAATTTTTCAGGTCTGTAACACTAAGAATATCTGTTATTAATATATACATCTTTAATTCAAATTAGAAGTTAATTTGAACTGTTATATATTCATTGTTCTGCATCTGATTTCAGAAGTGTCAAATATATATATAGCGAGATATATATATATAGATATATATATAGATATAGAGATATATATAAATGTATAGATTTATACATACATATTTTACCTTACAATTTTTAGATTGAAAAAATTCATAAGGATTTACTCAACAAAATACTCCTGAATATTCTCATTGTCAAAAGTGGCACCTATATTTATCATCTATAGAAAAAAATATTTAATATCCATATATTTGAGTTAAGATAGCAAATAAAATAGTCATTCTTGAGATGGAAGAGTTTAATTTTTAAAGAAGCAGATAGGCATTAATAAAATCATCATAAAATATATAAAGCAAAATATGACTAGGTTCTATGGAGAAGAAGAAAGAGCTGAACACACAAGAGATAGCCCAGAAACATTATGGGAGGGGGATCAGGAAATACTTTCCTGCTTTCTGTCTGAGTTCACAAATAACATATATTTGTTCTTGTTTGCAACTCAGATCCCTGAAAGATGCCTTGAATTATGTGCTAAGGACACTGATTTCTCTTCTTTCTCTTATTTCTGTGGCAGTGCCAACAAACACAGGAGTAGGCCAACTGTGGTAGCTCAGCCAATGATCCTTCAATTAAGTTAGAAATATCTGAAATTTCTTGAACATAAGTGCATCTTCACTCCCACTGAAAGCAATGCATTAATTCAATATTGATATATAGTACAGAAATTAATAAAATGCCTATTCTCCCAATCCATAATTTTTATGTATGTGAAAGAGGCACACACACATGTTCATGTATACACATCTACACATATGCACACACACACACACACTATAAATGAGAAAGATGAATATGTCTACATTATAAACTACATATCTGCTGTAGTAATAAATGTATATCTCTCAAGTGTCAATTCGTGGGATCATCACATTTTTTTAAAGATTTTTAAATAAATTTTAATTGATAATTTTGAACTTCAGATAAATTTATTTTTCTCTATTTTTCCTAAAATACATAATATGGAATTGATTTTCAAAATAACAACTTCTGAACTTCCAGCTATTGTAGTCCAATTCCTCTTTAGAAACCATAATAATAAAATTTGAAGGGTTAGTGCTATAGTTAAAGTCACGATTGCAAATGATGGTAAAAACAATGATTTTATGTCAGCGGTATTTTTCAAGGAGCAAAGAAAAATAAAATACAACTTGGTTAAAACAGAGGTAAGATCTTTCACTGTATGTAATAACGGCTTCCCAAGTAGATTCAAACTGGTGCAATTCCAAGACAATCCATAATTGAACAATGGACAAGGAACATTTTTCAAAATAGGACTCAACTTTAAGGGAGATATTTTAAAACATCTTAAGTGTCATTTTGGCTCATTTTTTCTTACATCAATGTCAATGAATTAGACAGTTATGTTGTCAACAAAACAATCTGCATTTAAATTCTATTTTGTCTGTTGGTCAGGGAAAAATGCTTTTAGTTAGTTCTGGAATCTAGCAAAAAAAAAAAAAAGCAAATCTCAAATTATTTGGCTCTTTACACTATGCAAAATTACAATTTCTGTACTTTATTCATCCAGCACCTATTTGGCATCTCTGTCAGAAAATTTTCAATGATCCTTGAAGATTGATGGGGCAGGATTATTTAAAAACTTACATAATTACTTAAATGTACATATTTAAATAGGCTCTTGTCTATGTCTATATACTGCAATAGTCAAATATGCTAATTTAAAACATAATGAATAATATTTCATTAGTGATACTGCTCAAATGTGTATTTTCTGTATTTCTCCATTCTTATACTCAAGTAGAATATCATTTAACAGAATAAAGTGCTAAATATTTTATCATTAATGCATTTGTCTTTTAAGAAAAATTTGGATGCATGTATTTTGGCTTTGTCCACATAGGAGAGTATAGAAAATGCTCTCAATGTTCTCCCAATATCCCGTAGGATCCTTTTATTATTTTCCTACACTCTGGCTGTTAGTGTGATTTCCTACATCAGAGCAGCACCTGTGTCTTTCTGGCGGCCTCACTTTAGTAGCCAGAATCCTCTTATTCTGGTGCAGAAAAAAACCTGGGAATTTATATTCCTCCATGCACAAATTTTGAACTGTTGCTGCTAATGGGTCCCAGAGTATAAAACTCCAGTAATCTTATCTGTAACTCCCTCTGCGGAGTTGTGCTTAACATAGCACAACTTTCTTTGTCTCATTTTGCTATCTTCCTAAATTTTCACCCAAATCTTCACCTAAGGGTTTGTTTCGGAGGAACCCAAATTTAGACATAACCCAATCAGACGTTTAAAGATTGGCAAATTTATTTCATAAATTTCTAGGTGGAACTACTGATCATTGTTTTCAAAAGCCCTTCTTCAGCTTTCTGTTAAAGTCTCTATACATTTATCCTTAATAAATATTATTTAATGATTTTTAATCTTTGCATATTAGCATGCAAAATCTAACATAGTTGTTGAGTTGGACATTTAGATCATATATTTCTTTTTCAAATAGTCCCAAACTACTTAATATTTATTTTCAAATTTGGGTGGAAATCAGTAATATTTCTCAAGTTTATAAAACATTTTAGATCATCAGAATCAGATTTGATTTCCAATCCCCAGGCTTCTGGAACCCTTAATTTGTTATACTTTCTCAATGACATTAAGAATCTCTTCCTTAAACTAGCAAAATCAAATTTTCATTCATCAGGACACGAAAATATGCAATCATTTATACTAGTTTACTATATAAAGTGCTTAGGTCCATATTCCCATTCTTTCATCTTATATGATAAAGAAATGAAAGTAATAGGTGAATTATGTGTAAAGAACATTTTGTGTAGGCTATAATGTAATACTGCCTTCCCCAACCACTGAGTTAGTACTTATACTTTCTCAAATCACATTTGAAGGTGTTCCTCAGAAGTACATTTTTGGATTCTGCTGTGTATTCTACAAGTCATCAATAAGTGTAGGCTACTCCTCTGGCCATGATGTTTTATGCAAATTACTAAAAATAAACCAAATAATTATATTTCCCTCCTGCTTTTCTTGTTGAATTTATTAGCAAAAATACAGTGTAAATTTATTTTTTGTGTCTTCTTATTCCACCTGCTATGTTATCTATTTGTTATTTGTGGGAATTTTGTTGATACTGGTTCTCTGAAATTTTTTAAAGATCTATTTATTTGAGATGGGGTGAGGAGTAGAAGGAGAGGAAGATAAAGAATCTCAAGTAAACTCTGCATTGAGCACAGAGCTGATATGGGGCTCAGTTCCATAACCCTGAGATCAGGACCCGAACCAAAATTAAGAGTCAGATGCTTAACCAACTGAGCTACCCAGGCATCCCTGAATATTTTGATATGTTTTCCAAAAACGTAAAATGTCTGATTAATATGAGATTTTCCTTTCCATTTTAGTCGGTCCCAAAACTGATATGAGATTTTTATCAAAATTCTCATCTATTTTACGCTTCTTTTATGGCAAAAAAAATGAAATCTTCACTTTCTCTCAACAATTTCTATTTCTCCAAAGAGAAGAAATTGTCAAAAAGTCAAGAATTTATCAGTTACTCGGTTTTCAGCTATTTTTTAATTTTCATCATATGCAAATGTCAAAGCAGGAAAATGAACAACCTACTATGTTTTATGCAGTTTGATAAAATATTGATAAACAGTATACTTTAAAATGAATAGAAATTTAATCATGAGTTGTAATGGTGAATATGATGAATTCATTCCATAAATAGTAATTTAGGAACCATTTCTCTACATGTTGGGGTACAAAAATAAGACAAATCTGTACCTGCACTCATGAATCTTATACTTTAATGGCGAAAAAGTGACCATATACAAGCAAATCGAATAGGTAATTCCTGATAGAAAAAAAAATTAAACAAATGATATACTAGAGTAGTGGTTGCCCATTCTAGCTGCATATTAAAATCACCTGGGGAAATTTTTTTAAAATAATGAGGCCCTGACTTCATCCTCACATTTTTTAATTTAATGTGTCTGGGGCATGGGCCCAGGGATAGGCTTTTTGTTGTTGTTGTTTTTTAAATTACCCAAGCAATGCTATTTTGTAGGAACAATTAATAACTGTGGTAGAAAATTACAGGGATGGACAAGCTACTTCAGAGTTTTCTAGTCTAGAGAAGACAAGTTTATGAAAGTCGCATTTGAACAGACCATTTAATGATGATAAGGTGCCACACATAAGAAAATCATGTGGAAGAGTGTTGCAGGGAGAGGCAGAGGCTGGTTCAACACCTCTGAGGAAGGTGAGCCACAGAGGCTGGAGGAACAGAGAGAAGGCTGGTGTGGCGGTACATGATGGATCCTGAGAGAGCACAAGATGAGGTCACACAGTTCTGCAGCGAGGACACGAGGCCCTTATAAGCTGCAGTAAGGAGTTTTGAATTTCTTCCCTGTACAACTGAAAGCCACTGGAGTGTTTTAACTAAAGTGACATAATCTGATTTATGTTTAAAAAGATGCTGGCAGTTATATGAAGAATGGATGGAAAAAGTCAAAAATGGAAACAAGAAGGCCATTTTGAGTATTGAGTATTCAAGAAGAGAGCTACCTCTTTAAAACTACAGCCACCATGCCAGCAATTGCAAGATGCACAATGGTACGTGCTAGCAATTTATAACCGAGCAGTCAGAAAGTCGTATGCTAGTTTTGCTGGCAAGTAGTAAAGTGGATGAGTGATGAGCTGGACACAAACAAGATGACATTTCTCTACTGTAAAACTTCTTTGGTTGGCCTCACCTGAAATTACTGCAGCATTCAACTGCAGGAACTCAGAAGAATAAAAAACACTGAACCACTTTGCTCCAATCTCCTCCCTTAAAATGTTTTATGCTCCTTTATCTAACAGATTCTTTGTACTGGTAAGGGTCTACTCTTTTGTGAAGTTATATCTTTGTTATATCAATTGAAGTAGAAACATCCAGTGACTTCACTTCAACAACTAAAAAGCTCAAATAGTATCACTTCTCACACTTTCTATTTCTAAGAGATCGTCACGGAAGGTATGTAGAAAACAATAAAATGTCCCGTAATGAAACTGTCATCTTTTGTTGCTCAGTTGAAGCTGAAACATCAAGTTAAGTGTAAGTGCAGGTATAATAGACACAGAATTTTAATAATAATATAATAACAATAATGATTATTTGACAACTAACATTAATTGAATCTTTACTATTTGCTAAGTCCCTACTATTCACTGAGCACTTTTTAAAATATTTTATAATAAGATACTTAATTTTTATAAGTCCTTACAAGAAAAATATTCATTGTCTTCAAGGTTCAAACAACTTCCTCTATTCATATACATATAGAGAAAAAAATGCCAGCAATTGTAAAATGCACAATGGTATATCACAGAATGATGAAGAAATATCACAAAATAAGTATCATCTATTAATACAATATTTACACTTCAAAAAAAAGCAATATTTAGGGGCGCCTGGGTGGCTCAGTGGGTTAAAGCCTCTGTCTTCAGCTCAGGTCATGATCTCAGGATCCTGGGATCAAGCCCCGCATCGGGCTCTCTGCTCATCAGGGAGCCTGCTTTCCCTCTCTCTCTGCCTGCCTCTCTGCCTACTTGTGATCTTTCTCTGTGTCAAATAAATAAATAAAATCTTTAAAAAAAAAAAGCAATATTTATGTTTCATTAATTTATGCTTTAAAACATATACTAACAAAGTTATACTAACAAGGTTTTGGAATGTAAACTATTTGACTACTACTTATTTAACTATTCTTTTAAAGACACTGCCTGCCCTGCTAGGCTTATAGTTCTTTCAGAAAACAGGGTTTCCCAAGGAAAACAGTAGAGATGAATTCTAAGGCAGTAAGTTTGTGTCAGGATCATTGAAATGAATGTCCTGGAGTGAGTCACCAGGAGATGGAGCCTATTTACAACCAAATGCAATTTCAGAAAAATTCCTCAATTTTTAAAATAATTTCAGACCCTAAAGCAGTAATTTCAAGTATAACAGCTCATATTTACTAATTTGTTACGTAAATGCTCCCCCCCCCATCTTTCCCCAGTAAATGATCATTCTACCTCCCCGCCACTTGAGAAAAGTGATGTGTTGGTGATCAAGACAAAGAGGCTGTTTGTGGCTCTTCTGTATCGGGAACATAGTCATGACTTTATACAGGGGATTTATTCTCTTTGCCTGAAGCATTGTCATTCAGGAAAGAAGAAAAAAAACTATAATAAAAAACTTAATACTGAAAATACTTTGTAAATATAAGGTATCTGATTTATTTCAAAAAATGAATCATCAGGGTGTCAGGGTGGCTCAGTAGGTTCAGTGACTGCCTTCACTCAGGTTGTGATCTCCAGGTCCTGGGACTGAGTCCCGCATGGGGCTTCCTGCTCAGCAGGGAGTCAGTTTGCTTCTCTCTCTCTCTCCCCCCCTCTGCCCATTCTCTCTTTCTCTCAAATAAATAAAGAAAATCTTTAAAAAAAAAAGAATCACCATCATAATCATTATTTTTGTCACATCACTATTGTGAATAAAAAGAGTGCTAAAACCTATTTTAAACATTTCACACATATTAACTCTTTCAATTTTTGCAACCATATTATTAGGGAAGCGTTAGTATTTTCCCTATTTTAAAATTCTAAAACTTGCCAAGGTCACACAGTTGGTGAGGTGAATCTATTCTCAATTACTAACCATTCTGCTTAGAAATGTGATAGTTTGGAAAGATGACTTCTTATGACTTTAATTCTGGATTAAAAAAAATTAATAACAGGATGACAGAGACAGAGAGTGACAGAGAAAGAGACAGAGAAGTGTCATGAGATTAAAAATTTAATGGTTTATTTTACTATTTTCAAGTATGAACATTTAAAACTTTTACACTTTGCTTTTATCTCAATAATGGTTATGTCACACCAGATCATCTGTTTATTCAGTACATGATCTCTAATGATTATAAGAATAGAATATTCTGGGAGAAAATGATAATCATCCTGTAACACATCAACCTTATGAAAATAGTGGTCTCGAACATTATCACCTTTCAAGGATCATATTTGGTTGCTGTAGAGAACAGGACACCCAAAAGTTTAAGGTCAAGAGTGTATTCAAATGTTCACTGTTCTTTTATTGCAATACAAGAAAAACACCTCCGGGTTCCCAGATCCTAGAAGTAGGTGAAATGGACAATATGTTCTTGCTGAGCCATTGCAGAAGAACATAATAATGATTTCCTTTTCTACAAAGTGAGAGCAGTAATGAAGTTTGTTTGTGTTTTTTGTTTTTTCTCTACAGCCTTTTGAATATTGATGCTGGGCTATAGTTCACAAATTGAAAAATGTTTTATGACTACAAATTTTCAGATGAACTCTCAGTGTTGATAGCCTTCTGTATCTACTCTGCACAGGAAAGGAGATAACTCTTGGGATCACTGAATCAATAGAGTAATTTATGAGCTTTAATCAGTTTATTTATATTTTATAGTTGTTTTTGTTTAGTGTATCATTCCTAATAGAGATATTAGAAATCCTGAATAAGAACATTTTATTAGACTGTAAGAGAACTTCAAATCATTTAACCCCATTTATGTTTGGAAAATAAAAATAAAAATAAATCTTGGACATAGAGGAAAAGTAAGCCATCAGGTTCACGAAATGAGTAAATGGTAGAGCCTGAATTTAATTAAGACATTCAGCATTTTTCTTTAATCCCAAATTAAACTATTTTATATATGGCTTTTTAAGATTTAACTCATTTTTAATTAGCAGCAGATAAGAAAACTAGTTTGAAAATAATGAAAGCTTATGCAAAATATACTTTTATATAGCTGCTGTCTTTTCAAGTTTTTATCCTTAAAATATCAAAGCAAATTTATTTCCCATAGCAAAAAACTATACTCAAACTTCCTTCAATACTGCTCTCATCAGTATTCTGAGAAGCCAATTTCCCAGATACAAGGCTTCTGGTGGTAAAGTCATGAACCAGCCACCATACTTGGCAGCCTGGGTGCATAGATAGGTTTTTTCCGGGCATCTCATTTATAGTTAAAAACAGACTACATGCTCTTTGAGCCACTGACAGTTGCCTTGTTTCATATTTAAACTGCTTATAAAAAGCCAGTACTGTTACTGTGAACTATATCAGACTTTGAGCAAGACAAGCAAAAACAACCAGTCTGCTGTCTTGAAATGCATTTTTCTTTCCTCCTCCTCCTCCTCCTCCTTTTTTTTTTTTTTTTTTGTAACCTCCACAACCAGCACAGAGCCCAACATGGAGCCTGAACTCAAGACCCCAAGATAAAGACCCTGAGATCAAGACCCGAGCTGAAATCAAGAGTCAGATGCCTAACCGATTAAGTCACCCAGGTGCCCCTGAAAGGCATTTTTCTAAGGTTCTGTTTATGGAAGGTGTTTCTTCTCTGAACATAAACAGAAAAATATATGAAAATATGGATAATGTTCTTAAGAGAACATTCACAGGTCACATTTATTTAGCACACTATAAAAGACTGAATTAAGATACAGATTTATAGATTCAACAAACAGGAAGAAAACAGATCCCTTATTTAAGAAGTGGTATAAAAAGCATTCTGACAAGTGATTTCCCTAACTTTCTCCCATCCCACCCCTACCAAACAAAATCAATACATTCCAAAATAAAGTATTAACATTGGCAAAAGACATCAGAATTTTTTTCAATAAAATGGACTCATTGTTTTCATTTAGAGGATAAAAATAGTAATTCATTGCTACTGGCTGAATTGTTTCTCCCCCACCCCCTGCAAATTCATATATTGAAGTCCTAACCCTCAGTACCTCAGAATGTGGCTATATTTTGGAGATAGGATCTTTACAGAAGTAGCTAAGCTAAAAACGAGGTGATTAGGAAGGCCCCCTCATTCCATATGGCCGTCCTTATCTGTCCTTGTAAGAAGAGGAAATTTGAACTTCGACACAAAAAAATACTACCTGAAGACACAAAGCAAAGATGGCCAAAGAAAAGATAAGCAAAAGATAAGCAAGAAATAGATCCTTTCCTTAGTAACTAACCCTGACAAAACTTGATGTCAGATTTCTAGCTTCCAGACCGTGAGAAAATAATTTTCTGTTATGCAAGCCACCCAGTCTGTGGTACTTTAGTACAGCAGCCCTAGGAAACTAATACATTCACTCTAAAGAAATGTACCCTTGAATTAGAGAGCAGATAAATTTGTGTTCCTTCATGGTTTTTAGTATTCCTCATTGCCATCATTGTTATAATTGTCATCAAATGAATGGATTAATACATCCAAATGCCTATTTCATACATACACAGTAATGGAATGTTTGTGTGAGTGTGTATTTATGTCCGTGTATAAATACATTTAGATGTATAATTCCATTCATTTAGTGATATACATATATATCCATGTGTTTGTGTAGGCCTCACAAAGCTATGTTTAGATATGAAATCAAATTATCAATATTAGCTCCAATTTAATTGTATCTTGACTTTTACCTATTTAACATAGAAACTGAATTCCCATTCAAAGGGCTTCTCTCCCCAATCATTTTTATGGTTCTTTGGGGAGTTTCATGCATAATTACAAATACTGTTCTCATTTTTCTTATCTGTCTTCCATTTTGGCCCCTTGTATGATGTCTACTACTGACAAAAACATTTGAAACCTGGCCTTGCCACTTCCACTGCTGCTGCTGTCCTTGTTAAGGGACACTGAAGCTTGCAGGAGCCCAAATGGCAGAGCCTGTTCTCTCCATTCTATGCAAAAATTTTAGAAATGTCCCTATGCTCTTCACACTTCTCAATTTCCCTACTGCGTATTCTCATGACATAAACACACAAATTCCTTCCCTCCTTCATTCATTCATTCTCCAGTTAAACATCATCTTTAGGTTTTGTTCCTATAACTACTTTCTTAAAAATACTCAGAGCTATTCTATATGGAAGAGGTATCATGTTAACTCCTGTTTCCAAGTGCCTGTTGACTGATCTCTTCCATGCAGGCTTCATTTACTCTAAAAAAACACTGCTTATCTATATGAAACATTGAGGTCCAAACACCCACAAGTTCAGGTCTGTTATGATATATTCCCATGTTAGAAATGGGACCAGAAATCCTATTGTATGCCTAGCTTTCCATCCATCTATCTACCCACATAAATTTTTAATCACCAATCTGGTGGAAAGTATTATATATTACATATAAGACATTAATAATGTGAATCTAAAGGCCCATATCTTAAATCATATTGTTTATAAACTAAATGGAATACAATTAAGTATTTGTATCTAAAAGAAAGGTGTTTTAGTGTTTTAGATAAATTATATTATTACTGATTGAGTTGTTTTATCATATTGTCAAAATGACATAAGACACATTTTATACACAGTAGAAAATTACTTAATAATTCTTTTTTGAAATGAAATAAACCACGTACATGCCTTGCCTGTAAAAGTACTTTCAGGTTTTAGGCATTTAGGCAATATATATAGTTGATAGCCAAATGAAGAGGACTACAGCAGAAATCCATTTTCTGGTGCAAGACAAATCGACTATACTTAGGTATTTTCTCTGGAGTGGTAAATAATTTTTGACTACTCTATTTGAAACAAAATTTGATTTGTGGCTTGAATGAACTCTAGTTTTCTCTTATCTACTGAAGCTCTTCTCCATTTGCATGGATATTCAAGAGACTACTGCATTATAATTGCAAAAAAAATGTTTAGCTGAAGTTCAAATCGATGTGTTTAAATAAGACCTACCTCACATGGGTAGACAGGTGAAGTATCTATTTATGACTAGTCAAGATGTATAAATCAAAAAGGTGTTTAAATCTCAGAATCCCTTACCCTACATGAGGTGTTTCTTTGTTCATCTCTACTTTTGATCTCAGCAGACTCTTTTAGCATGCTTATTGTGTAAAATCTTGACAGATTTATGGCACACTCACTCAGCAATAATCCCATAAATTTTTAAGGCTTTCATTATCCTGATTCAGATTGTTTTTTACTGTCTGCATTAATTGGAAGGTGTCCTTCCATGTCAATTAGGGTTTGATTAGAATCATTCTGAGAATGTGATACAAGAGGAGATTTTATAAAATAAAAAGTTTTCCTTCCAACAGAAAATGAAGGCCAAATTATTTTATATTGTCTCCAGTTACATTATATATAAAGATTTGGCTTTCAAATGCCACTTCTCTCTGACGGGAACAAGATGAAACTTATCCTTATCACATACATCTTTCTGAAAAGTAATTGAGCATTTAATGTCTGATCAATTATCTGCATTGTTATAAGATGCCATAGATGATAAGATATAAAGACTGCTGATTATAACACTAATGGTGTTATAAAATATTTGGGGACATATTTTGTCTGTAACCCTTCAGCCGAAAACAAGCAACCTATATAATTTTACATGATCTGGTTCTTATTTTACAGTGATCAGATACACATTTAACTTACCTTATTTGTTATGTGTTATACATACATACAAACGGTTTAATTTGGGGCATTGTTTCTCACATAAAGCTTTAATTAAGGCAATAATGACACAACAGTGAATCTGGAATGTATCAAGAGAACAGCCATATATGGTGCTCCAGCAATTCCTCTCAGTGCACATTTGTAAAGAGGGTGTGGTGGGGTCTTTTATATCAGTAGCAAAATAATGTAAAGTCAGCATTCCGGAACATATTACAGATCACGTCCTATAATGAAATATGTGTTACAAAACATATTGAACTGGGATGATTTTTCTCAGATCTTATGCTTGGTGGAGGGCAATGTGGAATACTACTGGAATAGAAGAGAAAGACCCTCCAAAAAGCAATAGTTAGGGAAAAGGCCTTTGGCTAACAGGCTGGCCAATCGTTTCCACTCTGATCTTCTGAGCTTACCCCTGACCATCACCAAAGTTAAATTGGTGGCAATGTCCTCCCTCTCTACTTTTCACTCCCTGAAAATTGGCTTCTTTCCATTTGAATTTTTCACTTCAGGGATATTAAAAAAAAAAAAAAATTCAAGCCGAAATAAAGAACTAAGGAAGGAAAAAAACCGAAGCAGGCCAGCTCTAAAATTTCTGGTGAAAAGCACAAGTTGTAAATGTGTCTTTAGAGTATCCTCAGAAGTGCATCAAATCTTGAATTCTTTCATGGAAGCTCCTTCTCTTCTGTCTTTATAATCTTATATTTGAATGTAACCAAGGATAAAATTATGTCTCAATGATAGTTAAAATGTTGAGCTCCCAGCAAGGCACTGAGCTCTACGAGAGAGTACAACGGGACCCAAACAGATCTAATCATTTGATTGAGTACTTTAAGAATTTTTAATTAATTTAAAAGACAGAATCAAAGAAAGAAAAAAAAAAAACATCAAATAAGATATGTGATATGAAGAAAAGGATAAAGTTCTTAAAAGAAAATATAATAATGGAATATCAGTCAGTCTTGAGATCTGTGAAAATTTCCTTAGCATCTAAGGAGAAAACATGCCTAGGAGTGGTGGTCAGCCAGTCAAGAGAAGGAAATGCAAGAGTACAACTGCAGTAGTGCTAGACCGATGAAGGAACTTATCATTAACAAAATTTATTTGATAAACTTTATTTAATACTAATACAGATTTTTATCATTAACAAAGTTTATTTGATAAACACTGACATTAATCCAGAATTCCAAAAATGTTTCTGCTTTAACATAATTTACATGTGCAAATTTGTATTAGTAACATCTTGTTAAAGAAAATGATTATGTGGAAAGAGACCACCCACCTTGAGGAGTATGGAGGGGGCAAGCACTATTAAAGAGTGAATCTCTCATTATATAAGTCTATCATTCTATCATTCTATCATGTCTTGCTAATGACATGTTCCACAGTCATGGGTGTAGCATTATAAAAAAAAAAAAAACTGAAACCCAGAGTGTTTGGTGTTTGAATAAGCCGTGAATGAGAGATTGCAAATGTATATCAAATTTGTAATAGGGCTTAAAAATCCATTTAAAAGTAAGCAGTCCTGGGCGCCTGAGTGGCTCAGTGGGTTAGAGCCTCTGCCTTCGGCTCAGGTCATGATCTCAGGGTCCTGGGATAGAGCCCTGTATCAGGCTCTCTGCTCAGCAGGGAGCCTGCTTCCCCCTCTCTCTCTGCCTGCCTCTCTGCCTACTTGTGAGCTCTCTCTCTCTGTCAAATAAATAAATAAAATCTTAAATAAAAAAAAGAAGCAAGCAGTCCTCATTTAAATTTATAACTGGAGCATAAGAGATAGAACAGAAGGGAATATGGTCTTGGTGTGCTACCTTATTCTATAGAAAGGAACTCTTGTTTCCCAAAATTTAAATTGGGTGCATAACCCGAACGGAGACACATGGGTGAGGGCCTCTACTGCTATAGGAAACTGCATTCTTCCATAACAAAATGTCTCTCTGGAAAGTGAAAAGTCAGATATGTGAGGATGGTATGCATGACTATTAACTGTGAAGAGCTAGACTTGGAAATCATTTTCACTTTTTTCTTGCTCCTGTATAGAATAAGTTAGGACATAAAGAACAAATTCTCTTCTGTTCTATCTTTTATGCCCTGATTACAAATATAAATGAACAGTCTGCTTTTTAATAGATTTGAAGCTCAATTACAAAACTTTAAGTATATTTCTTAACTCATTAAACAAAGCAATGTGAAACAAAAGTTGTAATTCCCTATGGAAATAATAAAACTTCATGCTACTGGTAGCTTATGTCAAAAAAAAAATTGCACCAGAAAAATTAAAGGAGAAAGGAAGACTTTACTCAAGTCTACTGCAACAGGGGGAGAGACTGATCTCAACTCTACTGAAACAAAAGGCAGGAGCGTTTTTAAGCACTGGGGTGAGTTAGTGGAAAAGTACTAGATGTTAGGAGAGAGGTTGGTCAGTGATTAGATCACTTGTGGTTGCTAATTGATACTTAGCAAAGTTAGGATCCTACTCTCCCATAGAGACTGGGAGATAGGGGTTCTATCTTTCTTGATTATATTTACATTTCAAACGTATGGTTCCTAGGTCCTTGAAAAAGACATTACAGGGTTTTATACCTAGCAAGAGGCTGGAAGAAGATTTAACTCTCAAAGGGGTCGAGAAAGAATTTATAACTGCAAGATTTCTAAAGCAAATGCTCTAAGAAAAGAAAGGTCATAGACCAATAGCCAGGAAGAAACTTTTAGTTAAGATGAGAGGAATGCTAAGGCCATCATGGTCATTTACCAAGTTAACTGGTAAAAGCTCACGTATAATTCAGAAGACAAAAAGGTTAAGATTCAGTGCAATGATTTAAAAAAAAAAAAATAACTCAAAAGATAGCATATCTGCTGTGATGAGGGATGGTCTGATCTAGGTCCAGAGAACAGAACTGTTTTCTATGTGAATGGTAACTGGTACTTCGGTAAAAAGAATGATTGCTCTCACAGAATTTAGGAAAACCTTATTTGAAATTACATTAATGTGTAGATATAAGCTCAGTTTCTACAAGAAACAAAGATCCTCTCATAATTCAAATTTTGCAATTGCTTCTACCTTGTTAAAAATTGGAAAAATAGTATAAAACATGCCAAAAGTCAGTTAGAAATCTAAACAGTGCTTTGCATTATTAACATAAATATAATGGTATTCTTAAGCGATTTGTAAGGTTGTATTTTTATATTATTCCAAATTATTCTGTAATCACATACCATTTTCATTGTGCAAAAGATGTCAGAGCCTGACAATGATAAATGATCTTGCATTCAGTTATTCAGTAGATGATAATGTCCTATTCACAAGTGAATAGCTTTATCTGTTGGTGATTTTTAAAAAGTTCTTTGTAAAACTGAGCTGCTATAATAGAAAGTTTTTATGCTGCTTACCACAGTTACCAAACGTGCAATGTTTCTCCTGTATCCAAAGGATGGCAGAAGCTCATCATGTTCTATTTATACTAGGCACAAACTATAATCTTAAGGTAATGATCCAAGTTTTCAATTCAGAATAGAAATCATCCTATTGTAAAAGAATCCATTTTTTTAAATCTTAAGTATACTTTTTAGTCATTGACAGATAGTCATGAGATTAGTGTTGAAAAAGGAACAATACCAAATTTTTAAGCCTAGTAATGATTCCATTTCTCTTCTATTTCACTGCATCTAACTACTAATTTCTTTGATTGCTAAAATGTTTATAAATAAATTCAAGTAAAAATCAGAAGCAGAATTGTATGAACTTTTGGCAGTTATTTGATTACTTTTTAGTCTTAGAGATCAAGGTTCTGAGAAGAAATCTCTGAACAAAACAGTGGAAACCATCTTTCTTGATTTTAACACTCTAATATGTTTATATCTCTTTTCCAAAAAATATTATATTTTTCTAACATTACACATAAATTTCGTCTGTTCCCTACTAAATTATAAGCAAGCTAAAGGGAGTAGAATTATGCCATATTACTAATTTGTATTGTTTTATTACTTATTTTATTCCTAAGATTTTGTTGGGAGTTGATATAGAAAGCTATTTAAATAGCATTTTCATTGTGTTGAGAATAATGAGATTTTAGCAAAATTTACCTTATATGTTCCAATTTACCTTTTATAATATTCATGACCTTGATTTATGAATAAAAAACTTAGTTTATGAATAGATAGAAATAAGGTAATACAAGAGAAGCGAAAACTATGATTTTAGTGTTTTCCACTTATCTTAGTTACAGAAATCTATATTATAATTAACTTTATATTTTAGAATTTAATTAACATTAAAATTATTTAAAATAAGAAAATGTTGGAAAAAATTTACATTTCAGTGACTAAAATATTACTGTAAAAAAAAGCATCAAAAAGCACCTTTTTGAGGACAAGAAAAATATCATACTGTTCTTACTTAATATTTAAGTGCACCTTCACCCTTCCTGCTGTCTCGGTTATGTCTTTCTATATGTTTATTACAGTTAATAAAAATAAAACAAATGAAATATTTTCTGAGTTATGTAATTGACTAGCAAGCATGTAAACTATAATGGCTCAAAAATTCAATTAAAAAAATTCCGTTAAAGGAACAGGCATTTGTTCACTCAAATCATAAAAAAGAGTATTTCCTTTTAAAAATACAAATTATCAATCTTCTGTACCTGTATATGAGCAGTTAGGTTCACTTCTTAAATTGTGAGAATATTGATTACTATTTTCTATAGAGAAAAATTGAGAACTCTGAAAATCTGTTCCAACAACCATAAGAAATTGTTCTACCAGACCTCCAATTTAAACCATGCCATTTTCATAATTGTATACTAATTTCCTTGATGGCATCCACATTTTATATAATTCTGATATTAAGTGCCTTATTTGCATTTATATTTATGAGGATATCATAACTTGCTTCTGTCTAGTTTACACAATGTTCATTTTAACAATGCAAAAAATATATTTGTGCTTCATGCTTCATTAAACCAGAGTTCTCAAACTTTAGCATGCATCAGACTCTTCTGAAGGGTTTGCTAAAACACAGACTGCTAGGCCCTCTGCTCAGTTTTTGGTTCAGTAAGTTCTGGAGTGGCTTTTTAAAATCTGCATTCCCAGGTGTTCTGATCCTCCTGGACTGGGAGCCACACCTTGAGACCCAGTTCATTATTGTGTTATTATGAAAATGGGCTGTTTAAAAATATTTGCTGGTATAAATTATGTTGCACTACACATTTTTGTCAGTTTAGTTGACTGCTTTCATTAACTCATTTCTAGATACCTGCTTTATTCTAAAACAGTTACTGTTTTCCTTTATAGAATATGAGAATTCTGAGGATTAAATTTTGAGTCATTGCATTACATGTTAAAAAAGTTGTGGATGTAAGATTTAAATCCAGATTGATTTAATTTCTAACTTTCTGAGTTTTATTTAACACTGACTGAATAAGTAACATTTAGGTTTCCACCAAATATTAGGGTTTCTTTTACAGTTAATATATCCTCTTTCATGTGGGCCAGAACTTTCTACAATTCTTACATGGAATACCACAGCATTCTTTTATAGTGTAAGAGCTTTCCATATCAGAGCTTCCCAGCAATTATATCCCATATGTGCACTAGGAAACTGATACTGTCCCTGGAATGGTGCCTAGAGTAGGTAGAGGCCTTAGGCTCATCATCTCTGGCCATAAGCAGCCTCATCTGAGGGTCCTTGTAGAATGTCACTTTTAAAGCAAGGTTAGATGGCAAACCTTGTGGCCACTGCAGGTAGAAAGCAAGAGTGATGTTTAACACACATTGTCCTTACAAAATGTGCTGAACATGGCTAAGGATCAGTTATATTCTGAAGGTATTGACTTCAACAGCATCGGCAGAGAGCAACGTAGCACACAGTGGATAAAATGCCTGGTCAGGTAATTAGAGTTAATGTCTCAGGGTCTGGAAAACAAAGCACCCGGCCCAAAAGTAGGTGAGGAAAAGAAGTGAGCCTGGTGAGAGGGAGTGGAGGAACTGGGCAGTATACCTCACTAGACACAGATCTAGTCTTCAGACTCTTGAATATCCAACTTTTCATGTATGGTGTACATTTCTTTCTTTGTGGTTGATATAATCTTTTAGTAGCATCCAAACTGGCTACAGTAGGATTGCTCTATCAGTCTACAAATTAGAGCTTCTTAATTTTTTTTGAAATAATTGGTGAGAAAAATTCAACTGAAATCAAATTAATTTATTATTTCAACATTATATTAATGAAATGAAAGGAAGAGACATTTTAAAATCTGAAACTCTAATTGGCTTTATTAAATTATTCATGAATCAGGCAGCATCCCATCTATCTAATAGAGGGGTACTCCTGAAACATGATTTTTAGTAATATAATTTTAACTGTTGTTAAATTTGAATCGTTTTAAAAAATGTTTAATTTTTTATCAGCTACTCATGTGAGTGTAGTTAATCCTGATATCAAGAATTTGAAGAGATTCGAGCCTCTAAGGATGGCGGAGTAGGAGCACCATAAGCTCACCACACCTGATGACACACCAAGGTGACAGCCACTCCGTGCAATTAATGACCTCAAGATGGGCACTAAAGACTTCCCATGGTTAATTGTAGAGAGGAGACCACATCAAAAGTGATAGGAGGGGCAGAGATGCAGTTGGTAACCAAACTCCTGGTGAGACTAAGCACAAACTAAAGGGTCACCACAAGCATGGAGAAGGAATGGGAACAGATCCCACACCAGGCATCCTAGACACCGGGAACCTGCACTGGGAAGATGTGTCCCCATGACATTTAGCTTTGAAAACCAATGGGAGTTAACTTCATGAATTTATACCACCAGTGAGATTTAACTCCACCCACTTTAAAAATCAGCAAGCTCCTCTCTGGAAGAGCTGGAAGGTGATAGGAAACTGAGTCCCTGCCCTTAAAGAGACAGCCTAACTAACAACTTCACTGATTTATGGCACAAAAGAAGCAATTTGAAAGTTTCTGGAGTCAGCCACTTCTGCAAGATTTATTTACTAATCTTAGAGTGTGTGTTGGAGAGGCAGGAGACTTAGACTTCTCCAGGAACAAAAGAGCTGTGGGCACCATTTCCTTCCCCCTATCCACCAGCCTTGATACCCAGACACTTGCAGGAACTGACTCCAACATTCTCCACCTAGCGTGCTAATACCATACACCCCACTCCACATTCTCCTTCAGATCTGCCCCATGCAACCCACCCCACTCTGGAGGAGTCCCTCCAAAGTGGCTCCTGACACATCTTATACTGCAAGCAGCCCTGACAGTAACCAGTGCCACTCCAAAGTGACTCCTTCCTTGGGAAGAGGTGAGGATAACTAATAACCACACGTAACAGTTTCACCGCAGGCCCAGCAGTGGGCTGGAGGCAGACAATAATCTGACTGCTGGTTCCATGCACCAACAAAAACCTCACAGGGGGCAGTACAATGAGAGAACCTTGCCATTCCATGAGGCTGCAACCCCAGCAAAAGGTCTGAGGGCAGACATCTGGTCTGACCCAATTATAACCTCAACACAGCCCCAGACTGACCTCTTTGGAGTACAGGGACCAAACTCTGCTCACAGCAGCAAAGTGGGCCATTGCAGCCAACAGGACTGAAGGTAAAAGCAGCTCAGCCACTACAGTAGGGCACACACAATCCACACAGGAGACACCTCTTTTGTACCAGGTTCTGGTGAACAGGGGACATTGCACTGCAGGGCACCACAGGACCTCTTCTTCATAAAGCCACTACTTTCAAGATCAGGAGACACAGATGACTTTCCAAATACATAGAAACAAACATGGACAGTTAGACAAAATGAAGAGAAAAAGAAATATGTTCCAAATGAAAGAATAGGATAAAATTACAGCAAAAGGGCTAAATGAGACAGACATAAGCAATATGTCTGATTGACAATTCAAAGTAATGGTCATAAAGATACTTATTGGACTTAAAAGGGGAGGATCTCACTAAGACCTTCAACAAAGATAGAAAATACAAAAAAGAACCAATCAGAGATGAAGAACTCAAAAACTAAAATAAAAAATAAAGTAGAGGAATCAAAAGTAGATTAGAGGAAGCAGAAGAATGGAGCAGTGAGTTGGAAGACAGAGAAATGAAAAGCAACTAAGCTGAACAGTAAAATAAAAATAAAAAATAATAATAAATGAGAATAAGTTAAGGGTAACTCAGCAACTTCATCAAGCATATTTGCATTTTAGGCTTCCCAGAAGAAGAGAGAGAAAAGGAGGCAGAAAATTTACTGAAGAAATAATAGCTGAAAAACTTCTCTAATCTAGGGAAGGAAACAGACATCCAGGTTTAGGAAGCGGAGAGACCCCCCAGCAAAATCAACCAAAGGATGTCCACATCAAGACAAGTAGTAATTAAAATAGCAAAAAGCAGTGAAAAAGAGAAAAATTTAAAAGCACCAAGAGAAAAGAAAGCAGCTACATACAAAGGAAACCCCATAAGGCTATCAGCAGATTTTTCAGCAGTAACTTTGCAGGCAAAAAGAAAGTGGCATGATTTATTCAAAATGCTGAAAGGAAAAACCAAGAATACTCTATCCAGCGAGGATATCATTCAGAAATGAAGGCAAGATAAATAGTTTCCCAGACAAACAGAAGTAGAAGGGGTTCATCATCACTAAACCAGCCTTACAGGAAACGTTGAAGGGAATTCTTTGAGTGGAAAGAGAAGGCCATAATCAGGAGTAAGAAAATTAGGAAAGGAAAAAATTTCATAAGTAAATTCAAACATAATAAAAGTAAATTAATCACTTATAAAACCAAAAAGGAGGCGAAAAGTAAAAAAAAAAAAAGCAGTGTGGAGGTTACAGCATAAAAGCAGTAAAATAGTAAAGTCGATTACATCTATAAAAAAGAGTCAAGGGATTCACAAAATAAAAGGATGTAAAGTATGGCATAATATGTATAAAATGTGGGGGGATGTCAAAAATTTAGTGCTATTAGAATGGGTTCAACTTAAGCAATCATCAACTTAATATAGATTGCAATATGCAGATGTTACATGTTAACCTAATGGTATGAATCAAAAACCTATAATAGACATGCAAAAGATAAAGAGAAAGGGATACAACTATACCATCAAAAAAAGCCATCAAACTACAAGAGAAAAGAGCAAGAAAAGAAAGGAACAGACAAGAACTATAAAAGCAACTGTAAACAAGTAATAAAATGGCAATAAGTACATACCTATCAATAATTACTTTAAATGTAAATGGACTAAATGGTAACTGAATGGATAAAAAAGCAAGACCCACCTATAGGCTGCCTATAAGAGACACTTCGGACCTAAAGACACATGCATATTGAAAGCGAAGAGCATAACATAAATAAGGGAACACCCCAATAAGAAAATCTAACAATTTTAAATATTTATGCCCCCAACATGGGAGCACCCAAATACATAAAGAAACATATGAACAGACGTAAAAGAAGAAATCAATAGTAATACAAAAATAGTAGGGCCTGATTACATCAATGGCTGTATCAACCAGACAGAAAATCAATAAGGCAACAGTGGCATGGAATGACAAATTGGACACGATAGATCTAAAAGACATATTCAGAACGTTCCATCCAAAAACAGAGGAATACATATTATTTTCAAGGGCTCATGGACATTCTCTAGACTAGATCACATATTATGCCACAAAACAAGTCTCAACAAATTAAAAAAGATTGAAATCACATCATGCGTCTATTGTGACCACAACAATATAAAACCAGAAATTAATGAAAACAAAAATCAGGAAAGAACACAAACACATACTACTAACCAATTAATAAGTTAACCAAGAAATCAAAGAGAAAATACAAAATATATGAAGACAAATGAAAATGAAAACACACTGGTCCAAAATCTTTGGGATGCAGCAAAAAGCTGTTCTATGAGGGAAGATTATACCAATATAGCTTTACCTCAAAAAACAAAAAAAATCTCCAATAAACAACCTAACCTTACACCTAAAGGACCTAAAAAAAGAACAAAAAACCCTCAAAGCCAGTATAAGGAACAAAATAATATAGAGTAAAGCAGAAATAATGAAGTAGGGACCAAACAAAAACAAAAACAAAGAACGGATCAATGGAACAAGGTGTTAGCTCTTTGAAAAGATCAACAAAATATATAAGCCTTTACCCAGATTCTTCAAAAAAAATAAAGAAAAATGAGGACTAAAATAAATAAGCCAGAAATGAGAAAGAAGAAATAACAACCCACACCACAGAAATACAAAGGACAAGAAGAGATCATGAAAAATTATATGCCAGCAAACTGGACAATCTAGAAAAAATGGTTAAATTCCTAGAAACATTAACCTTCCAAAACTGAATCAGGAAGAAATAGAAACTCTGAACAGACTCATTGCTAGTGATGACATTGAATCACTTATCAAAAAACTCCCACAAAACTCCAGGACCAGAAGGATTCACAGGTGAAATTTAACAAACATTTAAAGAAGAGATACTACCTAAAAAAAAAAAACAAAAAACAAAAAACAGAAGAGATACTACCTATTTTTCTCAAACTATTCCAAAAAATAGAAGAGGAAGGAAAGATTCTAAATTCATTCTATGAGTCCAGCTCTACCCTGATAGCAAAACCAGATAGAGATACTACAAATACAACAAAAATGAAAACCACAGGCCAACTTCTCTGATGGACAGATGCAAAAATCCTCAATAAAATAGTACCAAACTGAAACCAACAATATGTTAAAAAAAGATGATCAATTGGTATTTATCTCAGGGATGCAAGAGGGTTCAATAATCACAAATCAGTCAACATGATACATCGCATTAACAAGAAAAACAATAAAAAGCATATAATCATCTCAATAAATGAAGAAAAAATATTTGATAAATACAACATAAATTCATGTTAAAAAATATCAACAAAGTAGGCTTAGAAAGAACATACCTCAATATAATAAGGGCCACATATGTAAAACCCTGACATTACACTCAACAGTAAAAAACCAAGAGCTTTTCCTCTAAGATCAGAAATAAGACAAGGATCTCTACTCTGAGGACTTTTATTCAACATAGTACTGGACGTCCAAGCCACAGCAATCAGATGATAAAAAGGAATAAATAACATCCAAATTAGTAAGGAAGAAGTAAAACTATTCACAGATAACATGATCCTGTATTTAGAAAATCCTAAAGATTCCACCACAATCTACTAGAACTGATAAATGAATTCAGTAAGGTCTCAGGATACAAAATCAATGTACAGAAATCTATTGCATTTCTATCCACTAGTAATGAAGCAACAGAAAGAGAAATTAGTAAAACAATCCCATTTACCACTGCACCAAAAAGAATAAAATACCTGGGAGTAAACCTAACCTGTCACCTGTCACCTGACCACACCTGTCAGAATGGCTAAAATAATTAAAAAAAAAAAAAAAAAAAAAAAAAACAGAAGAAATGACGGTGTTGGTGAAGACACGGAGAAAAAAAGAACCCTCATATGGTATTGGTGGGAATGCAAACCGCTGTATCCACTGTGGAAACAGTATGGAAGTTCCTCAAAAAAATTAAAAATACAATTACCATATGTTCCAGTAATTCTACTACTGGATATTTACACAAAGAAAAATCTGAAATTTACTCTAACATATACACATATGCATTTCTAGGTTAATTGTTTACAACTTTGGAAGTGGATAATTACATTTGAAGGTCTCTATTAATAAGTGTACACTACATAAATGGCTATGACCAACCATTATCTAAATTTGCACTGGGAGGTTTTTTGCTTGTTTTCTTATGTTTGTTTTTTAATTTGATGGTAATTTTAAAATTTCAAAGTTAAAAATTTAATTTGATGAAAATAATTTCCCTGGAGAAATGGATAATGTTCAAAAAAATGTGTTTGGCAAAAAAGATTATATAGGAATTACCATCTTTGCATGAATGAAATATAAAACTAGACAAACTCAGCAGCCAAGTGCATAATGAAGAACTCTGTTACCTGACCCAATTACAACATAAGAGTAAACACTTGACTGTAAGTGCTTCTCAAAATGCCTAATAACGGAGGTGGTGGGGACGGAAGGTCATCTGCTAGCTTTATACTGACAATCTGTATGGCTTTTTTTTTTTTTTTTTTGCCTTTTTGATATTAAATATTTTTATCTGTAGACAAACTTTTAGTGTTATATCCCACTTGCTAGAGTGGTACTAGGGGATGAAGAAAACAGCAGTATTTATTCAAATAATCTGAAAATTGTTTATTTTATTCAAATAATGCAATAGTAGTTCATTTACCTTTGATCAGTTTGTAAAACTGATATTTACTCCTGCTTTCTATTAACTGAAAAGAAAATTAGTTCTCAGTAATAGCTCAATACTAAACCCATGTAATAGCCCTTTAAGGATAATTAGAGCCATGAGTAGGAGGGCTCCTTTATCATAATGGGTCCCTCAGCATTCTTATTATCTGGCCAGTTGTTACAATCTTTAGGTAGAGAGTACAGTTCTCAGAACAAAGTTCCTAATTTAAAATTCTAATTTTTATTCATTTGGGAATTAATTCATTAAATCATTTAATATTCTTGCCCGCTGTTTGCCAATGACTGAAGATATGAAAGCAAAAAAGAAATAGTCTCTTTTTCTGAAAGAGCTTACAAGCTGTGGAAAGAAACAGACAAGGAATTATTACACAGTGTATAATGACATGAATGCATAGACTGAAACCCTGAGATTCAGAAAGCATAATTCTTTCAAGAATTACAAGGTATTCAGCGGATCTAGAGCATAAGCAGGGAGGGAAAGCAAAGAAATGTGAGCTAAGCGTGGCTGATACCTGGAGGTCAGCTCTAGTTTGGATTTTTCCTGAGGGCAATGGTGTGAAATTGAAAAGTTTTTAAATGTGAAGTGGCATTCTCTCCGTAGAGCCCTCCGCCCAACAGCTCCTTTTCATAGCTCAGGAGACAGCGAATGCCTGAGGCATATTCCAAGGTGAGACTATTGTGTCCTTTACAGAAGTCATTGTCACTGTCACCCCAGAGGCTGTATCCTCCCTGAGTCTCAGGAGTGCCAGAAGCCTGCCTTTATTCTCAGTGAAAAGTCATCCATAATAAGGTATCCTTCCCTGAACCTCTAAGTAGATAGTTTTTTTGATTATTTGCTATCTTTTCTTTTGACAATAAGACCCCAAAAGCCTTTTGCTCAATGGAATGCACCTCGTCACATCATAAATGTCTGGAGGGGCTATGGGCAGGTGAAAAATGCAAGGCAGTCAGTCTCCTGTTCAAATTTTCGACCTTCCACATTTTCTGAAGAAAAATGGAGGTGCTGAGGGAGAGGATTCCCAACCAGAATAGAGTTCACACTGCAGGACCCAGAAGCTAAGGTTAGAAAGGAAACCTAGATCCACAGTTACGTGAATGCTGAAAAGCTGTCTCAGAATTGAATCCGAATGTAGTGTTGGGGACAATGTTTGAGTTCATTATAGACACTAAAGCTGCTTTATTTCTTTTTGGGCAAACGTGCACCAAGGAAAATTTGTTCTTAATCAGAAAACTCTATTATAGACATCTAAAATTTGACAATATTTTGATGAAGCTTTATATGTGTTACCTGAAAAGATGTTTCTTTTTATATTTATCTATCCCAAACCTGAAATATGTTCCATGCCATATATGTGTGTGCATCGCAGCATGTATTACATTATTTGTTGTTTCCTGCTTCTCTTTTTTTATAAAATAGCTTCAATTTTTATTTTGGTGCTAGTGAATTGATGAGGAGTCATTTAATTTACAGGTAAATAGCTCCTATTTTATAATCCATTTCTCTCACCAAAATAAGGTGCCTTTGTTCTTATTTCTCGGTCTGTAAATTTTTCTCAATTGTTTAGAATGAGGCACTCTTAAAAAACAAGATATAAAATATTAAAGTGTATTTTTTAGGAAGGCAATTTTTAAACATCATGATTGACAAAAGAATGTAAAAATTATAAAAATGTACATCAATTTCAGCGACTCTTAGGATGTCGAGTTTTTCACCGTTTGATATTTCTTTTATAGACATATAGTTTCATAAATTCTCACCAAGAATTGAAATACTTTGTTATTTTTTTCTTTCTTTCTTATAAACTTCCTCTTTTGTTCTGTAGGTTGCTGTTGTGAGAATACTAAAAGGCCCCAAAAATCAAGTGTTATTTTAGTGTTGAACTTTCATACCCATCACTATAATCAAGATGCTTTAATTTCATTTTTCAAAAAACAGATAAATGTTTTCCTGACTGAAACTTTTCTTTTTCAACAAGAATTTACTCTATCATATATATTTTACCTCTGAAGACAGTGCACTAGCATTCCCTCAGTAAACAGGAGAGTACCAGGAAGCTCAAAATACATCCATCATTCTTAGAATGAGAAAAGAGCCCCCCCCCTCCAAACTACATCCTCTTTGGTTTCTGAGAATGCATAAAGGTAAAGAAAAAACATTAAACCATAAAAACCATGGTCAAAAAATCCAGTATTTAGCAAAGTTGATTTTTCCAGAATAAAATTTATCATCGTCGACCTTAACATCTTTAAATGTCTATGAAATCAAAAAGAAAGCTTACTTTTTCAGGGTGCCAGGGTGGTTCAGTTGGTTAAGCATCTGACTTCAGCTCAGGTAATGATCTCAGGATTCTGGGATCAAGTCCTGTGTGGAGACACCCCCACCCCACCTCCTGCCCCTCCCCTAGCTCATGCTCTCTCTCTCAAATAAATAAATAAATAAAATCTTTAAAAAAAGCTTATTCTTTTTTAATCCCTAAAACAGATAATACTGGTGTTCTTTTACATTATTTCCTATAGAAATACATATGGATAGATAAATTTACATAATATTACATACTTGCACACACACACATACACACACGTTAAAATAAAATAAAACAAAACCTTTTAACAGATTTAGTATTTTCCCCAATAATCTTTAAATAAAAATATCCATATGTTGGAAGACGATTCTCCATTGACTTTCTTCATAACTAAAATCACCATTTTCCAGATATCATTTCAAGGATGTTTGTAAAGAGAACAGCCTTGGAAGATAGATATCCTGTCTCTCCTTAGGTAAAGAATAGATAAATTTCCTTAACAAAATAATACATTGCCTATTTAAGGGTAATATTGGGGCAGGTTTGCTAGCAGCCTGCTTAGAAACTTGTGGATTTCCTAGGCCTAGGGCTCCTTAGCTCTGATAGAAACCCATGGTGTACTTGCAGCATCTACCTGGGCCCCTCCACATCCCTTCTAAGGGACTTGGGGAGCAAAGGGAACTGATGCAAACATACAGGTCATCCTGCCTCTTGTACCATAAGTAATATGGGAATTTGACCCAAACCTAGAAATCTCAATTCTTCTGCCACCATCCATATAACAGTGGTACATACAAAACTATACAAGCAAATAATATAAAATGACATCTATCTTATATATCTTTCTATGTTCTTAAATGTACTAATTTGTGAGCTTTCACTAACATATACCTACCATATCCCCCACAAAATACAGACAAATTCTTTTACTTTGGCAATTTCTCTTGTATCTTTTTCAGTCAGCCCCTGCTGTGAACATTATCAATAATTGTTCTTCTTTCCCCATAAATTAGTTTTGCTTGTTTTTTTTTTTTTTAAGATATACTTATTTGAAAGAGAGACAGAGAGAGTGCGAGCACAAGCAGGAGGGAGAGGGGAAAGAGAATCTCAAACTGATTCCCCAGAGCGTGGAGCCTGACATGGGACTTGATCTCAGGACACTGAGGACATGACCTGAGCTAAAGTCAAGAGTGAGATGCTTAACTTACTGAGGCACTCAGGAGTCCCTAGTTTTGCCTGTTCTTAAAGTTCATTTGTATTAAAACATTTTGTGTGGGTTCTTTGTAGTCTACTATTTCTTCTCAAAATAATGTTCCCAAAAGTCACCCATATTGTTGTGTAAATTATATTTTGCTATTAATTGCTAAGTAGAATTTCATTGAATTTATTTGTACAATTTGTTACCCATTCTTCCGTTGATAGACACCTGTATTTTTTCCAGTTTTTAGTTCTTATGAATAAAACTGCATCAAATATTCATGTGTAAGTCTCTTTATGAACATATGTTGGGTAAATATCTAAAAGTGTAAATGAATAGATCACTTGGAGTATTATAAAATAGGTATATGGCATACATTTAGATTTTAAAGAAATTGTCAACTAGACTGCCAAAGTGGCTCTACCATTTTATATTCCTACCAGCAAAGTATGAGAGTTCTAGTTACTCCTCATTGTCTCCAACATCTTGGCTTTTTAATTATAGCCATCCTAGTGGGTGTGAAGTGGTATCTCACTGTGGTTTTATTTTACATTTCCCTGATGAGAAACAATGTGGAGTAACTTTTCATGTGCCTACTAGTTATTGGTATATACTCTTTTATGAAGTGTCTGACTGAAGTTTGCATGTTAAAAAAAAAAACAAACCTGTGCTATTTATCTTATTATTGATTTGTAGAGATCTTGTATATATCCTTTTTCAGATCCTCACACATATACGCATATACATATGTTATATATATACACACAATGTGTTAAATACTTCCATATGTATTTATTATATGTATATATACATGTATTAAATACTTCCAATCTATAGCTTTCATTTTTATGTTAATGAAAAATTCTGATAAATGCATTTTATTTTTTATGAAGTTCTAGCTATCTTTTAAAAACATTTTTGATAAGGGCACTATGGGTAAGTGTTTAATCCATTCCAAACTAATTTTTTTTTATGGTTTGATGTATGAGTTAAAGTACATTGCTTTTCTTTACATACACTGCTTTTCTTAAAAGATATCCAGTTATTCTTGTTCCAATACATTTGTTGAAGACTTGCCATTCTCCACCGAATTGCATTGGTGCAATTCAACTGCCTATGTATGTGTGTATTTTAACATATTACAGATCTGTAATATCCCAACATTGAACTCAGCAGTATTTTCCAGATCTGTTGACATTTATTTGGTGTTTGTAATTTTGATTAAGAGTTTAGTTAAAATTTTATCTGTACCTTACTATAGTATCTATTTATCAACCCAAAAGCTATTTCTGCATGAAACAAGCAAGTTCGTGATGGGTATTAAGGAGGGCACAGATTGCATGGAGCACTGGGTGTTGTACGCAAACAATGAATCATGGAACACTACATCAAAAACTAATGATATACTGCATGGTGAATAACATAACACAATAAAAAAAAAAAAAGGAAACAAGCAAGTTTTCCAAATAAAAATTTCAGTTTTGGTCTAAAATGTCATGTTCATATTAGTATCTTGATTGCCTCAAAATATAAAGAATATTTTATAAAAGCTGCATATAGGTAGCTTCAAAAAGGTGTTTATGGATTTATGGAAGGACTATTTTTAGACCATATAAGAAATTAACACTAAGGCTCATACTTATTGGCTTGCTAATTCTCATAGCTCTTATTTTGAATCAAATTTTCACAGGTTCGCAGGGCTCTTCAATATAAAACATATTTTTATATACATGTTATATAAGAAACCATTAGAAATGTGAAGTAATAAGATATTCTATCTCTGTATATATAATATTAGCCAAAAGAAACACAATTTAAAATTCTCAAAGAACTACAGAGAGCTTTTAAGACTCGTTTTAGAATAGGATGGTAATTATTTCCTGAATTAAACCTTTAATGGGTAATGGATTTTTAAAATTGTCTTTTCTCAAACCATTCAATCCAAAACTTCCTGAAATTTGCAAAATCCTAGAAATATTACTAACGCTAAGGTGTTCATGGATAGTTTCATAAAGTCCCTAATAGATACATCTCTATACACATCTCTAATAGATATTTTCCACTACATTTTAGTAATCTACACAACACCACAGGAGATGGTAATAGACATGGAAGCCAAACTTAATGTTAATGAACTTTCTATGTTTATTAGACACTTTGGGTAGAGTTTTTGCATGGTGTGCAAGGGAGTGGAAGTACAACTCTAATCGGCCTTAATTGGAGATGCATAATTAATTCTCTTCATACTGTGTTAAAAATCCTAGTGTCTGGTGTTTCAGTTGGCCTCTAAATATGAAAATAAAAAAAAATTAGTACAGTAATAATGTTTATTGAAATAAACTTTGTAATATAAAATATTTCTTATAAAATAATCATGGATCTTTTTATATTGATATGTGAATTACTTTTCCTTTCATATAAGACTAACAAATTAATATTTAAAGGTATGTGTTGGAAGGATGATTGCATGAATTCTCCTTATACAAACTAGCAGTTTTAAAAGGCACTTATAAGAGTATGGTATAGTGGAACTTATAAATAAATAAAGTAAAATTAAGGATTGAGATTAAACTTTTTAAAAAAAGTATTAAAATAAACCCATATTAAGGATAATTTTGAAGTAATATAAATTACTTCAGGATTGATTGCCAGTCTTAAATAAATTCATAAAATAACAATTTTGATCCTCTATTTTATTTTTCCCCACAAATACTAAATCATGAAAATTTATGTTACTTTCATAATGATATGAGGGAATTTATAAATACAAAGAAGAAAGCATGATTATGGAAAAGAAACAGAAAAACAAAACATGATGTTGCAACTAGGAAACCATTTCAATTTTATTTCAAATCCATTTAAATGCATTTTTAAATCAATAACGAACTGACTATAATCAGATCACATTATGCTGTAATTAACTCATTGAGTTTAATGTGACAAGAGGTTGTTAAGAGGGATGTCTTGTATATTATTAATTTGAGAGATCAATTTTTGGATGATCTTATTGATGCCTACAGATAAGCTTATGATGCAATGAAGAATTGGGGGTACTGCTCTTTTTTCCCCTTTGACACTAGTTGTAATTAATATCCTTTTATTTACCTTAAAACAATTATATATATCTTTATCTTTAAGATAACCAAAATCATCTGTACTTTGCCATTAGTTCTCCTTGAAGTTTAAATATAATTGAATTACTGAAGGCAAAAATGCAATTTCCTCTCGTGCCGTATGTTTCTATCAATATTGCATATGTCCTTTGTTTTATCAAACACATTTATTATACATGTTTTACCGAACACACTTATTAACACATGATGCATTTTACCGGTGCAGTAATGTAAAAGGTTGAAAAATTACCAAGTATGTTTTATCAATAGAGAGGAACATTTTCATTGATTCAAAGATGTTTTAATGTTTTAAATATTATCAATTTCTCACATATGGAAGAATGGTTATTTTTTTTCTTGCCCCAATTTTCTGGATAACTGTTTTAACATTGTTTAACCCAAAAAAAGGAAATAGTCATAATTACAAAGTTTAGAGAAAATATGTCCACCATTCTAATTTTTCTATGTGAAAGTGGTTCACCCATATGGTTTATGGTGAAATGCAATTAGAGATTAAATTTATTGAGATACAAAGTGTACCTATATCATTCCACAGATTAGATATGAAATAGTTTCAGTATTAAAAAAATGAGAAGACCCTCATTTTTAATATTGGAAAGAAGTGGGGTAGAAACCTAAGGGAGTGAAATTTTGTTCAATATAAGGGAGAATGGTGGTTTTATTCACCGCTATGCATGGAAGGTATTATGGTGCTGCCTCTTACAAGGTGCTCACTAAATATTTGTTGAATGAATGGATGGATGAGTAACAGTTAACAGCTAAATCAAGTCAGTCAGTTTTAGAACTATATGTTTCAGTGAATACCAGTTTACTTGAATATATTTATGAAACAATCGGTTTCTTGCTAGCAGTTTCTTTATTGTTGTTAAAATCAATGCAATCATTTTCTAAATATTTTAAGGAAATTCAATGCAGATTGAGTAGAGAGTGCCAACCAAATGGTGCTTTTCCTACTTTCACAAAAGATTTCAGAGCAATCTGGTTTTAAATCATGTCCAGCTACAATAATAAACAATATTTGACCCTTCTTGGCCAGGAAAAAACAACTGAACTCTTGAGCTAATGAATGAAATAGAGGTCCATACACAATCACAAGAAACTTCTTTGAGTAGTCATTTCCACTACTCTGTACTGCAGCCTGTAGTAGATACTCACATTTTGACCAGTACAAACACACAAATATAAAGATCGATTTGCCCTGAGTACATGAAAAAAAAAAAAAAAGTTAAATCTACAGTAGATATTATAGGTAAAATTAGGACATTTATATGTGATTGGGTCTGATTGCTTTATATATATCATTTAATCCTATTTTACTAACCCTCAGGCCCAAGATCTTTTTTGATCTATTATAATTCTCAGATCATTCTGTAAGTGCTTTTTACACTAACAGTTTTAAAAAGAACTTTCTAATATATTTCTTAACTGATTTGAATTATATAATAATATTTATCTACTACCACATAGACATGCAAATAATAACATAGAATCCAACAGTTGTGGAATCACTAAGTAGTCATTTAGGTATAAGAAATATTGAAAATACTGGAAGTTTTATCATCAGAGAATAAAAGAACATCTTTTTAAAGTTTAGGCATTAAGAGTCAAAAATCCTCTCTTGTGTTGATGGCTTAATTCAATCCCCCCCATATATATATATGATGTGTTGGTGTAAACTATATATATGTAGTTTTCTTGGATTAGATTTCATGTTTTTCTAACCTAAGTAAATATACACAAATATTCAAGTGTCCAGTAATGAGATCAAATAATGCATGCATATGTCCTTCACATTTCTTTTCCTGGGCACAGTATTTGAGGCTGTGCTACTCTCCTATGATACTTATTTTCATTATTTCTTTAGCTACCATTCCAGACTGAATTAAGCCACAGTTTGAGCTTTAAGTTTATGCGATGATGATGACACTATTCTGCATATAATGGTCCCTTGTCTCTTTTTTTAGTTGTCTATTGCTGATAGAGTATGAATAACAAGATCATAAACATTCCTAATTAAGCCATAAGACATGACAGGTTGTGAATTGTGTTGTAATATTTCACACCTAGTGTGTTGCTAAGCATGAGGCTGAAAGCTCTGAGCCATCAATGCACCTAAGCGTGAATTAACACTGTGCAATTCGTGCCCTGGAGTATCTGACTTACATTATGAAATAGTGAATTTGTTTGGTAATTAAAGAAATAACTTTGTTTTGTGTTTTGTCCTAATTTAATTTTATGCATGCAGGTTAGACAATATCAATTTCTTTGGAAAAAAGATTTTTCAAATACTTTAAGATAAACTATGGACTATAATACTCTGAAACCAAAGAGAAACACTATTGAAATTTCTTGAATACACTACAGCAAGCTTCTCACTTATTTCAATGTATTTACTTTTGACAATGATTGACATAATTTTGTGAAGATGGTTTTAAAACCTCTGAGGGTTAGTAACCCTTACCTGATGCCCATTATAATGAAATACAGTTTGAATGGTTCTGTCTCACTCAGCTATTACCTTAATGCTATAAATGTATGACAGGTGAAAAAAGGGAGGGTCATGGATGAAAGGAAACACCACAGAGACAGGTGACTTCTCAAATATAACATAGCTGACATTTAAAAAAATAATATAGCAGTATACTTTGTGCTACTCAGTACCCCTTATTATGTATGCATGTACTTTGAAATAAAATCACTGAATATAAAATAATAGCTATAACAGAGTTAAGCACCTTATTTTCTAAGTTACTAGGTATTATATAAATATATAACCTATAAAAATTGATAAAGTGGTAATCATGAAAACAATGTCAGTCCACTTAAATAAAGCTATTCAAATGAAGTATATTATTTTGATAAAATAAACATTTATTTGAACACTATTTAATATCATTAAATATTGCTTTTCCTAATAGTCCCATGCTCATGATAGAATCATAAAAAATGTACCAATAAACTGTCCTAGATTCCAAAGAATATGATGTTAAAAATATATCATTATTTTTAATAACATAGGTTTTGGTGTTAGATAAAACTCATTTGTTTTCATGTTACTAATCAGAATCCTTTACTTTAGCATAAACGACTCCTTTTAGTGTTTCTTTTAAGGCAGATCTAGGAGCGATGAACTCCTTCAGCTTTTGTTTGGGTAAGTTTTTATCTGTCCGGTATTTCTGAAGGACAGCTTAAGTGGGTAAAGTGTTCTTGTTTCATGGTTTTTTCTTTCAGTGCTTTGAATATATCAGCCCACTCTTTCCGGGCCTGCAAGGCTGCTACTGAGAAATCTGTTTACAGCCTTCATGGGCTTCTTCATATGAGTTTCTTTTCTCTTTTTGCTTTCAAAATCCTTTGTCTTTGATTTTTGAGTTTTATTATAATGTGTTTTGGTTAGTCATTTTGGGGTTGAATTTGCATGGAGACTTATAAGCTTCGTGTACCTGCATGTCAATTTCTCTCTCTGGCTTTAGGTAGTTTTTAGCCATTTTTTCCACACTAGATAATTACTTAAATTGAAGATATAAAATTTGAAATTTTATAGTAATCTGATAGAGTGATCCTATGTTCATTGACTCTAACAATAAAAATTAAGGGCTTATAGTTTATGTATCACTTCAATTTCACTTCTCTAGTAACTTCACTTCTATTGTATTTTATACAAGTATTGGTCCATGGCAAAATGGGGGAAAAACACATTACTAATAGTTTCAGAAGCACTGACCTTATACTCAATGATTCTTGTACTCTTTTTTTTTTTTAAATAATTTCCTTTTTGATACAGATTCCGAAAGTTTGGTTAACATAGTTGTTTTCTTAGATAACATCTTTTTTTTTTTAAAGATTTTATTTATTTATTAGAGAGAGAGAGAGAGTGAGAGAAAGCATGAGAGGGGAGAAGGTCAGAGGGAGAAGCAGACTCCCTGTGGAGCTGGGAGCCTGATGTGGGACTCGATTCTGGGACTCCAGGATCATGACCTGAGCCGAAGGCAGTCGCTTAACCAACTGAGCCACCCAGGCACCCTGATTCTTGTACTCTTATCTGAGACTCAGTTATTTATAAAAGGAAGTCCGATAATCCATTATGTCCATGCTCTTGTCTGCCTCTCCCTATTTTTATATTATGACATTTTTATATTATGACATTTTATATTATGATGTCTTTAGGAATTAGAGTGACATAACTCATAACCCTAACACCAGGCCACTTGGAATTTCCACTACAAACCTCTACATATATGTTATTTATGCTAGCTCTGTTATTTGAATGTCCTTTCTCCAAAATGCCCATCCCAACACTAATGCAATTAGTTTACTCTCTCCAACTCAATATGTGGGCAGTGATGCTTGTTCTTATAATCCTATCATGACTCTATTGAGTATTAATTGTGATTCCTATTTCCTCCCAAATACCTTTGTTTAATTTTAAAATTGACTTAATCCAATTGTTGCTATATTTGCTCTTTTTTCCCAAATAAAACATTTATTTTCCAAATAAGACATGAGGGAAGAGACTGCATCTTACTGATGTTAATGTGTCCAGTGCCTAATGTAATTATTTAGAATACAAGGTTTGAAAGTAACAGGAGGAGGATGTGATGGGAATAGAAAATTATTAGAAGTTTTGCTGTAAAATGGGGGTTTTAGAATACGTGGGTATTCAAGTTAATATTGCTGCACAATAAACCACTTCAAATTTAATTGGTTAAACTTAAATCATTATTTTTAAAGATTCTGTGGATCAGAAATATGGGCAGGGTTTGACATGAAAGCAATTTATTTAAAATAAATACGGAAAATTTTGCTTCTCGTTTCATTATCTGAAGTTAGTCATTGGTATTCCATTGGTGGTTGGGTTCATCTGAATGGTGTAACATGGGTTTGCTCACCTGTTTCATGCATAAGCAGAGATGGCTAAAAAGTTGAAAATATTATCCCTGGAAATATTAAACCCCAGTGGTAGTTTCCGGATAGTTGGACTTCTTACATGTCAACTAGATTTGCTCAGAGTGATGTTCCAACAGAACAAAGTAAAAGCTGATAACCTCTTTTGACCTAGCCTAGGAAGATATATAGCTTTCTTCCCACATACTCTGTTGGTCAACACAGTTATAAGCTTGTTTAGATTGAGGGAGAAGGAAACTAAATTCTACCTCCCGATGGTGAAATGACAGGTTCATACTGAAAAAAGAACAGTGGGATGGGAAATGTTGGTATCTCTTGAAAATACAATCTGTTAACCTGGAAATAGGTGAGATTGCCAAAGTAAACTAGGAAAAATAGAAGGCTGATGTCTTAATTTTGAAAATGCATTCATTTATCAAATAGCAAGAAAAGGGGATGAGTCAGACATAAGAAAAGTGAGTAAGTTAGGAAGAAAATTAGAAAATTCAATGAAATGGAAAATGAGAGAGGCCACTAAGAGTAAACAATTATGCAGAGGTATCTAGGAGGAGAAAACTATCATGATTATTTAATTAAGGGGATCAGACATCTGATAATAGCTCCATGGTAGGTATGGTAATAGATTCTTGAAAGAGAGAAAGTCTCAATTTTATGGACAACAGTTAAGAATCCCTCCCCAAATGCCAGATTCTAATCTCAATTACTCCTCCTACTAGCTATATGATATTGGGCAAAATGTCTATGCAATGTGCTCTCATCTCACTGGCTTGTTATGAAGATTAACATATGTCATACATGCTTAGAACAATGCCTGGAAAATCTTGTGCTTGTTAAATTAATATATTTTAAAAGATTTTTAGTTCAGGCAGTTGTATTCACTACTTGGACCCACACTGTCAGAGCAGGAGTTTGGATGTAACAACACAAGATTTTTAATCCCCAGGAGTCCAAGAAGGAGTTCCTATGCTCTTACTTCAATAGTATTATCAAGGAAACCTCTGTCCCCATCTCTGAAAATGAATCAAGTGTGTATCACAATAGTATAATACGGCCTATTGGAAAAATGGTTACCTTCTATGACATGAAGGTAAAGGGAATAATTAAGCCTTTTTTTTCAGTGTTTAGTCATAGTTCAAAGAGCATGTCACCTCTATCAATCCATCGAATAGTTTTCAGACATCTGCTTTTTTGGCATCAATTATACCTTGTTACCTAACATGAGAGTAAATTTATCCTATACCCAAACATACCCTCTTCTCTATCCCACACACAACTGTGTTCTGCACTGCTTCAACAAAATTATTGTTTATTTGCTACAATAAATACATTAGTAGAAAATTTGGCACAATCACCCAGGTTGTACTTTTCATTAATACTAATCTTGCATGAACCCTTCCACCTAAGAAGGATAAGCAGCAAGGACCAGATAAAATTTAGGAAAGCACAGTTCCATAAAAGATGGCCAGAACTTTCTGGGTACATCCCATACATTGTGATTTAATTTAACTGCCACTCAACAGTGCAATTGCAAAAATAAAAGTGACATTGGTTTATTTTTCTTTTTTTTTTAATTTTTTTAAGATTTTATTTATTTATTTGACAGAGAGAGAGAGAGATCACAAGTAGGCAGAGAGAGAAGGGGAAGCAGGCTCCCTGATGAGCAGAGAGCCCGATGCGGGGCTCAATCCCAGGACCCTGAGATCATGACCTGAGCCAAAGGCAGAGGCTTTAACCCACTGAGCCACCCAGGCGCCCAGTTTATTTCTCTTGTGTTTGATTATTAAACCGGAAATAGAAAATAGTGGACATGACAAAAACACTGGAGGTTTTGACTAAAGCAAAAGCCGTACAGTATGGTTATATACAATAAGGTGATGGTTGCTCAAGAGTAGGGTTCAGACTGTCAACGTCAGCATCACCTGGAAATTTGTTAAAAATGCAAATTCTCAGTCTCTACCCTGGGGGTCCAGCAATCTGTGTTTTACTAAAAAGCCCTTCAGGTGATACTGATTAAATGTAGGAAGGGAAGTTTTGACTCGAATATGGAACCACCTACAGACCTTTTAACAACATATTACAAATTTAATGTGCATGAAATTTACACTTCTTTGAATCAGGTGTGTATAGAAAGACCTATCTTTATATCTCTTTAAGTACAAATGATAGGACCTAGTTTTCTTTGATTGCAGGACAGTAAATATTCTCCATTAAAGAAAGATAAATCTCATGTTATTCCATTTGGAACGGAGTTACTTTTGTCATAACTCCTTATTCAATCAAGCCTCTCAGATTTCTCTCCCTTCACCTTTATATCTTATTTCTCCCTGGAGTTTGTGGGCTTACATATGTTCTTTAATTCAAGGGGGAAAGGAGCGAGAAGCCTCATGACTGTTTTCTGTCTATACTGACCCCTGAGTGGGGAGGATTCGCAAAGCTGTGTACGTCAATCATTAGTGATACCTTGGACTTGCTATGTTCTCAGATAGCCAGCTCCACATACTCTACCTTTACCTTATCCTTCTTCCAGAGTACTTAGGGGGCCTTTTTTAATCTAACCCACATTTTTATCCCTCAGAGGAGATGGAAAGATTTAGAGAAGCCTTCTTTACTGCCCTGGGGAGTGCAGGACTCTGCAGGTTGCCCTAGGGGGTGATATCTGCTTGAGCAATTTCATCCCCATTGTTACTCTTCCTCTCTGACAATATGCAGAATGAAGCACTATTCTTGGTAGTATGCAACCCTAGCTTCCAAAAGCTGACTGTTTTTTTATTGCTTCCCTTTTAGTTATAACCTGGAGATTTAGCCCAGGAGTTGAAGCATCGGGTCCCTTCTCAAGAATCTACCTCACACAGATTCCTCTGATCTTCCTCCTGCCAGCTCTTAGACTAGGGAAGGGATTAACTCCAAAATCAGTTTGTGTAATTCCCCTGTCCTTTGTCTACAGCATACCCTCTATGCACCTGCTCCTTAACAAATTTGTGTGCCATCCTTGTACAGGGGCCATGCTAATCTTCTCTGTATCCTTCCAATTTTAGTATATGTGCTGCTGAAGTGAGCACTGCACCTGATCCTTCAAGTGGTAATATTTAACAGGTGTACCTAAGCTTTTGGAACTGCCTTCATTATACCCTAACCCTATCTTTAAAGTTTTTACACTTAACAATTGCAGCTTTTAAAAAAGTTTTTATTCATTCATTGTGTGTGTGTGTGTCTGTGTGTGTGTGTGTGTGTGTGTGTGTGAGAGAGTACCCTCATGCGGGGAGTGGGGGAGGGGCAGAGGAAGAGGGAGAAGCTGTCTCCAGCTGAGCAGGGAGCTGGAGGTGCTACATGGAGCTGGATCGAGGACCCTGAGATCATGACGAGCCGAAGGCAGCCACTTAACCGACTGAACCACACAGGCGCCCCTCAGCTTTTTTTGATATAGAACACACGTTTTCAAATATGTACATAAATTAAATGGTTGGATTATACAATATTAAATGTTGCCTTTAAAACTATTTTATCCACATTGGATTTCAAAAATAATCTATAAAGAAAGTCCATTGACTTTTTTATTCTAAGGGTGTTCATCCAACCCTCGAGACAATGCATGCCATGGACTTAACAAGCGTCAAGGACTGTTGGGAAGAAAATGCCTAAAATTTGTTTTAAAAATCTTTAAATGTGGTTGCAGTAGCAACTCTGGTTGAACAGCAGAGAATAAGCAACAATAAAGTTATTTACTTAATTATTTAGCACAACACATATTGATTTGAAGAGACCATTTTTAAGTACTGGTTTTGGAAACTAGGCCAATGAACAAAATTAACACTGAACAAAAATTAAAACAAGTAAGAATCCTGGCCCATATGTCTTTCAACTGAACCTGAATTAAAGAACGTTGCCTCTTTGTGTCACTGGGCAGTCATTACTGTTAACTTCTAAAGGTCTTATGCCACTTTAAAACATGTTGTTGAGAGGTGCCTGGGTGGCTCAGTGGGTTAAAGCCTCTGCCTTCGGTTTAGGTCATGATCTCAGGGTCCTGGGATTGAGCCCTGCATCAGGCTCTCTGCTCAGTGGGGAGCCTGCTTCTCCCTCTCTCTCTCTCTGCCTACTTGTGATCTCTCTCTCTGTCAAATAAATAAATAAAATCTTTAAAAAAAGCAAATAAACATGTTTTGAGCATACTTAAAGGAGGCAGATCTGTTTTAAAGTCATTGCTTTATTAGTTTTCCCTGTGTAGAAATACATATTTCAATTAGAAAATCAGGCCTTGGTTAGTTTTAACTCTTTGTTAAGATTGTAGATATGCCATGATACAATCTATGAATGTAATTTATATGTATCTTTTGATTTATAATAGGGACTACATATAGTCCAGTATATGAAAATCTATTAATAGTACAGGAGGATTTCGATAATTTAGAACTTTCATGTTTTTCAATCATGAATAAAATATCATCATAAGAAAAAAACTACTTACTGAATTATGCCACCTTCATTGTTATGAAAGTGGTTATGTCTAAGAAAAAATTTTAGAAAAAGCATAAATTATATGATTCTTTATCTTATATCTAGAAATATAAATCGTATATTAAATTATAAAATCTCTTATCTTCTTAAATTTTTGAATCACAGTGAATACCAAAAAAGATTAAATCCTACCAGTAAAAATATTATCTAAACAGCCTCGAAGCATATCTTTCACTTTTACAAAAAATGTTTTTCTATCTAAATACTATCATGTATTTATTTCCTATAAACAATAAGCTATTTTCTAGTATTTCTAGTAAATATTTTCATTATTTACTTCAAAAACAGCTCATATTCCATTCAATTTAGGAAAAAATTGGAATTTACATCACTGCAAAGTTTAAAATATTTGTTTTAATGCCAAGCATTTGCTATATTTCAAAGCCTAATTTCAAAGTGGGTATTGAGAGGAGGAATAAAACAAACGGTATATTTTGCTAATGGTGCAAACTAGTCTGAATCAACAAACAGGCTGGAAATAGAAAAGTCGATGGAGCAATCAATAAACTCAAAGAAGGATGAAATAGAGGATACACAAGTCCCATGATTAGTAAGCCGACAACAGTTCATAGCAGCACCCCCCACAAAATACAATCTATTTCTCTAATATTCGTTGAAGGAATTAATCTGGAAACTGAGCATAAATGCACTCTCAATCTAATAGGTACATTATTAGAAAAATGGAATATATAATCATATTTAAAAATTGTGTCAGGTGCAGGATGTTATTTGAATTCATTATTATTATTTTATTATTTTAAAATATATGCTATTTTTTGAATAAATACTTCAAATAATGTAGCACTTTGAAATCTCTACTCCTTGTGCTCAATTAAACTTTAAAATAAAGACTGTTAAATATCCTTTCTATATGGCACCACGGTGATTTTCCCTCTTTTAACTTTATAGCTATAGATTTTTGAATTTAACAAAGAACAAAAATGATTTCAAGCATAAAGCCAAGAAATTGGGAGATAATTTCTAAGGAGTTTAATATGTTTTGATTAAACCCTAGATATGTGTTAATAAAATATATTGGAGATCACATATTCTTGCAAATTTAAATGCAGAACAGAAAATTATAATAGTTAAGTCATAAAATCTAATTATACCTAAATCACATGGCTCTGTTTATATGTACATTTCTGTATTCTTTGCCCACTTAACTTTTCCTTACTCTTTCCCTTATAGATTTATTCCTTTAAAAAAAGATTCAGAAAGGACTGATGACTAAAGAGTATTTAATTCTACAGATAAATATATTTCATATGAATGTCAGTCCTGGAAAGAATCAGCAATGAGGGAAATTCCTATTCCGCACATTCATCCTTTTCTCTTTCTGTAATACACCACCCTAGGAAATGTTTCAAGCCTCATCTTTTCTTCTTTTTTGCCTCTTTTCCTAATCAAAATATATTTAGAGGAAATTATATTTTTATCAGTCCTTTATCCTAAATGTACAGTTTGTCAAGGTTACATGTAAAAGCCTGTCACTCTGCTTAAAAAGATAAAAATCCAGTCAGTAGTACACAGGTGGGAGAGACATTTCTGTGTAGAAGTTTCTTTATATTACCAACAACTTAATCTATCAGTGCACAGTTTCCTGGCTAAACTGACAGTCTACCAGAATAAAATCAGTGAGATACAATCAGTGTCTACCATTGTAGTGCACACTATTTTTGTCTCTCTGGCACTTGTTCCTCCCTACTTTGTTCCTACCAAATACTCATTTCATGTCAGCCTCTTCCAATGCCACAACTGCACAGATCTGGGGAAACTTCCCCAGTCCCCTGCTCTTGACCTCGAGGAGTAAATGTGGTTCATTAAGCCATTTGGTGCATGGAGCAGGTGAACAAGAAATGACCAGTTTGCAAGCAAAGACTCCTATCTGATGCTTGAGAAGAAAGGGTTTTCACTTTCTCTGGGTGGGATCCAGGACCCAGCCTTTTCAGTTTCTCTTCCTGACATCTGATGTCAATGAGGGAATTATCTTAGGGGAAATGCATGCATTGATTAAATAGAGAGAAAGAAAGAAAAAAAAAAAACTGGGTTGTTTTCCTACCTAATGCTATGTCAAATAATACACTATTTGGTTATTGTTTACATTTTTTAAGTTTGAATTAGAGTTCCTGTTACTTGCAGCCAATAGCAAGAGCCATGATGGCTCTTGATATGTAAACGTTTAACATCCCCATTTTAAGTTAGCAACTTAGTTTCCAAGGGATTCAGACTAACCTTCTAAAATGACTTTCTTACCAAAATACATTTTGGATTTTAGGTATATCTACATTTTTTTCCCTAGTTTTCGTGGTTTAGTAAGGTAATAGTTGGTGTTGATTTGAACAACTGTTTTTATGTCAGGCACAAGTGTGAACACTAACTGAACTAACCTACTTAATTTTCAAAAAATAATGAGGTGCTTTTATTCTCCCACCACTTTTCAGATGAGAGGACCCCAAAGAACAGAGTGATTGAGTGAATTTATTAAGTAGCAGCTCCAGGATTCAACCCAGGCTGACCGAATTCAAAATTCATTCCTTATATGTCTCTTAAAACAAGAACACTCCATAAAAATTGTGCAGTAATTCCCATGAAAAATTAATATTATGATGGATGGTATTCCATCCTGATCAAGTCTATGTTTCTAATAACGCTGCTTGTAGCTTATTTCTGCATTTGTTTCACTGAATAAGAACAGATTCAAGTGACGAAAGAAATAGCGAAATACTAGTGTTTACTCCACGGTCTTCCATCTAATCTCCTTTTTTGTTGTCACAGTATTTTTCACTTCATTAATTTTGGCTGACATAGTTCTAACTTTATTTTCTGGTAAATTCATGGTACTATACTTCTTTTATTTGGTACATATAAATATTGGGTAGAAAGAGAAATCAAAGTCAGAAAGGAAACAAGATTCCTTCTAGATTCTAGAGAGAAAAAGGAAAACAATAATTAGAATGTAATCAAGACAGAAACTGGTCAACATTACCGGTTTTTATTATGTTGCACAGAAATAAAGAGTCTTTTGTGAGCTTTACTGGACTCCCAATGAGAGAGAATTTAAATACCCTTTCTAAAAATGAGGATAAATCATAACTTGTAACAGTTTTCCTGAATCCATGACCCTGTGTCATTTTAATCTTGAATTTTGGAGCATTAATGCCACTTTATACTTTCATCTTTCCCCAGATTTAGATTTCTGTTTAAAAAAAAAGTTATAACAAAGAACTAGATTATTAGTTCTTCATTACATCTACTTTGATTGTTCCCACGATAACTCTAGAGCATAGTACCAGGAAGTGGTTTTAAATCACTTGTGGTTAAGTCCTTCCCTGTCCCTCATTTCTCGTATCTAGGTTCCTCGGTACTTGTTTGCAAGAACTTACCTGGTTCAAAGCCCAAATCCCCAAAATTGACACTTCTTAATTAAATTGTCATTTAATTAAAATACAATCTTATTTTTTTATTTGTCAAACATCTGTGTCCTATAACTGTGTCTGTCCCTCACATGTGGCCAGACTATTTCTGAAGCTGTGATCTGAGTGTCCACTGGGATCTTTCCCAATCCTCTCGCTACATATTTTGAAAGTAACAGCTAAGCAACCTGAGCTTTATCCTTCTGACTGCTGCTTGAAATTCCATTGGTATGGACTTCTGATCTATTAGAACTATTATAAAACTTATAGGAAAAATGCTTGAAAATTATCCAAAATAAAATTTAATCTCATTTCTTCTTAATCATATTTCATATTATCTGCTTTACTTTTCATACTTAATTATTAGATTACTCTTTCCCATGTTTCACCTGTTTCTAGTATGTAAAATATGTAGATGTACTGATTTAGTAAGATACACAATTGTTGACTGTAGTGAGAGGAAATCTCTACATTATGCAGTGATGCATTCCTATAACACTTCCTGAATAACAGTAATTAAAAAAAAACAAACAAGAAAAGACTTTGATTTATTTCTGTTCAAATATTTTTTAACAGTTATTGAGCCACTACTATATTTTGGGGTCTATATATACACTAGGGATACAAAGGTGATTAATAGAATGCCCATGCTAAAAGAAATTTACACTGAGTGTTACCCTTATGTTTTTGAAGGAAAAGACAAGCAGAAAAGCATTTGTCTGAGCAAAGACACAAAGGTACAAACAGTTGGTGATTGTGCACTAAAGGATTAACTCAGCAGGTCTTGGCTGTCCAATACTGTACATTCCGAAGAAAGTTTTGGCCTTTGCCTAGTTTCTGGTAGATAATCTCTAAATCCCTGGATTATCCTGCCTATTAAAAATGTTGTTGTTCCCTTTCCCCCTCCCTTCCTCCTTCCTTCGGTCCTTCTGTTCTTTCTTCTTCCCAAAAACAAAAAATAGGACTTCTAGTTTCCATTTCTACACATAAGGAACTTGGATGTTGCCACTGTCCTGCCAACACTCAAAAATTGAACAGACCGAAAATTCAACAACTTTTCTTGAATCCGTAAGGGAGGACACAGGGAAAACTGCTGCCTCTGAGAGTGGAGAGATGGTGAATTCAGAGGTCATGGCTAACCAGAGAAGAAACTCAGGAGCAAAAAATGCTGCAGAACCAGTGCTGGGGTAGAAAAATCTGGACTACAATTAGATTGCCAGAGTCTCAGTGTGCACAGTTCTGTGAGTTAAAATTTCCAGGGGGACAAAGTTATAGGGAGGCTACCCACACTTTTGTGAGTTTTATCTCCAGGAGCTTATATAGCTTTTCACAATAAATATTGAATAAAATTCCCCTCATGCTTCCAGGAGGGAGGAGGGGAAAAGGATGCATCTTAAAATATGCCATAACACTCTATTTTTCTCAACAAGGCCTGCCCTCAGGGGGAACTAGTTAACATGAGCCAAACCTTCTGGGATATTATCTGAGCTTAACGGACCTAGGGAAAGGAAATACCCAACTCCAGTCCACTCTATCTCCAAATTACTATCTCCAAAGCTGAGTTTTATGAAACCTTTGGTGGAGGTTCTAATTCAGGTCTTATGAAGTCTTATAGTGCTTAAAATATCATTTAGAGTTATTGTGAGACATTCTTATTTTGAAATTAGCTATGAGAACTACCACAAAATCTGGTTAAAGAAGCATATATATTGTTACATCACAAATTTACTCTTTCAACGTTTTATAAACTATATTTAAATAAAATTACTTCTTTAATAATTCTTTGTATTATTTATTTTAACTTTAAAATATTATTCTCAGGGGCACCTGGGTGGTTCAGTGGGTTAACGCCTCTGCCTTCAGCTCAGGTCATGATCTCAGGGTCCTGGGATCGAGCCCCGCATCGGGCTCTCTGCTCAGCAGGGAGCCTTCTTCCTCCTCTCTCTCTCTGCCTGCCTCTCTGCCTACTTGTGATCTCTCTCTCTGTGTCAAATAAATAAATAAAATCTTTAAAAAAATAAAATAAAATATTATTCTTAGAAGGGATCTATTGATTTTATTAGACTGCCAAAGGGGTCCATCACCCCGTTCGTAAACCACGTGTTTTGGAGCTTTGAGTTCAAGATGGTTGCCTTGGTTACCTAAAGCCTGGACACTTGGGGTCAGCACCAGGAGGATACCGGGAAGCTGAAGCAGGAAGGACAGATACCTGCAGGCTTCCATAGTATCTGCAATCCAAACCAGGCAGCAGAGTGAACAGTAAAAAACAGGTCTTCTAGAGTGAGAGTGCTGAGTTTGAATCCTAATTTCAACCCTCATTCTCCACTCTTCATCTGAGAAATGGTAGCATTAATACCCATAGCAGAGTTAGGTTAAAGATTACATTATTCAGTGTATGCAAAGCACTGAGAAAAATATCTGTCCTATAGTAATCTCTCACTAAACATTTATTGTTATTATTTTTAAAGATAGAATGTTTGCATTTGGATTTTATTCAACAATTATGATTCTTCCCTCAAAATTAGCAATATTTGATATTTTTATTAAACTAAAAAAACAGTAAAATTTGGGGAGATCACATTTTACTCTGAATTTCTTAAGTAATGAGGGTGGTCTTTTTTCATTTTCTGATCGCATTTATTGGTTTGTGACTTATATTTCATGTTATTTCCTTATTATTATATTATAGAATGGATCTTTGATATTTTTTATTTATAAATTTTTTTCACATGTTGTTTTAGTGTGAATTCCCAGAAAGCAGAGCCTAAGACAAAGTTTATATGATATTTCTTTGAGGAAGTGTAAATCAGAGAAGTAGAAGTGAAGGACAAGGGAATAAGAAGGCCAAGGAGAGACAGCGCAAGGATGCTTATCATTTGGTACAAAATGTATCGACTACTTGATCTCATGACATTACTCTAAGTAGCAATAATGAGTGCATCTCAGCAAGGGCTATATAAGAGAGGAAAGGGTAAGAACTTATGCAACTGGCTCCTAAATCTCATTAGTCAAAGACTTGCACTCCTAGATTTTAATTGGCCCCAAAATTTAAGTTGCTCATGCAAACGAGTTGAGACATTTCATGCCTCAAGGTCAACGGAGAAGCCCTAGATTTGGAGGTAAAATGCATATGGACTAGGTGTTGGTAAGGGCCCACCCACATGAAATCGGTTGCAGTTGCTACAGCAGTCTCTGAGCTGGACCACCTGCCAAGACTGGGGAGACAAGGCAGGATCTGAGGTGGCAGTTACAAGGTGCTTCAGACATATATCCAGATGTTAATCCTTTGTCTTAAATGTACTTTTTCTTTCTTTCTTTCTTTTTTTTTTTTTTAACAATTTAGGGTATAGAAATATTTAAATGTATGTGATCTGATATCTCTGTTTAAAAGAGTCTTCACTGGGTTGAATTTATATCGTATCTAGTTGCATATATAGTACTTGGTTCATTAGCATAATTTTATCACTTTTCTTTAATGTCAATTAAAAGAGATTACTCTTTCTGTCTGTTAAGCTTATATTTCTAACCTATTTAAACAGAATTATATCCCAACAGTGATACTGTGTTGCTGTTAAAGAAAACCAATACAACAATACTCTTAACTGAAATGGAGCTAAATTTAACATAACACTTCCTGACTACTTGTAGTTAGGAATTAAGAATGACTTTTATAAGTTTAATTAAAATTAACTAACATTTTTTGCTAGACATTTTTCTTCTACCACCAAGCAGGCATATATTTTTTTTTTTCTTATTTTCCTTTCTTTTCTGGAGCACTTTTTAAAATAAAATGTTGATAATGATCACACAATTATGTTATTTCCACAAAATAGTCAAAATAGGCATTTTTAAAGAAAAATAATTATTTCCCCCTATGAAGGGCTACAGAATTACCTAGTCCTTTGTTATACACGGCATTAGAAATGGAATTAAGTTCTAAAATTATCACTATAAATTCTTGTCTTTTATAGGAGGGATATTTTATAGTTGATTGCAAGCTCAATGTCCCATATTAGCAATTCATCATTTTACAATATTAATATTCATTTTTACTAAATATGGAAACTTCATATAATCAGCAATTTCCTCATCAATTTGGGAAAATCAAATTCATTATTAAGAGTTAGTATAATATTAACAGCAAAATGCCATTCCTGGTGTAAAAATAAATAAGTCCTGAGGTATGTATTATGTCTAATTTTGCATGTTCTAAGAAGAGAAAAATTTTATAATGTAATTAATTTATACATTATTTTAAAGGATATCTTATTCAATCTATGGGCTAAATGAGAGAAAGGAAAGAGAAAATAAATAAAAATAAAGTTTATATTTTTTTCTTTCTGAAGTTACCAACACAAACCACAAATGTACTTCTCATATTCTAAACATAAGCTTCGTTCTTAGTCAATATCAATCTCTTTTGGCTAATATAAATGTACAATTAAGGCATAATTGTCACTATTCATATCAGAAAAATATCTAGAGGTTTTGGGCAAAACTTGATCACAGAAAAATACCTATTTCTATTCCAAGAGGATACATGACAGGGAAGGACACAATTACATATATTAGAGTAAAAGATAAAGAATACATATAAAGAATTACATATATTAGAGCTAAAGATAAAGAATAAAGTGGTTAGAAATCTTTCACAAAATCTTTGTGGATATCTTAACATCTTATTGTCATATTCTTTGACTACTGATTACACAGTTAAATTATAGTTTACATTTAAAATATAATCTCTGTCCGCAAAATGGGTCAAATGTTTACATATGGGACTTAAAATAACCCTTATTCTTTCTGAAAGAGGCATGCAAGGACCTTTCAAATGAAAAAAAAAATAACTCACAACAAAGATTTATATTGTCTATGACTCTTTTTTAAATAAACAGACTTAGGAAAGAGTATTTATAAGAAATAAATACTATTTTAGGTAAAATACTATTTTATAAGAACATGAAGTAAATAAAGTGAATCGAGTGCCATTCCTATAATATTATACAAATTCTTAGTAATTTCTCAGAGTATTGTAATATGATTTGCTCTTACCTGCCTTGCTACTAAACTTTCAAACTCTCACATATATGTTCAACTAATATTTGACAAGAGAGCCAAGAATACTCAATGGGGAAAAGATAAGTCTCTTCAATAAATGATGTTGGGAAAATTGGATAATTATGTGCAGAGAAATTAAATTGGACCTAGTCTCTTAACATCACTCGCAAAAACTAACTCAAAATGAAATAAATACTTAAATAAAAGACCTGAAAGAACAAAAGTCATAGAGGAAAACACAGGAAAAAAGCCTTCTGACATTAGTCATGGCAATGACTTTTTTGGATATGACACCAAAAGCATAAACAACAAAAGCAAAAATAAATAAACAGGACTACATCAAACTGAAACTTCTGCTCAGCAAAAGAAATAATAAACAAAATGAAAAGATAACCTATAGAATGGGAGAAAATATTTGCAAACCATTATGTCTGATAAAGAGTTAATATCCAGAAAATAAAAGAAACTCAGAGAATGCAAATACAAAAAAAAAATCTGATTAAAAAATGGGCCGAGGAACTGAATATACATTTTTCCAGAGAACACATCCAAAGGGCCATCAACAGATTGTAAGATGTATGATCTCATTTGTACGTGGAATCTAAAATATGCCAAACTTACAGAAACAGAGTAGAATGGTGGTTGCCAGGGGCTGGGGAATGGAGGAAATGGGGAGATACTGGTTAAACAGTATAAATTTTCAGTTATTCAATGACTAGGTTATGGATCTGTAGCACATGGTAACTATAGTTAATGAATCTATATTATTTATTGCAAGTTACAGTTCAATAAAGCTGGAAAAAAATTTAAAATTATATTGTTTAAATTAAAAATGAATAAATAAATAATATTGCTAAGGTCACATGATTTAAAAATTTTATCAACAGAACAAAACAAAAAGCACAGAACTAGCTCCACCAATAAGCTGATACTTGCCAGAGTTAGCATTACATACCTGTATAAAAATAACAATTCAATATGTGACTTCAGATAATACACTATCCATAAGGAATAAAACAAAATTAAAACACTATCTCAGAATATGTCTCCAACAAATACAGATGTTCCTCCACTTACAATAGGGTTATGTCTTGCTAAATCCATCATAAGTTGAAAATATTGTAAATCAAAATGTATGTAACACACCTAACCTATCAAACATCATAACTTAAACATTCTCAGAACACTTATATTGGCCTACAGTGGACCAAATCATATAACACAAAGCCTGTTTTAAAATAAAGTGTTGAATACTTCGTGTAGTTTATAGAATACTATATTGAAAGCAAAAATCAGAATGGCTGTACAGAATGGTTGTAAATATTATCAGTTGTTGACCCTTTTGATTGTGCGGCTGACTGACAGTTGTGGCTGGCTACCCAGAATCGTGAGAGTGTATCACACCTGGCATCACTAGTCCAGGAAAACACTGCTATTCAAAAGTTGAAGAATAGTTTCTATTGAATGTGTATCGCTTTTGAATCATCATAAAGTTAAAAAATCGTTCTACAGATATATTAAATATGTTAAAAATTTTAACATACTTAATAGAAATACCTTTAAGATATAACTTTAAGAATTGGTATAGAAAAGGTCTTTAAAAAGTATAAGCAGCAGAAATCATAATAGACTAGTGAATTTTACTACATTTATCAAACCCCATAAATAGGCATAATATCCAAGACCATAAACAGAAAAGAAATATGAATCCACAATGTATAAGAGAGTCTTCTGAGGTAATAAGAAAAAAATTGTTTCGATAAATTGGACAAAGTTAATAAACAGGAATTCACCCAGAAATAGATACAAGTGAGTAAAGCCTGGTCATCAGGAAACTGAAATTAAAACATGTCACAATTATCAGATTGGAAAAAAACAAGTTAAAGCATGCTAATGCTCAACGTTGGTGTAGTATAGTAAAATGGAAACTATCATAATCTGTTTTGGGAAATGTAACTTTGGGAGATTAATTGGTACTGTCTTGTAAACTTGTAAAGTTAAAAATACACACTCTTGAACCAGTGCATATATATGTACATACGAGAAATTCTTGTTTATGTACACTAGGGGAAGTGTTCAAAGAAGTACACTGCAGCATTACTTTTTTTTCTAACAGCAAACTTGGAACTAACCTAAATAGTCATCAATAGGGAAATGAATAAATCAATATGATGTATTCATGTAATATTACTCAAATCTAGGAATAAAATAAACAAAGTAGTTTTATATGCATCAAAAACAAAGAACACAAAAGCCAAGTTTTTGTCTGAAACAAAAGGTGGAATAAAAAATGTAAGTCTTATAAGGATTCATCAGGTGTGTAATTTTTAAATGTATACATGATTGCATACATATCTTAAAATGTACTTACATATGTAGATTGACAATGTTTTTAAAATTCTTATTTCTAATTGGAGAAAAGAAGAGGAATGGGAATTAGTAAAGAAACAAAGGATACATTATGCCTGGATTAAATATATATATGCATATCGACATGAAAATTACATCCTAAATATGTTTATATTTATTTGTCCCTTCCTTTTTTCCTTTCTTCTCTTCCTTTCTTCCTTCCAAAACGCTTTACTATGTGTATGCATATCACAAGTGCAAAGGATTTATCAGTGAATGAAATCTCTTCCCTCAAGGATTTCATATTCTGTTGGAGTAAAAAGACAAAATATATAGCATATCAGATATGACAAATTCTGTGAAAAAAAAAGTCAGTGGGGAAGGGAATAAAGAATACTGATTGGGAAGTGGAATATGACATTTTACTGTTCAGGAAAGGCCTTAATGTTAAGGGGGAATTTGCACTGAGTTGTAGTTATGCTTTTTTCTTAAATAATCTTAGGAAAATATTTTTGTAATTCATAAAACATTACCAGTTTTTGTAATTGAGCAATTAAAATTTGGTTTGTTGTCAATAATTCCAAGTACCTAAGTAAACTAAGTTATGCCCCAAGAAAGCACCATTTATTTTTTTTTTGATTCTTGATTAGTAGCAGTTTTGATTGATAGTTGCATGTGAAGATTGCTCATGACAGACTATTACCATGTTCAATAGGAAATTTTTCTAATTCACTTATGATATGTTCTCATTATAGTTTCCACCCAACAAATAACTGAAGAAATTTTATTCTACTCCACATCGCATTAAGCCAGGGTTATTTGAAGGTTATGTTGTATTTTCTACAAGGTTGATTTGAAAGCATTTATAAATCTTTTAATCCCTGTGTACCACTAAGCTTATTAAAATTTGGCATGTTAATAGTCGATGTTTGAAATTTTTAATCTGTTGGAAAGTTACACGTTGATTTCTATTTTTTGTTTGTTTGTTTGCCAACCTGGGAATGGTTATGGAATGATGAGTAGCATAGTAGAAGAAATCACCCAGCTCATATTATAACAAGTTCCCACAAACTTGCTAAAGTGTATGCTTTTAAAAGTCATCTGTTTCCTATACTGTTGTTTTATATATGTGCTTTTGGCGAGCTGACTCTTTAATTTGGAGATTAACTCTTGTTGGGTGAATTGGCTACACTCAAAACCTATTATGCTGTTAAACTGAAATCAATGTTAATTTGTTGAATCATACAAAAGAATCATATTTACCAATTCTACCACTAATAGTAATGATACTAAAAATACTAGGGGTGCCTGGGTGGCTCAGTCAATTAAGCATCTGCCTTCTGCTTAGGTCATGATCTCAGTACCCTGGGATCAAGCCCCTGCGTCTGGCTCCCTGCTCAGTGGAGAGTCTGCTTCTCCCTCTCCTTCTGCCCCTCCCCCGGTCATGTTCTCTCTCAAATAAGTAAATAAAATCTTAAAAATATAAAAAAATAAAAAATACTACTAGACTACTAAAAATATTACTACTAATAAAACCAAGATGGAGTCTAATAACAACTAGTTGATTTACTAAGCATACTGCTTCCCGTGTTCCAGACATGACGGGAGATAAGATATTTTATAGCTGTAACTCTCATTGTACAGGTAATGGAGCTGAGAAATAGTTGCCCGAGCATGTTAATGCTCAACACTGGTGTGGTGGTGTAGTAAAATGGTAATTCTCATTTCTGTTTTTAGAAATATGACTTTATAAAAGCATTTGAGAGATAAATTGGGTATTATCTTGTAAAGTTATAAAGTTGTGATGGTGTTTGGATTGGACCCAGAGACCACACATCTGAACGCACTAATCTACAATTATTTTTTTAAAGAAATAATATGAAGCTTAAAATACATAGTGTAGTTCCTACAAATCCAAAATAATTATGTTTAGAACCTAAACATCAAAAAAGATTGAACAGGAGAGAACTCATTTCTCCATTTATACCATCTCTACAGACTGGCCTTTTCAAGTTATATGATTTTATAAAATTTTTAAGATACAGTGATTTGAATTATGTTCTTGAATAAACTCTTTTTAAATTTTTTTTAAAAAGATTTTATTTTTTTTTTATTTGAGAGAGAGAGAGAGCTTGAGAGAGAGAGATCACAAGCAGGGGGAGTGGGAGAGGGAAAAGCAGACTCCCTGCTGAGCAGGGAGCCTGATGCAGGACTCGATCTCAGGACTCTGGGATCATGACCTGAGCTGAAGGCAGATGTTTAACCAACTGTGCCACCAATAGGGCCCAAATAAGCTCTTCTAATCAAATGTTTATACTATTGGTACCTCTCTAAAACAGAATTTAATTTTCAATAGTTTAATAAAGACATCATCAAAAAACACGTGAGTATTTATTTATCTAATTTTTTTTCTCTAAAGATTTTATTTATTTATGTGACAGAGAGAGAGATCACAAGTAGGCAGAGAGGCAGGCAGAGAGGCAGGCAGAGTGAGAGGGGGAAGCAGGCTCCCCGCCAAGCAGAGAGCCCAATGCAGGGCTCGACCTCAGGACCCCGAGATCATGACCCAAGCCAAAGGCAGAGGCCTTAACCCACGGAGCCACCCAGACACCCCCAAACAGGTGAGTATTTAAACACTTAAAATGTCATTATTTTAAAAGGGCTTTATTGAGATAAAATTCACATGCTATAAATTCACCCATTTAAAGTATGGAATTCAGTTTCTAATACACTCACAGGAGCTGTGCAGCCATCACAACTATCTAATTTTAGAAAATATACATCACCCTAGAAGAATCCCATACTTGTTAGCACTTTCCATTCCCCTAACCCTAGTCCCTAAAAACCACTGTTTTATTTGCTGTCACTTTGGATATGCCTATTCTGGACATTTTATATAAATAGAATTATATAATATACAGTCTTTTGTGACTAGCTTTCACTTAGCATAATGTTTTCAAGGTTCATCCATGTATTTTGTGCATCAGTACTTCATTTTTTAACTGCCTAGTAATATTCCAATATATAGATAGACTGCACACATCTGCTTATGCATTATTATTTGAAGGACATATAGGCTCTTTACACTCTGGCTGGTATGAGTAATGCTATTAACTTTTATTACAAGTTTTTGTTTGGACATATATTTTGTATGGGCTATATACCTAAAAATTGAATTGATTAGTCATGTAGAAACTTTATGTTTAACATTTTGATAAACGTCCAGGCTGTTTTTCAAAGAGCTTTTCATCAGCAACATACGTGAATTCTAATTTCTCCAATTCTTGGCCACATTTGTGATTATATGTCATTTTGGTCACAGTCATCCTAGAGAGTGTGAAGTGATATTAGTTTGCATTTCTCAGATGACTAGTGAATTACAGCATCTTTTCATGGTACTTTATATGTATTTTTGAAGAAATGTCTATTCAAATCACTTAACCAATTTTAATTAGACTATCTTTTTTTTTTTAGGTGTAAGAGTTTTTTTAAAAATACTTTCTGTATACAAGTTGCTTTTCAGATATATGATTTGCAAGTATTTTCTCTCATTCTATGAATTTTCTTTTCACTTAATGGTGTCCTTTAAGGCACAACAGCTTTTAATATTGATGAAGTCTAATTTATATAATTTTTCTTTTGGCACTTATTCTTTTGGCACCGTATCTAAGAATAAAATGTACTGACATGGGTAGAAAAAAATACCTTTCCATTACTGAATACCTCTAGAATCTCAGTGATAATTTTAACAACTGAAGTCACTCCTGTTGGGCAATGTAGATTCACAGAATATCATTGCTTTTAGAAAAAATCAGTGATAAACGACAGCTTAACAGTTTGGACTCATAATGCAAAACCAAAGATTAGCTTTTTAATTCCTGATATTCTGTATGAATACCCAACACAGGCGGGCATGTTACTGGCTAAAATATTAATAGGAATGCATAACTTATAATGTTATAAGAAATTAAAATAATTCTGTCAAATAACGAGGATTAAAAAAACTTCTCACTGATTGGCTCAAAAGTAA
>CM052883.1:37611194-37652553 GCA_028534135.1 Potos flavus
TATTTACACATTTCCCATTCACATTTTCTTCTTTTCTCATCTAGCTTCCCATCTGACCTACCCCTTCAAAACCACTCATGCTATGTTTATAATGATTAGCCAGTTTTCTAATCAAATGAATACTCCTCACTTCTCAAGATGTTTTTATCTCCACCCATTAAACCCACTGCTTCACTGCCATCTTTTAAAAACAACTTTAGTGAAGTATAACTGACATGCAATAAAACATGTATTTTTAAATTATAAAATTTGGAAAGTTTTGGCACATGTAATGTGTGTGCATGCAGAACATCACAGAAATCATGATAATACATCTATCCATCATGTCCATATGTTTTTCTTTCTCCCTTTATACTCTTCCTCTCATTTTCCCTTGTAGCAACACTCACGCCTGCCTTCCATCCCCAAGAAAACAGTGATGTGCTGTCACAGTAGATTAGTTATTGTTTTCTAGAGTATGATATAAATAAAATTATGCAGTGTTTCTTTTTTGTATGGCTTATTTCATTCAGCATTGAGATTTTTTCCATGTTGAAATATATATCAATATTTCAATTGATTTCATTCTGAGTACTGTTCCATTATATAGATAATACCACGGTTTGTTTATCAGTTTGCATGTTAAGGGATATCTGAGTTATTTCCAGATTGAATCTGTTACAAATAGAAATCCTGTAAACAGTCTTTTAAAGTCTTTATGTAAACAAATACTTTTATTTCTCCTGCATAAATACCAAAAGTGGAATAGCTGCCTCATGTAGTAGTTGAATGTTTAACTTTATAAATCCCTGCCAAACTCTTTTCCAAGGAAGCTGTAGTATCTTCCATTCCTACCAGCAGAGTGGAAGAGTGCCAGTTTTTTACGTTCTCACCATCTCTTAGTGTGGTCAGTCTTCTTAATTTTAGTCTTTTTTACTTGAATATGTTATAGTATCTCATGTAGTATTTCCTGAATGAATAATGATGTGTGTTTTTACATCCATAAGCTTATTTTCCATCTATACGCATTCTTTGATGAAGTTTTGGTCAAATATTTGGACCATTTTTCGATTTTCTTCTTTGTTTTCTTATTACTGAATTTTGAATATTTGTTACACATTCTTTATTAAATATATTAACTGCAAATACTTAACTCCCAGACTGTACCTTATCTTTTTTATTACCTTTACACTGTCTAATGCAGAGAAGTTTTTTCTCTTTTTTTTTTTTTTTTTTTTTAGGATTTTATTTATTTATTTGACAGAGAGAGAGATCACAAGTAGGCAGAGAGGCAGGCAGAGAGAGGGGGAAGCAGGCTCCCTGCTGAGCAGAGAGCCGATGCGGGGCTTGATCCCAGGACCCCAAGATCATGACCTGAGCCGAAGGCAGAGGCTTAACACACTGAGCCACTCAGGTAACCCTGAAGAGAAGTTCTTTCAAAATTTTATGAAGTACAGTTTTTCCGTTTGGTCTCTATGGATCACACTTTTGGTATTTATCTATGAAATCTTGGTCTAATCAGGAGTCAGAAAGATTTTCTCCAAACTGCAGAAAATAGCACTGAAATTAAACCTACAGTAACAGAAACAATCCAGTTTCAATCACACAAAGAAAAATGAGTAAACAAAATAAACAGAAAATCTTAATATTTGGGATAGTCTAACATATGTGTGGCTGGATTCAAAGTAGGAAGGAGACAGAAAGAAGGAAGAAAGAAGGAAGAACAGAAAATAGTTTTTGAAGAGACAGTTGCCAGAAATTTTCACATTTTTTTGAAAGCATAACCCACCAATCCACAAAGTCCAATGAATCACAACAAAAGATGGATAGAAAGAAATCAATCCAAGGCACATAATAGGGGAAAAAAATGGAAAAATCAGCATGTGTTGGGGAAAAAGAACAACTTTAGGTACAGAGAAAGAAGATAGGAATCATTATGGATTTCTTGTAAGAGTCTGAACAATTCAAATAAAATGGAAGAGAATCCTGAAGTGTTTAAAGAGCAAAACTCTCAACCTAACATTCCATAACTAGTAAAAATAAGTTCTGAAACAAAGACAATACATTTTTTAAAAAAAGATTTTATTTATTTGAGAAAGAGAGAGAGAACAAGGGTGGTGTGAGGGGCTGAGGGAGAAGTAGACTCCCCACTGAGCAGGGAACCTGATGTTGGACTTGATCCTGGGACTCCAGGCCTGAACTGAATGCAGGCACTGAATTGACTGAGCCACTCAGGCACCCTAAGAAAATACATTTTAAACAAGTAAAAACTGAAAGCATGAATTGCCAGATGTGCTGTATTAGAAATATTAAACAGTTCACAAAGAAATAAATGTTACTAGATAAAAAACTGACCAGTTAGCAAAGAGGAGTTTTTTTTAAATTCTGGAGATGACAAATATGTGGGCACAAAAAAGTAAATTTTTTCCACTTCACTGTCTTTAAACAATAATTGATTATTTATAGGAAAAGCAATAACAATATGTTAGGGGTTCGTAACATGAAGATAAAATGTATAACAATAGCATAAAGGATTGGAGGAGAAAAATAAGATATATTACTTTATCATGTTTGCATTATATATGAAAGTAGTTTTATGTTATTTGAATGTGGGATGCCATGTGTAATGTCTGTGTGTTTATAGCCACCTCAAAAAATCAAAAAGATATAGCCAGTAAGACAAGAGTGGGGATAAAAAAGAGATGCAGAAATGAGTATTCTTAATTGATTTAAATTCTGGAAGGAAAAGAAGAAAAAGCTTTTAAAAAGTGATGAAATAAAGTACAAACAAGTAAAATGATAGCTATCGACCCAACCACATAACAATGAATATGAATGATCTAAACACTCTAGATATCTAAAGGTAGGTATTTCCATAGTGTGGATACTCAAGAAAAAACTATTGCTTCTTGTAAAAACAGGAAAGTAATGTATGGAAAGAGATTTATCTTTCAAAATCTAAGTCTAAGAATAAGGAATGTTACCAGATAATTAAAGTGGCATTTCTTACTGATATAAAGTTTATTTAGCAGTAAAGTTTTAGCAATTTTAAATGTTTATGTATTTAATAACAGAGTAGCAAAATGTATGGAATGTTAACTCACAGAACATTAAAAAGAGAAAAAGAAAATTAAACTTTTCTTCACAGATCTCTCAGAAAAAATAAAGCAGTAAGCATTAATAACTGCCCATCAACATGAGTAGATTAATATTTAAAGAAAAGTTAACTCAAACTAAGAAGAATGCTCACTGTATTTTCAAGTGCATATCAAACTTTCACAAAGCTAGACTGCATAAAAGAATTTTCAATAAATTAAAAATGATTAAAATCATTTTTTGAGTATGTTTCCTGACCACAATGGAATCAAATCAAAAATATTAATGACCATAAAGTATATATTTGTCATTCAGATTACTGGGATTAATTTTATTTCTCGGATGATTATACATAAAATGAAATTAAAATATTAAAAAAGGGATGCCTGGGTGGCTCAGTCGTTAAGTGGCTGCCTTCAGCTTAGGTCATGATCCTGGGGTCCTGGGATCGAGCCCCGCATCAGGCTCCCTGTTTGGCGGGAAGCCTGCTTCTCCCTCTCCCACTCCCTCTGCTTGTGTTCCCTCTCCAGCTGTGTCTCTCTCTGTCAAATAAATAAAATCTTAAAAAAAATAAATTAAAAAAAATAAAATATTTTAAAAAATACATGATTAAATTCAATTTTAATGAAAAGTCACTGATAGTGATAAAGTCTAAAACTTGGAAAGTTGTATTGAGTATTATTAGAATTCACAAAAAATATATCCCATAAAATTAATTAATTAAATATGAAACTGTAAATTATATGTAATATTATATATTTTTTATTTTCATGTTACCAGTGTAGTATGCCAGGTAAGAGCATAGAGACTTGAAGTAAGCTTTTCTGGTTCTTATTGTGAGCTAAATAAATTGCTCAATCCACCTGGTCATTTTTTTTTTTTTTCCAATTTGAAAAATGATATTTACAACTACTTTTATCCTGAGGTTCTTTCTAGAATTGAAATGAAATAATCCCTATGCTGTGCCTGCACATTGATTGGAATATAGTTAATACCCAGTACAATTACATTCTTCCCCCCCACCCCAGTACAATTACATTCTATTAGCAGTCACAAAGTAGCAGCAGTGTTAGCAGAAGTATTGTGGTAGGGTAACCATATTATTACCATTTATTTACAATGTGTTTATAGACTAGTAAATTTTTCTAATAATAGTACGTTCGTGTATGTGTTTTAGGTTCATATTTTTTTATGACTGCTATTTTCTCGTGGGTTTAGCTCTCTATCAAATTTCTTCTTTCATTCATTTTTCTCTACATAAATATTTATCAAATCCCCATGATGTACAGACCATATATTTGATGCCAGATATAAAGCATTAGAGGGAGAGAAAAATTAATAATAAACAAATAGATGCATACTTACATACATTTAGGTTGCCATATATGCTATGAAGGAAACAAAGAAAGTGCATTGTTTGAAAATAACTGGGGGAAGGGCATGACCTAGTCTGGAATAGAATCATCAATATAGACTTCTCATTGAAGATGCTATTTAATCTGAGACCCAAAAGTAGAAGATGGTCATGGGTGGTTTTTCAGGCACATGGAGGTTGTGCAGCACTCCAGAACAGAGGTAATTGTGACTAGTCTAAGAGGATATTAATTCCACTGGAGAGACAAAATTCAGTTCAGATAGTTTGGAAGAAGAAGGTGAGATTGGTATCTGATACATTGGGAGTCATAGTGTCACTAGACGGTATTTAAATCCTTTGGAATGGATTTTGGGAAAAGATATTTGAGCGGCCATAGGACAGTGCACTGATGAACTCTCCCTTTTTGAGGTCTGAAAGGAAACTAAAGGATTGAAAAAAAACTGGCTAAGATAAGGCAGAAAAAGCAAAAGAAAGGATAAATAGCTACTATTATGCAAAAAAATAAAACACATGAAAGAAAAGTTTTCTGAGAAATACAAATTAAAATCTTTGATTTCCTGAAGTATTTATATAGAGTACATTATAAAATGCTTTATGTATACATATATCCAAGGTTTTGGTATGAATAATTTACCTTTTGATATTTCTTTGATTCACTAATTAAAACTTTTTTTCTTAAGTTTCTTATTTTTTCTGCCTTGTCACTATAATCCTTATTTCTGTCTTCAGCAGTCTCTATTGAGATAACTCTTTCTCTTTTCCTTTTTTCCTGACTGCCAAATTGGAATTTCTAACAGCTTACTTGGTGTCTCTGACAAATAAACACACATGAAAATAAAATGGTGAAAGCAATGTTTTACATTTGGCAGATAATTTAGCATAAGAACCTCTTAACATATTAAAAGGTTATCTCAATATTTAATTGAATTTCAAAGTACTCTTGGGCAATCATTCTGAGCTCTAATAAGTTAATTTGTTAAAGTGTTCATATGGATATTTATATGGTTAGCCTAGAGTGATCAGTTCTCTTTTGTGTCCTCACATTGAATAATATATATGAATATTTTAGCATAAATTATTTCAAAAAATCCCCTTTCTCCAGGCTTCTTAGTATACGGCTTCTGTTGCTGTTATGATGAGGATGTATCTATCTGCTCACTTTGTTCCCTCTGAATTTTCACTGCTAGCTCGTTTGCTTTATACCTTGGCAGTTTTCCATAAAATACTATTTCCCTGACTACAAGATCACATCCAGTTGTTTCATAACTTTTTCATTCCCATAATCACTTCTCAGAAGCTACTTTTCTTGGACAAATTATCTTACAAATAAATTTTTATTGTCCAACTTACTAAAAACTTGCATTCTGTAAGCTCAGTTGCAATCAACTTTCTAAATAACACACATTAGTACTCTGAAATTACCTTTAATGCAATTGTTATTTGCCTATAAAATATCTATATCCATTGATTTTTCAGATGATAATCTGAATATCCTTTTTGAATTTCAAATGAAATATATATAAATCATAGCATACCATTGTTCCCATGCACTCCCACACAAAAACACTTAATTCTGTAAATCTTTATTTTTATTATTTTCGAATGGAATCTTTCTCATCCAAGAAAAATTATCTTTGTTTCTCCTCTTGCATTCAATTTCTGATTTTAGAGTGTAGGTTCTTTCCACAAAGCTGTCAAATAAATCATTCTAAAAACCAATTCCAATCATTCTCCTGGACAGAAAAATAAGAATGAGAATAAAAATTGAATAAGGAATTCTTGTGCTTGTCATACAGTTTTTGCAGTTCTCATACAGATTAACCTGCCTCATCCACAGCCCCTTTTCATTTCTATAATGGTTGATAGACCCCTTCATTGTAAAGAGACTATATTACCATTTTCTTGCATGAACAACAAATGGACATTCATAGCCTTGTTAGTGACTAGAAAAGTAATTCTATCATGAAAGGTAATCTAGCTAATTTTTCTACATGTAATTAGGGAAAATAAAAATGCTATGTGAGTATCTGTAAAGTCCTTTTGTTTTTCTAACAAAGTTAATTTATGGTATAAATATATGAGAGAGGTATTTGTTATTTCATCTTGCTACCTCATGTCGTTAGTGGTTAAGTTATGAATATTGGTTGGTTCTCTGTGTTTTAGGGATGGGGCACAGGAGTAAACCTTAAAGAGGGAGGAGCTCAGATTCAATGGTCACATAAAGACAAAAACTGGTGTATATAATCAAAAGGCAAAGTAGAGTCTTGGCAAGAAAGAATTCATTTAGGAGTGAGCTCCCATGAATTCTAGCGGGTTTCTGTTTTCAGCTTTCTATATGTATCCTTGAAAATAAGCCCCCATGTTCTCAAGAAGACATATAAGAATCTTCCCATTAGTCTCTGATGTATATAGTCATCTAGTTGACCTTATTGATAATATCTGCTCTATTGAATCTAATGGAGTTAGTTCCCAGAACATGTTTAACATTTTTCATTATTCTAGTTCTTTTTTTTCTTTTTAGTTTATGATATTTCTTTCATACTACCATTCATCCATTACTTGGTAGATATCCTTACCCTTCAAAATACATCTCAACTTTCACTTCCTTTATGAGTAGACCACCATATAATTTATTGGTGTATTTGGCAGTGAAAAAGGCACTATTAATAATACTGGGATGATAACCACTGTAGTGATAGTGTATATACCCTGATAAACTTACAGTCCATCCCATTGCCATGTAATTGACATTATTAAACTCTTTTAGCCCTCAAAATGGTGTGATTTTGTGTGTACTTCTTTGAGTTCTAAAATTTTCAAAAAGATCTACTTTGTTATGAATTTTTATTAATATAGTAGGAATAATTATTAACTGTTTTTAAATAATCTAGATATTCAGTATTTTAGGAGGATCTGTTTAATGGTTTTGGCATAGGCATATATTTCATTCAGGGTCAATATTTTACATGGACAGAGAAGAAATAGAGTTTGTAAAATACTTCATTATGGAAAGCATTTTCACAAATCTAGAAGTTATATTAATGCCTAAAAGACCAATGAATATAACCTTATGTTGTCTTTTAAGTACCTAACATAGATTTGCTGGAGCCCTTAATTTAGAGGAGAACTGAATTTAAAATACAAAATGGAAGCAACATTTAAAAATATACAGAAACTTTTTTAAAGTTTAGTAAGAAGATAAGAATATCAAAATACTTCCAAAACCAAGAAGCTAAATATCCATTCATATATTATTGAATATTTTGGTAGGTTTTTAAAAAATTTAATTAGATATATAAAAGTATTACAGATTTAAATATTTACATATAGTGGAGTTGAAAAATATTTTCATAACACGGTTTAAGAGTGAAGATGATGTGACTTTAGCCATAGGTGTAAATATACTTTAAGTGATGGTTTGACTTAAGTGATAAGGTTTTGAAGGTAGGACACAGTAATCATTGTTGCTGAGCTTCAGGGCTATGTTCTTGTTAATCAGTTTAATCCTCAACTAACATTTTCACATTTATATCCAAAGAATATTTCCCTCAAAATACGAAGCATTTTACAAAAAGTATTTTGTCCTAAAGGACACATGTTAAAAAATTACATGAATATTATGTAAATAAGTAGCCCATGCTCAAAAACTTATGTAAAATTCTAGGTTAAAAAAGATCCTTTAAAGTTTCTCTTCTAGGGGCGGCTGGGTGGCTCAGTCAGTTAAGCATCCAACTCTCGGATTGGCTCAGGTCATGATCTCAGGGTTCTGGGACTGAGTACCACTTAGCGGGGAGTCTCCCTGAGGATTCTCTCCTTCTTCCTCCATTCTTCCCCCTACTCACTCTCTCTCTCTCTCTCTCTCTTTAAAATAAATAAATATTTTTTAAAAAGTTTATCTTCTAGGGGTGCTTGGGTGGCTCAGTGGGTTAAAGCCTCTGCCTTCGGCTCAGGTCATGATATCAGGGTCCTGGGATTGAACCCCACGTCGGACTCTCTGCTCAGCAGGGAGCCTGCTTCCCCCTCTCTCTCTGCCTGCCTCTCTGCCTATTTGTGATCTCTCTCTCTCTCTGTCAAATAAATAAATAAAAAATCTTTAAAAAAAAAGTTTCTCTTCTATACATATTCTCAGCTTCTTCGATTTCTGTGAAGGTATATATTTTGCTGTTTTATCTTTTTTTGACTTTCTTCCCCTGACACATTTACTGATAGCACCCGGAATACAATTTGAGAAATGTGGACATAATAAAATATTTACAAAAGGGTCATGACATTGGTTCGTGGCCAATATAAAATAATGGAGTGTTAAACAGTATTCTTGTAGTGTAAAATTATATCCCGTGGTGAAATCCCACGCTATAACCTTCCATATACTTAAAAAAGAAACAAAACAATCCTGCTTGCTTATAAAGCATCCACTGGTTGATATTAAGTCACATACATAGAATTTGGTTCTTCTCTGTTGGTGATAAAATTTTATAAATAGAATGCTTAAGTGAAATACAGAGTCTTCTGTTTTAAAGACATGTTTGATATTTTCATATTTGTGGAGTGATATGAGACTGCATTAGGATGGCATCTCATCAAGAATACTGAAATGTTTAAGCTGTTTGTTGCAGCACTATGTTCAGCTCCTCATCTACCCTCTCTGTGACTGCTGTGAGTGTGACTAGGGAAAAACTCCACGATCTCTTAAAACTGCTCATCACTGTAAATCATCAACACAATACAAACGTATATAAGTCAATCTTGTTTTAACAGGTGAGGAGATGCCTTTTATTAGTTCTTATTTATAATTGTATTAGTTCTAAATATCTGAGAAATCAAATTTAATGTCTGCCCATATTCTCACCTTAAAAATCCTTATTTGGTATTATTTTTTCTCTAATCCTCAGAAGACAATGATGCTAGTCATAATAATGGTGATGTTAATAATTATCAGCACTTATTTTGCCCTATATGCTGACACTTTTCTAGTTAGAATTTCTCTCTGGATTTACACTTTCAGAATATATTTATGATTTCAACTATATATTCTGACAATGAAACAAACTGCATTGTTACTTTTTTTTTTTTTTTTGCATTGTTACTCTTTATCTCTAACCTAAACTCTAAAGCACTTCCCAAACTGTCTTTAGTGTCATCCATTCAGATTTCTACATGTGGTGTTCACATGAAATGAGCACAGGAATTTCATTCAGAAGACATTTGAATGATCTTTATCATGTATATGCTGTCAATTGGCCATGGTAATCTTTCTGAGCCTCATTTTCTGCCTCATCTATGAAATGTAGCTACTTACATTACAGTGAGCTAGATCAAGTGAGATATCAAATAGATGTGCCTGACAGTTTTCTATACCTATTGTGCAATTTATAGAATGTCTAAAAAAAGTTCATATTTTTTTCTCATATTTCTTTTCTCTATTCACAGCATCATTGAGTTCATTCTGTCAGCAAAATTAATTTTCTCTATCATGCATTAGTCTTTTTCCTCCTTGCTTCCCATCTCTTCAATTTTACACCTGAAATTTAATTTTTCATCTGTTCCCTATTCAGCTGGTGTAATGTAGGTATCCATTATTTCTTTCTAACTAACAAGTTTTTTCTTCCCTTAAATTTCCTATTTATGCTACTGGCAAATATATTTCTTAGTCACCCAAATCAGAAATTTCCTTTTGACTTATTTTAAATTGTATTTTTTAAATTTTTTAGTTTAGTGGCTCTCATCCCAGTCTGTACTTAAGAAGCTTAAAACAGAGAAACACAAAGTGTTTACTAAATATTAGTAAACTAATATTAATATTAGTTTACTAAATATTACTAAAGCACAAAGTGATACTAAATATTGTGTGATTCCACTTACATGAGATACCTGAACTAGTCAAATTCATACTGACAGAAAGTAGAATGGTGGTTACCGGGGAGTAGAGGAGGGAGGAATTGGGAGTTATTGTGTAATGGATACAGAGTTGTAATGTTGCAAGAGAGAAAAGGTTCTAGAGATGGAAAGTGGTGATGATTGCACAATAACATGAGTGTTACAGTGTGTGTTGTACAACAATGTGAATCAACACTTCTGATCTGTACACTTCAAAATGATAAGATACTAAAGGTTATGCTATGTATTTTAATACAATTAAAAATGAAAATAATAATATGTAAAATTAAATTATGGACTTTTTACCTATACCCAAAAGGAAGCTCAATCAAATGGATTACTGATTTTGAAGGAATTACAGTAAAAACTACTTACAAGTGAAAAAACACACACACAAAGCAAACCAAAAGAAACAAACAACTCCTAGAACCCCATTCAAAACAATTAAGTCAAATTCTGGATGGTGGTCAGGGCATCAGTGAGTGTTAAACATCCCCAGGTATTTATTCTGCAATCAGGATTGGGAGACGCTGTTTCGCCTTTTTCACTTCTCTGTTTCCCCAGGTACACATTCAGATATAAAGTCCTATAAAGGGGCGCCTGGGTGGCTCAGTGGGTTAAAGCCTCTGCCTTTGGCTCAGGTCATGATCTCAGGGTCTGGGGATCGAGCCCCGCATCGGGCTCTCTGCTCAGCGGGGAGCCTGCTTCCTCCATTCTCTCTCTGCCTACTTATGATCTCTGTCTCTGTCAAACAAATAAATAAAATCTTTAAAATAAATAAATAAATAAAGTCCTATAAAGCCAGTGTATTTGCCATTGGAAATTCTAAAGTAACAGTTTCTGAAATATAGATGTTGCTCAATTAATACCATCATATTAATATGCAGGGTAACACTTAAAGATCAAAATTATGAGTTCTGTTATGGGCAAATGAACTATGCGTGTGAAAATATTTGGGCTACTGTTGGGGATTTTTATTTAATGCACAGAAAAAAGATTAGTAGCTAGAGACACGAATTTGGGCGAAATTTATATGGGGAAGACATTTTAAGTGTTAATACCTCATGTGATATTATAAAGAGAAGAAAGGGAATGAAAACTAAAACATTCAGATAAATTAAGGACTGCCATAATCTAAACTATTAGACCTGGAATCAAAAACCCTGCTGTCAAGTATTGTAATAATCCATGTTGAATATTGAGCAAAATACTCATTGTCTCTGAAGCAAAGTTAGTTTCACTTGTTAAATGGGATTATTAATATTTGTCAGAGTTTATATGAAAAATGTGCATATGATAAGTAAATGTTGATAACAAACACTTTAAATATAGAATATTATTTTTTTTCAAAGATTTTATTTATTTATTTGACAGAGAGAGAGAGATCACAAGTAGGCAGAGAGGCAGGCAGAGAGAGAGGGGGAAGCAGGCTCCCCACTGAGCAGAGAGCCCAACGTGGGTTTCGATCCCAGGACCCTGAGATCATGACCTGAGCCGAAGGCAGAGGCCTTAACCCACTGAGCCACCCAGGCGCCCCTAGAATATTATTATTTTTTAGTTATTCTTGAGGTGTGGAAGAGACAAGATTACACCCAGGGAAGTACAATTATTATATTTTTCCTGCGATGCTCCCTCCATTATTACTGTTCAGGGTGGACTGAAGAGATAGAAAAAAACCTTAGTAATTGCCCCTGGTTGAATCCATTTCCGAAAGAAAAAGTGAACTAGAAAAAGCAAAAGCTATCTTTGTAGAATATGGATAGAAAGTCAGCAAGGCATACAAGATGATACATTACATTAAGATTTTTTTTTTTTTTTAGCATTGGAAGTTTAGAATCATTGTCAGGTGTGTAGGCAAAATGCAATAAACCATTAAATATGGGAGAATGATCAACTCTTTTTCAGTTATCAGATTGGGCAAGATTTCAAATGATAGTAATGAAGGCAGTGATATGATGAAATGAAGCCACTGGCCACATGTGGTTATTGAGCACTTGAAATGTGGCTACAACTTGAGATATGCTGTGAGGATAAAATACCTACTGGTTGAAAGACTTAGTATGAAAAAAGAATGTAAATATATCTCATTAGTGTTTATATTCATTATGTTTTGATATGATAATATTTTAGAAATAAAAGATACATTAAAATTAACTTGACTTTTTAAAATTGTAGCCATTAGAAACTTTAAAATCTCCTATGTGGCTCATGTTGTATTTGTTTTAGGGAATGAAAGATCTCCTACTTGCTTTTATTTTTTTATAAATAAATATTGAATGTCATGATGTGTGTATCAAAACAGCTGATTCGTCTTTCAAATTTTAAATATCTTCTACCCCTTTATCCCCCGATAAGATTTAGTTGTAGGTTAAAGAGTAACAACTACCATGGTTTGCAACCACCGTGGTTCATTGTCTCTTTCTTTTGAATACTAAGACATGGTTCAGATGAGAATGCTTGTGTCTGCTGCTTCTGTCAGAGTTAAGTTTACCTTCAGAAGAGTCAGCCAAAGAAAATAGCAGTTGGAAACCACTGCACCACTTCTCCATGTCAGCTCAAGATAGAATTTCGTATTCCTGACTTTCCTGAATTTTCCATTTTCCATATACATTTATGCATGTATGAGTTTTATAATAAGAACTTATGAATATAAATTAAAACCAATTAATAATGAAAATTAAACTGCTCTTTTAATTCTTTTAGTGTGTATTCAAATACTCATAAATATATGTGTGTATATATACATGAATACATATGAGTACATAATGAGTGTATGTGTGTATATATATCTTTTAATTCCCTGTGATAAGATACAGGGTATATTACCAAATTATTTTATATGTTCAATTAGAGTAGAGAGAGTATTAAACTATTTTAGTAGTCAATTTTTTAACTGAACCATATAAAAAGGGGTCAGTAGTTTACAAAAGAAAAAATAATAAAATGTTGAAGTTAAAGTAAGGAAACTGGATCTTTGCCTGGTTTTACACCCCCCAACCACTGTAGCACGTAACATTTGCAGAATGAGAAATCACAGGGCTTCTGCTCTTACTTTATAGGAAAATATAATTACAAAGAAATTTAGCCAATAGAAGTGTAGTTAGTTAAAAATTTAAGTGTATTTTATTATTTCTCAAACATAAATTTAACTATATCAAATTTAAATGTAAATGTAATTGTATTTTATTTTTTAAAGTAATTACCTACTTACTTTCTCCAACTTCACTAAAGCAAAATGTATTATTTTGTATAATTGCTGCTATGAATATTTCAGTATTTTTACTCTGATAATACTACTACCTATGTTACTTGTACTACTACTACTACCACTTCTACTAATGCTACTATAATATTAATTTAATCAGAGCCATTTTTTTTAAAGATTTCATTTATTTATTTGACAGAGAGAGAGAGAGATCACAAGTAGGCAGAGAGGCAGGCAGAGAGAGAGGGGGAAGCAGGCTCCCCGCTGAGCAAAGAGCCCGATGCAGGGCTCGATCCCAGGACCCTGAGATCATGACCTGAGCCGAAGGCAGAGGCTTTAATCCACTGATCCACCCAGGCGCCCCAAATCAGAGCCAGTTTTGTTTTTGTTTTTTGGTCTGATCCAAAAGTTTATACTCTGTATTCAACTGTTGATACTATTCCTGAGATTTTTTTTTAAATCTTTTTATCTCTCTCCACACCAAAAGCATACAAAAATATAACCATTATTGCATTGATAAAAGCATTCTGGATTTAAAAAAAAAATAGCTGAATCATTTTATAGTCAGTAAGGAAAAGGATAACTTAGAAACGTAGACATTAAAAGTTCACCATAGATATTAGCACCTCCATTATTCAGTCTACAAACTAAAACTAAAACAAAATCAGAACTTTTATCTACCTCATTTAGTTAAGGGGGATATTAAAAGTTTTGATTGGGAATATCAACACAGTAAACAAATGATAATGCTGTAGTTATTCCAGAGAATCAATTAACATTATTATTTAGGGACATTAGGATCCTGTGAAGTTGCATTAATTTAAGACCTACTTTTTTTTCTCCCGTTGCAGGATATTCTTCTTCTTCTTCTTCTTTTTTTTTTTGTCTTCTTACATTAGCTCTTGGTAATAAATATCTGTATTATTTTTTCATTTTACATTTTATTTTCAGACTCTGTTTTCATTTTTTCTTACTTTATTGCCAAGTGTAAGTGAATGTTCTAGTATTAAATTTATTCTGAGACACATGCCATTATATGAAATAGTTTTACACTGAATATGATTATGCCCGAGATCAATGTATAACCTTCAATTCTATCTTTATTTCTCTGGAAGTTGAAATTGCAATCAGAGAATTCTGTTTTATGATATGCAGGAAGACACATGAATTCCTTGTCACTAAAGTCTGTCACCAAGACATCTTAAGAGAGGCCTTTGTATTGAATGTGCTGTCTAAATCAGCATTCCCATCAATTTTGAACCTATTCGTAGTCAAAAGTAATGAGAGTCTCAGCAGCTACTTCTTAGGGTTCAAAGTAATATATTAAAAAATCAAAGTAAAAGTGCAATGAATAAAAACTCCATTGAGCTTCAGATAGCAATATTGCCAAGGCAATTACATCAAATAACAATTACGTTTTTGATGTTATTACCAATTGCCAATTTAATTTCTTTAAAGGTTGTCCCATGTTGTTCAGTAATGGATATTAATATATAGGTCAAAGACAAACATTTATCATAGAATACAGATTTATTTGTTGGAAGATGTTAAATAGAGAAGATTTTGAAACTTGCTGTCCTATAGATGAATGCAATATTCATGCTACAGAGTCTGTTAAAAGAAGTAGGTAACAATTTATTTCAGCTTTATAAAAATATAGAGTTACTGGCATTCAGAAATAAGGAACTGATTATTAGCCTTCAATATGAATAATAGGTTCCCCAGTTACAGGCACACTTTTTTTTTTTTTTTTAAGATTTTTATTTATTTATTTGACAGAGAGAGACACAGTGAGAGAGGGAACACAAGCAGGGGGAGTGGGAGTGGGAGAAGCAGGCTTCCTGCTGAGCAGAGAGCCCCATGCAGGGCTCATTGCGGGGCTCAATGCAGGGCTGGATCCCAGGACCCCAAGATCATGACCGGAGACGAAGGCAGACGGTTAATGACTGAGCCACTCAGGCACCCCTAAAGGCACACTTCTTATGAAAGATAGGGAGACAGATGTAAGGGTATCACATAGATGCAAAAATTAGCTCCATTAAAAAATTATATGGAGGATTGAATTTCAGAAAGTTTCTCTGTAAATTTAATAATATTTATGAAGTGTTTTGAGATTACTTTACCGCTTACCTAACACAAAAATGTAGTTGAGACAAAAGTTTCTTTAAATACATATTTACTTATTGGTCAAAGACATCAAGGGGCGTAAAGAAAATCTGATATTGATAGAATTTTGTTATATTATCTGGTATAGTCCCAATGGAAAAACCAAGATTTTTGTCATGATTATCTAAATTTTTTCCAGCTAATTTTCAGGCCAGAATTTTGTTGAAGTTAACATGAAATTGTTCAAGCTTCACAGATTAATAAATCAAAGACAAACATCTTCCTATTATTCCTAATTATTCTGGAATGATGGTGAATATATTGCCTTTACTTATTACTAAGTTGCACATTCTTTATTTTTGTTAGCTTATAGTTGCAGTAGAGACTACTTAAAAAATTCTGCTAAGAGGATGGCTATTAAATATATAAATTTTGGAGATGATTATTTATGTTACATCCCTTTGAAATATGTTAAAAATATCTGAAAATTCAAAAGAAATATGACTTTACCATTCTACCAAAAAGAAGTCATATATTTTAAAGTAGTCCAATAAAGTTTCCAAAATGTTCTTTAAATTTATATGTAAGTCAAAAAAATTACTTCAACTGCCATTTTAATTATTCTAGAGCTCTTTACATAAATACTAAAACATGTTAAATACATAATTTTTCATGTGATATTGGTTTTCTTATTTGTTGAACTAAAAATCTTACAGAAATAGCTGTTAAATTCAATTAAAATATGAATTTGTGGTTATAATTAGTGATACAACAAAATTTATATTATAAAATAGAATTTGAGGCCAATATGATTAAGTAAATATAATTTGAATTGTCAGTATTAATCTAAATATTAGAGTTTTCCTTGTAAATAATACTCATTTCCAGAAATTCATATTTTAGGATATCTTTATGTTTTAATAGAAGTTATAAACATCAGTGAATATGAAATAACTGAGTCAATCCAGTTAACTATTTAAGGCATATAAGTAGATAGCAAAGGCTGCAAGAGTTGGCCCATGCACCATGTTTGCTAAAATCAGAGAAAATACAAATACAAAAAGAAAATATGAACTAAAAGTGTTAACATTCTATGGGTTTCATTAACCTAAAGACACAAATTAGGTCAAATTTATAATAATACCAGTCTCCATTTGCTGTATTGGTGCAAAATCTATTAGGCTTTAACAGAGGATGATCCAGAGAATTCCCAGGACCCAAATATATTTCCTAGTATCTTTTCTGGTCACCATTACTACTTGAGTATATTTTAACTACCCCTTAAGAAAGACAAGAAAAGAAAAAGAAAGAGAAAGAAAGAAAGAAAGAGAGAGGGAGGGAGGGAGAGAGGGAGGAAGGAAGAGACACACAAATCATTCCCTCAGTTCCTTGCTGCTTAGGAAGTTTGTAATTAAGGATTAGTCTATCTAGACTTCCTTTTTATATTTCAACATTTGAAAAGTTTTCAAGTCATAAGTTCTGCCTTCACAACAACAAAAGAAAGCTGAACAGTTGAAAGCCAATGATTTTTCTTAGATTCATTAAAATATTGAGGTCACAGGTGTCAAAACAAAAATTCTGTACAGAATTAAACAAGCAAAGAAGACTTTCTTCAAAATTATTGAAATAGGGGAGAGAGACTAAATTCAACTCCACTGAAACTGAAAGCAGAATTTTTAAGTACTGGGGTGAACAAGTGAAAAACTTGGACGATATTATTCATAAAGTAAAAGTACTGGAAGAGGTTAATCAGTGGGTTATGGTAGGCACATTAAGTTATTCTGAATTTGACAATACTTTTCTGTGTAATTAGGCCTTCTGAGTTTGCTGTTTGGCACTCATCAAAGTTATACTCTGTACCGTCCTTCAGAAACTGAGAGATAGGGGTCCAACCTCTTGATATTTATATTTCAAAGAGATGATTCCCAGGTCTTTAAGAAGGACATTACTGGGTTGTAAAATAGGCAAGAGTTTGGAAGAAGATTTACATTAAGTACAAAAGGGCAAAACAAGAATTGGCAGTTGTAAATATTCTAAAGTAAATCATTCAAGGAAAGGAGGTTCTGGAATCTATAATCAGGAAGAAACCTGTCTGAAATTTAGTCAAGCTCAGGGGAACATTAAGGCTGTTTTGGTCACAGGAGAAACTATCACTCCGAAAATGTAGGAAATAGGAGAATACAAAAAGAGAAAGAGAGATCAGCTTTCCTGAAGCAGAAGCTGCTGAATCCAATAACCTTGATAGACCACTTACATAGTAACTGATGAATTCTTAGAGGAAGTCTGTGTGTACTGGATGTCCTAACTAATGCTATAAGACATGAAAATAAAATGAAAGGTATACAAATAAGGAGGGGAGAAAGAAAACTTTTTTTCTTTTTTTTACAGATAACATGATTAGGTAGAAAATCTCAATGAATCAACAACAAAAAAAAACCTGTGGAATGAAGAATTAACTCTAGTTTGCATAATACAGTGTTAATAAACTAAAGTCAGTTGTTTTTTTTATAATGATCAATGAACAATTAAATAAGAATTAAATAAGAATAAGAATTTGAATTTAAAAATGTAATACAATTTACATTAGCACCAACACAAAGGAAATACATAGGTATAAAACCAACAAAATATGTACAAAATCTAAATGAGGAAAATAACAACTACGATGAGGGAGATCAAAGAATATAAATAAATCAAGAAATGTTCATGGATGGGAAGACTCAATATTGTTAAGATCTCAATTCTTCTCAACTTTATCTATAGATTCAATGAAATCCCAATCAAAATTCCAGAAAGTTATTTTGTGGATATTGACTGATTCTCAAGTTTATTTGTATTTATTTATTTTTATTTCTCAAGTTTATATGGAGAGGTAAGATACTCAGAAGCACTGAAACAATATTGATGACTGAGAAGAGAATGTCCTTCCTGTATGAAATCAAACCGCAAAGAATGTGAGAGTTTGCTGATTCTTCATAGCTGAAATGAAAGACATCACCTGTTTGTAGATTGGAACACTTAAAGTCTTAAAATGTCCATACTAATGGAAGTGATCCAAAAATTCTGTATAATCCCTAACAAAATCCCAATGGCAACTTCTTTTTTGTGGAAAAAGAGTAAAACATCCTATAATCATATGGAATGTCAAGGGACTCTGGATAGCCATAACTTGAAAGAGAACAAAGCTGGAGGACTTACATTACCTGATTTCAAAACATATTATGAAGCAAAAGCAATCAAGACTGTTTTATTGGCAAAAAGGCAGAAATATAGAACAATTGAAACAGAAAAGAAAGTCCAGAAATGAACCTTTGTGTATAAGAACAAATGATTTTTGAAAAGGGTGTCAAGACCATTTAATGGGAAAAAATCAACTCTTCAACAAACGGTGCTGGAAAAACAGATATCCCTATGCAAAAGGATAAATTAGGACCCTTAGCTAATGCCATACACAAAAATTAACTCAAAATGGATCAAAGATGTAAGACCTAAAATTATAAAACTCCTATAAGAAAATCTAGGGAACAATTTCAGGACATTTGATTTGCTACTGATTTCTTGGATATGACACCAAAAGCACAGGCAACAAAGTTTTTAAAAAGTGGGCCTACATCAAACTTTAAAAATCCTGTGTACTAAAGGAAACAACAGAATGAAAAAGCAACCTACAAAATGGGAGAAAAAAAATGCCAGTCTTATATCTGATAAGGGATTAATATCCAGAATATATAAGGAATTTCTACAACTCAACAACAACAAATTAACTCACTTAAAAAATAGGCATACAACTTGAATACATATTTCTCCAAAAAAAATATACAAGTGATCTTTAAGCACATGAAAAGTGGTTTAATATTACTAATATCACCAACATTACTGATAATTATGTCACACCCATTGGGATGCTGTTACCAAAAGAACAGAAATTAGTAAGTGTTGGTGAGGATACAAAGACATAGGAGCCCTTGTGCACTGTTGGTGAGAATGTAAAATGTTAAAGCCATTATGGAAAACAGTATGAAGTTTCCTCAACAATTTTTAAAAAATAATAGAATAACTGTATGATCCAGCAATTCTGCTTCTGGATATATACCCAAAAGAATTCAAAGCAAGATCTTGAAGAATATCTGTATATTTATGTTCACTGTAGTATTATCCACAATATCCAAGAGGTAGAAGAAACCCAAATGTTCATTAACAGATGAATGGATAAAGAAAATGTGAGAGGCACCTGAGTAGCTCAGTTAAGTGTCCGACTCTTGATTTTGGCCAGGTCAAGATCTCAGAGTCATGAGATTGAGCACTGCATCAGGCTCCGTGCTGGGCACAGAGTCTACTTGTCCTCCCTCTGCTTCTTTCTCTATCTCTCTTCCTCTCCAATAATAAATAAATAAAATCTTAAAAAAAAAAAAAAAGAAAGAAAATGTGTATATATACAATGGAATATTATGCAGCCTTTAAAAAGAAGGAAATCCTGTAACATAATACAACATTGATTATCCTTAGGATATTATTCAGTTAAGCAAAATAAGTTAATCACAAAAGGACAGATAACCATATAATTTCTCTCATAGGATATGTCTAAAATAGAAAAAAAACCATAGAAACATAAAATAGGGGATACCTGGGTGGCTCAGTCAGTTAAGTGTCTTCCTTGGGCTCAGGTCGTGATCCCGAGGTCCTGGAATTGAGCCCCACATCAGGCTCTTTGCTCAGAGGGGAATCTGCTTCTCCCTCTGCATGGCACTCCCCCTGCTTGTGTGCTCTCTCTCTCTCTCTCTCTCTCTGACAGATAAATAAATAAAATCTTTAAAAAAAGAAGAAACATAAGTAGAAAGTTGGTTGGCAAGGGATAGGGAGACAAAAAAAGGTAATTAGTATTTTGTGGTTATAGAGTTTCAGTGTTGTAAATGAAAAGGCTCTGGAAATCTGTTGCACAATAATGTGAATATACATTTTTCTTTATTAAAGTACTAACCTTGTTTCACATGTATATTTTTATCTCCCCACCATTTCCATTTGTCCGACCACCACTACTGCTATATCTTATCATGACATTCCATACATACTTAAAACCAAGCAAATGGTGGAGTTCCATCTTTAAAAACTAAACAGGCATTTTTGAAAACACATTCTTGGTAATGGAACCTGGACAACATTTATCAGACATGGGAGGGAAAGTTCTCACTCTGCATTATAAAAAGGATAGCCAGATATCAACTGTATCAACTGTTACAGAAATGAGAGAAGAGTGAAAATTTTAACAAACTGTTTAAACTGTTTTCTTTAAGAGACTTCCTCCACTGCCAGAGATCTTCAGTAGCCTGTCAGTCAGTCATCCAGAAGCTATTATTCACACAATTGATGAACTTGGTTTCCACTATGGGAAGAGAACCACTTTTTTCTATACTTGCTTACATTTTTGCTTTAATGTCTTTTACAGAACTCTTGGTCCTATTGGACCTACAGGTCCTATTGGTGTTTTGGGAGTCTTTTCCTGTTTTTTGAAATATTCTTGACCTTTTGGTCTTGGTGTTGATGGTTTTGAGTCTTCCATTCTGGTTTGGTTTTGTGCATTTTTGTCTGGATTATCTTGTATAGATTTCTTTACTGGAGCCTTTTGTTCAGCTTCCTTCTCATCATCATCTTCAGGAGCAGCAAGTTGTACTTTTTTTCTGTGGAACCTTGCTACCACTTCCAGGGGCAGAACACTTTCCAGATCTAGTAACGAGTTTTACATCCTTTGTCTTCTGACTCTACATCTTCTTCCAGAGCTACTAAGCTCTGTTCACTAATATGCACAGGCCCTGAACCACATATCAAATGTAAGACCATGGAGGGTATTATTTCAAAGCCCCCATGGGAAACTGTTGGCTGTACAGACATTTTCAGAGTTGCTAGTGTGACTTTAATTGGACTGACTTCATAATTCATTGCCTCTGCTTCAACAATGTGCAATTCATCCTTTGCACCAGATCCTGAACTGACCATTCTTAAAGATAACGGGTGCTCATTTTCATCATTATCCACCTTAGAGTGGTAATCTTTGTCAGCCTTTAATTCACAACCGAAAAGATAGTTCTGAGGCCTCCGGGGGGCTCATGTCCATGTCCATCAAATCCTCCACACTTAGATGGGAGAGAGGGTGGATAGAGATAAATGACTACTCTTCCACAGAATAGCCGTTCAGGATGGCGTCACACCAGGGGCTAATGTGAATATACTTACCACTACTGAACTATACATTTAAAAAGAGGTAAGGTAATAAATATTATATATTCTTTGCCATAATTCTTTTTTAAAATTGGCAAAGGCTGAATAGACATTTATCAAAATCATGTATGTAAATGGTCAGTACTCACATGAAAGAAAATGCTCAACATCACTAATCATTAGCAAAATGCAAATCAAGCCATGATGAGATACCACTTTGTACTCACTAGGATGACTATTAAAAATAATAATAATAATAACAAGTGTAGTAAAGATGTAGAAAATTGGAACCCTCATGCACTGTTACTAGTGGGACCTAAAATGATGCAAATTGTGGAAAACAGTATGATTGTCCTCAAGAAAATTAAAATGTAATTTGGTCATTTGATCCATCAGTTTCGCTTTGGGGAATATATCCCCAAATTGAAAACAGGGACTTACGGCAGATACTTTTATAACTGTATCCATAACAGCATTATTCACTAAAGTCAAAAAGTGGAAAGGAAACAACCCAAGTCTCCATCGAATGATGAATGAATAAACAAAATGTGGTATGTACTCTCAATGGAGTATTATTGAAGCTTAAAAATGAAGGAAATTCTCACACATGCTACAATATAGATAAACCTTGAAGACTTAAAATAAGTGAAGTAACTCAGCCACAAAAAGAAACATTGTATGATTTTCCTTGTAGGGAGTTCTTAGAGTGGTCAAATTCATAGGTACAAAAAGTAGAATAGAAGTTACTGTGGGCTAAATGGAAAGGGGAATAACAAGTTAATGCTTAAAGGATACAGAGTTTCTATTTGGGATGATAAAAAATTATTGAAAAAATAATGGTAAAGGTCACACAACATTGTTCATGTGCTTAGTGTTACTAAATTTTATACTTATAAATGGTTAAAATGGTGGATATTATGTTATTTTACCACAATTAAAATGTGGAAACAAGGGGTGCCTGGATGGCTCAGTTGATTTAGCATCTGCCTTCGGCTCAGGTCATGATCTCAAGGTCCTGGGATGGAGCACCCCATCGGGCTCCCTGCTCAGTAGGGAGTCTGCTTTTCCCTCTCCTTCTGCCCCTCCCCCATGCTCATGCTCTCTTGCTCTCTTTTTCAAATAAAAAATAAAATCTTTAAAAAAATGGGAATGGATATGAGTTTATTATGGGGGCTCTTTATAACAGGAAGACTAAAGGTATTTATACTTAAGCTAAATGGAAAACATTTTAGAAGAGAGGAAATGAATCAATAAGGAAATTATGTGGAGAAGGAAATTGTGTAACAAAACAGTGATAAGTGTGATTTGAAATATGTGAGGAGTGTCGGAATAAAGTATGGAATCAATTCTACAGATAATGAGAGGAACCACATTGTTTTAATTGTTGGATAGAATGTTTGCTCACAATAGTACATTTATTTGTTTGCTTGATATTATCCTTTAAATTTTGCATAAATGTTTTCTACACTATATGCTTTAGTATATTTGATAATAAGGTATACCTTCAGTCAGTATTTAGCAACCATTTCTTTGTTTCCTTCCTCCTTCCCTCCCTCCATCCCTCCTATCCTTCCTTCCTTCTTAGTTTTGTTAATATTTCTCCACTTCTCTGACATCAGAAATAGTAATCAGCAGTCATGGTAGAGATACTTGATATTTGGGGGACAGTGTCCTTTTTGCCCACCCTGAATCCCACAAGCTATGTAGCCAAGCTGCTTCTGGAACACTTGCTGAGCGGCTACTATGACCAGAGGGGTTCAGGATGGGTAGGTGATACTGTGCTAAGAGCGGAAACTGACTGAAATTAACTCATTTACCATACAAGCCTTCTTCTGGAAATTGTAAGCCTTCAGTAGACTCAGGTTCTAATATAGTTACATCGGGCAGATTCTGCCATTGCAATGTTATCTCAGTAGGGAGATGCATGCCTGGTGCTTCCTGCTCTGCCATTTTCACAGATAATGATATACACACACACACACACACACACACACACACATATACACACATACATATGTGTGTGCATGCGTACATATATGTATCCATATATGGCATGTATATATATAGTCATATGTGTGTATACAAAAAGATCTATATATGTATGCAGGTATGTACATGTGATGTATACATTTTATGTATGTATATATAAGATGATATCTTTAAACTGTTAAAGGTAATTTAGAGAGTGAGGGGAAATTTGGAGAAATATAATATAGATCCTAAAATTTCTTGAAATGTAAGTCAATCAAGTGCATTCTATATGTGGGATACATACTTTCTAACAACTAGAAGAAATGAGATAATTTGGCAATATGTTGATGAATTTAAGTCATGAAAATCCAGGATTATTATTTATTAAATATTTAAATTTGTGTTTGTATGTGTGTGTAACCTTCTGATTATGTATTGTTCTAATCAAGTTGATCAAAGAAGAGGCACCTAACTACAAGTGGAGACCATTTTATGATGCCTTTTATATTTTTGTCCTTGGAGAGGGGAGTGTGATGGTATAATTCCACATACTGAATTTCCAACTTCCGTATAAATTTCCTTATTATTGCTGGATAACTTTTGTTTTTTGCTTTCCCTCTTTTTTTGAGTATTACTTTATGCTAACATTTTTACTGCATATTGAATGACTATCAACACATAGGTCAGTTAAAAGTGTCCATAGAGCACAGAATATGCTGCTAGAAAATATTTTGGAGATGTGCCTAGTCACTATTTACATTGGCACTTGCAGTCTGCAGTATAATCAAAATGAGTTAATGTAATGTTGTACTAAGTAAGCAGGTGGCTTAATATTGCAGGAATTAAGCAGTCAGTAAAATAGGGAATTTGAACTTGGTCCATAAGCACAGGAGTTGCTTTAGTTTAGCAATGATGCCAAACTTGGAAAGGACAGCAGGATTTGTGTGTGTGTGTGTGTGTGTGTGTGTGTGTGTGTGTGTGTACATAAATGAAAGGTAATAGAATATGAATATGAACTTGTTAGAAAATCTCTCAATATTGGAAAACAGATCACATCATGGTGATTGAAAAAAATGCTAATACTATGAAATTTATTTCTTCCAACAAATGAAACAAATTGAAAATATAGATTCAAAAATATTTTAAGTACATTCATATTTTTTATTTATAATTTTATGTCTAATTTTGTTTATAATTTTATGTCTAATAGAATATATAGTAAAGGTATATCTCAACAAGTTGACTTTGTTATAAGACTAAATAATATACTTTAAACTGATGCTTATGTGCATAATGGAATGGGTACTTTATATGCCTCATCTTATTTATACTTTTCCAACATCTTTATAAAATACTAACTTTTTATTTACTATGGGGAGAGTACAATGTATTTAGTCAAAGTAATGTAGCCAAAATTAAGCACCTAATAAGTTTGTCCAGCTAGGATTTCAAGACAGTCTTTCTTATATCAAGGTTCTGTTCTCAAAAAGTTGCTAATGCTCCCATTTACTTAAGGAATGAGCATCAAGGGGATGGACAAAGGTTGAAAAGGACAGTGCTTACTTCTGTCTTGACCTGGAAGAATTTGCTGAAATAACATTTACATTTAGAAAAAAGGAACATTATAATTCTAGGCTAGATGAGGAGGGAGCAATAGAAAATATAATGAACAGAGAAATTATTACGAGCAGAGATACACAGGTTGATAGTTTTTTAGGAGACGTGCCACGCAGTTGAAATATATTTTGTACAGTAATTTAGAATCAGAATGATAAGGGCTTTCATTGAACTTGTAAGATGAAAGTTGAATTGTAAGATGAAGTTACAAGGGATTGATCAAATGAAAATAGACTCCCCATCATAATATATATATGTGTGTGTGTATATCCATAGTATATATGTTGATTTGTTTACCCTACAAGATTTCAGTTACATTAGATTCAAGCAATTGCATTTATTTGGATGTTGAGTTATTAAGGGCAGTGTTGAGATTTTTGTCAACCAAGTCCATTCACATATATGTTTTTTCTCCTCCACATCTTTGACTACGATAAGAGACCCATCTATCCTATGGTTTATGGCACTATGATCCAAATTGTTCTTTTAATTTTACATCTCAATCATTTTTATGATTTATTGTTTTCTAGAAAGAACTAAAATGAAAATCCAGCAAGTTAAAAAGATGAAAGGCTTTTGAGTCAGAATTTTTTATGATTCCTGCCTAAGCCCATACTTTGAACAAGATAGTTAACTCTCCAAAATACCCATTTTCTTAAAATCTATTAAACAGTGAGGAATTTAGTTCTAATACATGATATTGCTATAAAGAACAATGTAAGAAGAACACACAGCAGTGTGTGATCAAGGATTATTATTTTTGTTTTTTTTTTTTTAAGGATTATTAGTTTCTGTCTTTCCACCATGTCTACTCCTGGTCATTACTTTGACTAGAATAAACAATCAATGAGTTTTGTCTAGAACGTACTGCACTACATGTAGCAGCTTAATTTGGGTTTAGTCTAGATAGTTAAGGCCACATATGAGGTTTTGTTAGATCAAGGTCATGAACAGAGCTTGAATCATTATTTTAAACCTCTCCCATCATTGGTACTATACTTATGGGGTTTCAGAAGGCATAGTGATCATCAAGGTACAGTTTGATAGTAATATAAAAATGTTTTGGTGATGTTCTCAATTTTCAATTCCTTTCAGATCCTCCAAAACCAGTCTTTGAAAAGGAATAGGGCTTTAGCTTCCCAAACTGTACTGAATACCGAAATCATGTAGTGAACTTCTAAAACTATGGATGACAAGGTCATAGCCCATATCAATTAAGTCTGTATGTCTGCAGATAAAAGCGAAGAATAAATATCAATATTTTTTAAAGATTTTATTTATTTATTTGAGAGAGAGAGAGAGCACACAAGTGAGGGCAGGGCCAGAGGGAGAAGCAGACTGCTCATCAGGGAGCCTGAGATTATGACCTGAGCCGAAGGCAAACGCTTAGCTGACTAAGCCACCCAGGAGCCTCTCAGTATTTTAGAGACCTCTCTCTCCCTTCTCCCCCTGGTGATTCTACTGTACAGAAAAGTTTAAGAGTCACTGGCCTTGGATTATGTTCTCTTTCAATTTGAGGTTCAAACTAAGATTTTATATGTAGCCTAAAAACCAAATTAAATTAAATTTAGTCAAGCAATAAAATAAACAAGAATGATCTAGTTATTTACTTTTAATTTTCAGCTGCTGATAAAGATTATAAATTGTCTTCAAATATTCACAAGTGTGATTATTTATTGTCTAATGTGTGGAATAACGAAAAACTGCATTTCTGTAATTATAAACACAAGTTTTTAGCTTTCAGGGTTTGGATTCAAATGGGGATCGGTCATAAGTGGCAGAAATATAACGTTGGGCAGTCTCTCTAAATGCAGATATCTAAGGTTTCTCTCCCCGTCAGTTTTCTCATTGAAAATGCAGTATTTCCTGGGTTTTATTCTACCATCAAATCCAACAGAAGGCACGATGACATATAATCATCACTGTTCAGCTTAAATGGTTTTTAACTGCCTTCAGCAGGACTTTCTATTAGAACTTGTGTAATAAACTCCATTATCAAGTAGATATTACCAGAATTTGTCATCACTAACTCAAGTTGTATTATTTTGTGAATTCTAGTATATTTCATTGTATGATACTTGATTCCACTTAAATTAGTTATTTTCTTCTCTCTTGAAACATTTCTCTAACACTACCATCACTTTGTTGTCAATTGCAACAGCCTTGTTTATTAAGCATTTTATTGCAATTTGTCGTTATTTGGATAGCATTATTGCTGAAGAATTACGAGTTTTACCCTTATCACTAAGTTTTATAAGCTATATGTATATATAAGTCATATATATATATATGTGTATATATATACATAAGCTTCTTTGGTATGTCATACAGTTTGTCTTCAGTCAATGAACTGTTGACAAGATGTAGACATTGTGTCAGGAAATAGATCTATCACGCAAAATAACCCAATTGCCTGCTTAATGGTAAACAAGCTGAAAAGAAAATAGTGAAAGCATAGCTCAAGTAATCATGCCCAATCATGATCATTATGTAGGATGCCTTTTTATAAGAGTGCTGAGTGGTTTTTCTTCCTCCCTTTTTTACTTCTTACAGTATGAAAGCAGTATACATATGCTATTAGAAAAAATTGACCATACATATTACTCTAGCAATATGCATTTATTAATTATTTGCAATAAGGACCAAGAATCATAGCATGATGACATAATAATTAAATATATTCTATATTTTATTTTATATAACTTGTATAAGAATTTAAGCCCAGTCAAAATGTTACCATCAAACACTACTGGCAAAATATAAGCTCATAATACGGCTTGGATAAATAATTAAAATTTACTATCAAGTTAATTTTAAAAAGCACTTGCACAGTCAGATCATGTTGGTTTTATGAACTGTTTATGCAGCAGTGGGGGGACTTCACAAAATCTATGTACATTCTGAATAAAAAGCATTAAGTATTCATGAAGTTATTGTGTGGTGTGTCTGGCAATACAGTATGCATACATTTATGTGAATATATAAATTGAACTCAGTGTTTTAAATATAAAACAAATATTGCTTACTATATACAAAAGCACAGTTGATGCAAATAATAGAAAATGTAAGCTTTTAAAAGCAACTAGATGTAGAAAAAAATTGATGACTACATAATAATTTTAGGACGTTACTAATTTCCCAATATTTTTACAAGAAGAAATCCTTCTATTTAATTTATTCGTGTGGCTTTTGGTACTCAGTGTAATCCAGTAACTGTCTGGAAAATATTCATGTAATTCTTAACTGATTGTTGGTGCATAGCTAAAAATGTATATTCACACAAAACAAATTCCTACATTTTAAAAGCACATCTTAACAAAATTATGTCCTACATATTATCCATAAACAACACTTTAAGACAGACTTAATATTTTCTGTTTAAATTTGATCCAAACCTCCTTCTGCATTTTCGAGCTTAATTTATATTATACCTATTGTCTATACAGAAGCATTGAGATTTTTGATGATTCTCCAAATACTTTCTCTTCGTTACTCACATCTTCCTAACTGAGCCACAATTTCAGAGATTCACATAATAACATCTTAAACTTCCCTTTGTTCCTATATCACTTACGACTTTGCATAGTACCTGATGGGATGAAGTATGCATTCTATATTGTTTTTAAAGTAATACTAACCCCTATACCATCACCCATCAATCTGAATTAAGTCACTATAGTATCCCCTGTGGTCTAAATGGATTTTCAGCTTATTACTAACGCTACTACTATAAAGCTAATATAGGTTACAGTTTCAAGTCAGAATAATTTAATGCCAAAATTACTTTCTATTCTACTTCTTTAATACTCAGTGAGATTACTAGAATCACTCTGTGTGGAGAAGTGATTCTTGTAGCATCTATAGAAGTTGAGTCCATCACCTTAATTTTATTAGTGTGAAGTATGATCCACTCAGATAATAAAGCAATAACATAAAGTGTGCCACAACAAAAGTATGCCATGCAGAAACGTATTCCCTCAATGACTAGTACTGGCCACTTACCAGTTTGTTCCAGCGCTGTTCATAGTATTGACTTCAGTTTTCTGTATCATTGAGACAATTTGTTAAAGTTATCTTTCTTTATCCTTATGCTAATATAGAAGCTCAGGCATTTCTGCTAAAAAAACTACTAGATCCATTTTTGTTTTTCTTGTTTGTTTTTGAGAGAAAAATCTCTTTTCAGGCTCGTTAAAAATGATATGAAGAGGTTTATCAGAAGAAAATATGACACTCAATTACTATCAACTTTATTTAGTCCATCCTTCTGGGTACATTTAAATCCTTGTATAAAACTTGTAATGAAAGGTTATGACTGGTAAATTTGATAACTTCATAAATGAGAATTCTAGTAAAACTTTTTTTATGATCAAAGAAAACATTTAATTGAATAATTTGTAAACTTTTTGAAAATTCAAAAACAAAACTAGTATAAGGAAATTCAGTATGTTGTTAACAAGTTATCCTCATCACAAGAACCCTGATAAGAGGGAGACAGAAAAGTCAGAGATGAAGAGGGTACAGGATGGTAGAAGCAGAGGTGAGAGAGATTTGAAGATATTGCACGATTGTCTTGAAAATGGAGGAAGGGATTTATGAGTGAAGGATGCAGGAGGCCTCTAAAGTCTGGAAAAGGCAAGAAAAGAAACTCTCTCCTAGGTTTCCACAACATAGCCTGCCAATACATGGATTTTAGTTGTTTCGACCTCTATAATTGAAAGATACTAACTTTGTGTTGTTTTAAGTCATCAAGCTTATAGTTTGTTACAGCAACAATAGAAAATGAATACCCTGAAAAAGCACTTTGCTATTGTTTATAAGGTGAGGAATAAATTTAAGAGGTTTTATTTATAATTCTAGCTTTTACTTAGCATTTGCTATGAGCCATTTCTGTGCAAATCCCATATCTCAATACTCCAGAAGCAAAGAGGTAAACTTTATCCAGGTTTCCTTTTTGTAGCAGTTGTTCTTATACCAGTTAATAGAACTGAAATACAGTTTGTTATTAAATATGTTTATTATGTTTACTTTTTATAATTGAAATAGGATTAAAATGCCTCTTTATTAGGCAGATATTTGGTTGTTTTATTTACTCTTGGATCTTACTTAGAAAACCTAATCCTAACCCTAATCATAAATATTCTTGGTGGTATCGTGAGCTTTTATCAGTGACTTTTGAACATTCATCAAATTCTGTCATTCTCAGATTCTTACAAGATAAACAATTATTTTCAGTCTGAATTTAGTGTATTAAAATTTGATCTCAAAAACTATTAGGAGTATTCATTAATGCTCTTTACCTTATAAGGCCTGCTCCCTTCATCCTGGTAACATAATGGGATTATAATTCCCCAACTCTTTCAAAGATAAGCATGGCCATTCCACTGGCCAATAAAAAGTGAGAATAAGAAATAGCTGTCAGTATACTATTGAAACTTTAAGTGCCAGTGCACATGTCCCTGTATAGACTCCGGTGAATAATTGCATGGAGATGGGGCCTCCGTTAGCCTCTATTCCTTTGACACCTGCCTGTCCCTTCTTAGGCATGCGATATAAAGAAGAAATAAACTTTGGTGCTTTTGGCCAGTGAGATATTGGGTTATATTTTATAAAATACAACATTACAATCTAATCTGATTGATATATTATCACCTACAAATGCCAAAACTAATTTCAATGATAAAAAAACTACAGCATACTTAATCACTACATTTTTTTATTTTTACTCTCATTGATTTTGTCCACCATCATTATGAGATCTATATTCAGTTTTGGCAGTAAATATCTGTATCCTGATTATCTACAAATACAGATTCTCTAGAAAGAATACATTTTAAATATTCAATAAAATCAGCTGAATTTCTGTTCATAAATTGAATTTCCTACCTAAAAATTGTATCCCCAGGGCATAACAGCTTGATAATAAGTTTGGTTCAGCCAGTGTGCCACATAGGTTTGTGGTTTGCTCTTGAATTTGACATAAGAAACCTGCAAGGAGAAAATATCTGCTTGATCTTCAAATGCAAAAGTGTAAATTTTGAAGTTATTTGAAAGGAAAAAATTTGAATGAAGAATTTTATTGGATTGTGAATCTGATCTTTCTCTTTGTTTACAACCTTATTCTATTCTTAAATTTTTGTCAAACTATGGAGCCTCCATAGTTCTCTCTGTCATATTCAGTTCTCTCTGTCATATTAAGTTCTCTCTGTCATATTCAGTGATTTAATGTCTTGCACTTGAATACTTCATTTCTATAACAGGTGAGTAATGTGTGAGCCTCAGGCAAAGCTCTAGCTTCCTTCTTCCCAAACTACTTTGCCATTTCCCACTCTTCAAATACACTGAAACACAGACTCTCTTTCACACACACACATACATACACACATAGAGAAATTTATAACTATACACACAGAAATTTATGACTAATGTCCATTTGTCATTAAGAATTTTATATGATACCACAAAAGAAGCTCTGGTTGAATACTATATAGATAATAATACTTAACTGAAATGGTTGGTTTTATGCTTTTATATTTTAATATACATAAAATTTACAATATTGTTCTAAGATTACCTGAGACAAGCTACATTTTTTAACCATTCTTTGGGTCTTACATTACAACATACACTCATTCCATCTACATAGAAAAAAAAATCATGTCAGTTTATGACATAACTCGTTTCCTACTCCATTCTAACTAATTTGCACAGTTCCAAATCTTCATTTCCCCACACTAAATGTTTCTTGCCAGATTATATTTTTCATATCGCACTGGTCCACCTACTCCCCACATCATGTGTCCATCTACTTCCCATCATCACTGAGTACTGATGTCGGAAGTTCCAATGTGGATTTATTTTATAACAGTTTTATTGTGATATAACTCACATGCCAAACTATACCCCTTTTAAAAGCGTACAGTTCAGGAGGCCCTACGTGGCTCAGTTGGTAAAGCGTCAGGCTCTTGATTTTGGCTCAGGTCCTGAGATGGAGCCCTGAAGCTGGGCTCCCAGCCGGGCGTGGAGCCTGCTTAAGACTCTCTCCCCCTCAGCCCCTCCCCCTGCTCCCATACACTCTACTCTCTCTTCCTCTCTTTCTCCCCCTGAAATAAAAGTATACAGCTCAGGAAAAAAAAAAAAAAAAAGTATACAGCTCAGTGGTTTTTAGTGAGTTTGTGTGATCATCGTTATTATCTAACTTTAGAAGATTTTATCATGTCCCTAAAAGCCCCATATACATTAGTACTCATTTCCCATTACAGTAGTCCCCAACTGTTCACACCTTGCTTTTTATGGTTTTGGTTACCTAAGATTGACAGTGATTCTGAAGCAGATGACTCTTCTGACATATGGTAGCCTAACACTCCATCACAATGCCTCATTCACCTCACTTCATCCCATCATATAGGCACTTTATCATCTCACATCATCACAAGAAGGGTGAATATAGTAAAATATTATTTCAAGAAAGATTACAATCACATAATTTTTAATACAGTATATTGCTATAATTGTTATATTTTATTATTGTTTTGAATCTCTTGCTGTGCTTCACTTGTTAACAAAACTTTATAATTGGTATGTATGTACATGAAATAACAGTATATATAGGGCTCGGAACTATCCATGGTTTCAGGCATCCACTGGGGGTCTTGGAAAGTGTCCCCCATGGATAAGGACACAGTACTGTACTCTCTTGCAAACCAGCCTTAGCAACTACTAATCTACTCTCTCTGATTTGTCTATTCTGGACATTTCACATAAAAGTACTTATGGGCAGTGGTAAAATTGGAAGGAAGTAGGCAAATACACTAGGTATTTAAAAGCAAGTTCATACTATAGTAAAAAAAAAAAAAGTTTAAAAAATTAACAAAAAAATTAGTGTTCCACTAATAGTAGATTTACCAACATAAACAGTTGATTCCATTTATATTTTCTGTTCTACAACCTGAAGTCTTTAAAATAAGAAATAATTCCAGACACTAAAATCAATCAATGAGAAGAATAGATTCTGTTTGAATAGGCACACAGATTTTACTAAACTTTAAAGTCTATAATAATTAACTTATCAGTTATTGTGAAAGACTTTAATGGAACAATTAACAGAACTAAATAATTCCATGGGATAACTAATGGGAGAGAGATCTTTTGATATTCCTTATAAAAAACTTTATACAATATTCAAGTACTTCTTGTGACTTTTCCTATGATAAATAGGAAGCTGTTTAGGCTTAGCAAAATTTCATTGTGTCTTTTCCAATTTATTCACCTATATTAAAAAAACAAGAGATAACTTTCTAGGAATGTTTAAAAGGAAAAATACTGAAATTTTAACCCAAGGATTAATTTATATTTTTAAATGATTAGAATTAGTTATTTGGAAATCTGGCTACATAGAATCATTCTTTACAGTGTTCTGCATAATAATGCAATAAATAATAAAAATCACATACAAGGGATGCCTGGGTGGCTCAGTCAGTTAAGCGCCTGCCTTCGGCTCAGGTCATGATCTCAGGGTCCTGGGATGGAGTTCCGTATCAGGCTCCTTGTTCAGCAGAGAGCTTGCTTCTCCCGCCTGCAGTTCCCCCTGCTTGTGCTCTCTCCCACCCTCCCTCTGTCTCTCTCTCTCTGACAAATAAATAAATAAATAAAATCTTTAAAAAACAAAATCACATACAAAGTAAAATATATTACTCGGTTTATTCTAATCTATCCATCTAAGTTTGAAAATTTTGTAAGAGGGAAAAATTTTCAGAGAATTCTTAGTTTCACAAAAAAAGTTAAGAGGAAAGTCATGCTTTTCTGATGATTTGAGTAATGTGAATAAGTTATTTGCCCTTAAAGTAGCAGAAAGAATTAATTTTTGAGCACAATGAAATTAAAGGGTTTTAGCTTACCTGATCTGAACAAAGTAAGATGAATTTTTAATACAGTGAATTAATTAGGCACGTAATGAGAAAAAGAATATATAATATTTCTAATTCAGATAAATAGCAAAATAGCCCAGATCCTAAAAGAAATAAATATCATTCATCATAGCCATACCTTAAATTATGTTTATTGGAAAATATTAATGGCAACAGATATAACAGAATGTTAGATGAATTCTATTGCTGATTTAGTTTCATGAAATTACATTTCATTTTGACCCTCATCTGTAACTTTCTGTGGAGTTAATCTTAGGACATTACTCATTTTTGAAGGTGTTAATGTACCATAAAGGTTGTTTAATCGTTAGACGTACTATCTCTGCCAGGTGTTACATGTTCTCTGCATCTGCCCCGAAGTTCATTTAACAGCTTATAAATCTTTATGACCATATGATGTGTTTCTGTGATCACTTGCATGCTTAAAAAGATTCTGAAACATATAAAATTATTTTTAAACTTTTTTCTATCACACTATAATACCTATGGATTAATTTTAATACTTTGGTTTTCATAATATTTAGTTTCATTATTTGAGCAACTTTCAGTATATATGCATATACGTATATGAAGAATATAGCATGTTAACATGCAATATGATACAGTGAGTCAGGATCTAATCCTTTTAATTAAAAACACTACATCTCCCAGGCTCAGTGTCCTAATCTACAAACCATTGTATTTGAGCTGGATGATTTATAAGCAGTAGCTTTTTGGGGGGAAGTTTTTGGTTTCATTATCATTACTAAATTGTAAACTATTAGGTTGCATAAAATGATGAATGATGTTTTATTTCATATATTAAATAGGTTCTTTAGCCAATCACAGGTACACTGTACAAAAATATATTTATTTTATTTACATTTATTTTACATTTCATATCTTATGACAAATATGCTTAAATATACATCTTTTTGTTCCATTTGAGTAGAATTTGTATTAACTAGTTAAAGAAATAGAGTCAAAAGAAATTTTTACATAATTTGATCACTTAACTACTTGAGCAAGAAGCTAAGGAAAATATTTAATTAAAACTTTTTTTCTAAATAAAATTGTGTTGAAGATAGGCTAACATCTGTATGTAAAGATACAAAACAACTTGACAAATCCTATTTTTTGACAAATCCTACTTTAAAATAAAAGGCAGATACTGAATTTTAGTCCTTGTAATCTATTAATTTGTTAACAATCCTTTAAAATCTGCTTCATAATCCATTGTAAGAGTTAAGCAGTTTTCTCATAATATAGTAACTTTGGTAGTTGCCTGGCATGCTTATTGAAAAACACATTTCTGGATACCACAGCATACCCACTGAACCAGAATTATTAAGGACATTCGATAATTTTTTTCTCTATCTCCCTTCCACTTTCCCTTTTTCCTTCCCCTCCCCTCTGTCGCTCTCTTTATCTCTCTTTTTTCTTTCCTTCTCTCCTTTTTCTTTCTTTCTATGAAATAACTTTGTGATTCTTACCAACAGCAATATTTAGGAAAACTGCAGATTTAATGTTGGAATGTTTAGAGTTTAGATGATAACACCTGGCTTTATGTAGTACATTTAATTAGTTAGAAAAAGTTGTACACATCATTAGACCAAGGCCCATAACACTTTTTACAAAATTTTCGTACTTTGTAGGGCCCAAAAGTTTTCTATATTTATCCTGTATTGATGATTACAGTAGACTTATTATACGACTATAACTCAACCTTTTTACAAGCATAGCAGGCATTCAGAAACATGTTATTCACTGACTGTACTTTTCCATCAGTTTTTTAAAATTACAAATAAGAAGCAGAGCCTCAATATGGTAATATATTGTTTTAGCGGATACCTAGATAAAATTGATATGCAGTTTCTGTCCTTACTTTGTTAGGTATTTGTTTTTTACAATATCACAAGGAGAAAATCAGGCATACTATCTCTCAGAAAACATTTAAGGAAAGGTAAATTTCGGTATAGATTTAAACTAGGATGAATGAGTAGCATGAGTTTCAAGTGCCTTATATATGTTTACTCATTTAATTCCCACAATAACTCTATGAGATAGGTAGAAACTTATGTCTGTTTTAAAGATGAGGGAACTGAGATGCCTGCGTGGCTCAGTCGGTTAAGTGTCTGCCTTGAGCTCAGGTCATGATCCCAAAGTCCCTGGGATTGAGCCCCAGTTCGAGCATCCTGCTCAGCAGTGGAGTCTGGTTCTCCCTCTGCCCCTCACCCTGGCTCCCTGCTCGTTCGCTTGTACTCTCTCTCTCTCCCCCTTGGGATCATGGATGATTTGTTTAAAAATAAGTAAATGTTTTAAAATTAAAAAAGTAAAGATGAGGGAACTGAGGGACAGAGACATCTAAAAACTTATTAAAGACTGTGAAGTTCCAGGGTCCATGTGCATAATCAGTACACTCTACAGGCTTTGAGTGTTTTAGCAATGACCACAAACACGCATATTATAGGTTAATGGATTTAATTTGCAGTCCAGTCTGAATTTATGCTCTTCCTTTTCTCCATTTATTTTTTTAATTATTTCAAATCATTTGCTTTTTTTCATTAAGAAAGAAGTATATATTACTAACAACTCTAGATTTTTTTCATAAGGAAAATAATTGGACTAAAATTACAGATGTAAAATAATTATTGTTAAATGTTCATTCTAAATGAGCAAAACATTTGGTAAGGTATCGATTGTTATGTGACTGTGGACGATTGAGAAAGGAGGTTTTAAGTTGCTTCATCTTCCTACAATCCTTGGTCTCCAAATAAGCTCTCCTAGGCCCCACTGCTTTTTAATTCCTTGGCATTACTCTGCTCTTTCATTTCTCATCTGATGTAATAAGACCCAGATTAACAACTAGGCAGTTAATGCTATCTCCTTATGAAAAATACAAAAATAAAATATATATCCTTAGATACAGTAAGGTTTTTCTTCATATAGTGAGCACTTTTGACATGACAGGTTATAAATGTATTGATGTCATTGGCTGGTAGATTTGTTATCACACTTTTTAGCAAGTACATACACTATATTGCTATTTATATATAACCAGATACAGAGAATCTCTAAAAGACATAACATGGATTTCTAAACATCAGTTATTACTGGTCTGGAAGTATTGTCCCCAAGAAGAGGCTTTTACAAGTTTTCATATACTAAAAAAATTTATAATTTCCAAAAATGTTAAATTTTATCAAATTTCATAATAGAATAAATAGACTTAAGTCAGAAAGAAAAGAGTGATAGTTCTATTCATCACATTATGGCTTATTCATTCAATAGAATGAAGAATATTGTTTGATTATATTCGATCTATTCATAATATTTCTTATTTCATTTAACAATTTGTTTTCAAAGCGAAGCATTAGGGACACAGTGGTAAACAACACTGTCAAGAGATGTATCCCAGGTAGATCGTTATTCAGTCTGTGAAGACTAACAATAAATTGTTGGGGTTCATGTAGAGCATGAACTTAGCCATAATACCTGGCTTGCTAAAATGTTTCACGGAGGCCGCTGGGGGCAAGGGAAGGTTTCTGAGAAGGGCGTGGGCCTTTGGAATGCGGAGGCCTGCTAACCACTCTGCAGTTGAAATGCCACAGGGAGTTGCCTTTCCGAAGCTTGCTTAGCCCAAACAGTCGCCCTGTGATCTAAGAGACATATGCATTGTCTTCCTAGGCTATATTTAACAGAACTCGTAGGTCACGCAGGTTAGTATATCATATCTTTCCCGTAAACAGATCCTCCCAGTTTCAGTAAGACCCCTAGTGACACATCATGTGCTTGAGACACAGTGATAGGGAATTTGTGATTATCCTGAAGGACCAATAAAAGCTAGAGCAAAGAAAAGCAAAGGGTCTTTGCCTCTGAGCGTTGACCCCCTAGCCTTCTCCTCTCTTTCACAGCAAAGTTTGGTGTCATCTTTCATCCGTCGGTACAGGGATTGCTGGCCATACCTGGCAATAAATAATAAGATAATACAAATTTTGATAAAAGCTGGTGGAAATTAATTAAGCTATGAAACTTCAAAGTAGTGATGTTGCTATTTTATATAAAGCAGTCTGGAAGCCTCTTTGAGAAGGTGTGATATGACCTGAGCCCTGACGGATGAGAATGGTTCAGCTGTAGAAGCAAGAGTACTAATTTGAGTGCATTATGATTAAGGTAAAGAAGAGGGACCAGCTGATACGGCCGGAGCAAAGGAAGTAAAAGTAAAGGGTTGAATAAATTGGAGATTTAGCGAGACTGAGGTTATAAAACTAAAAGAGTTTATTTCAAGCCCCAAGTGGTGACTTGGGCGTATATATAGCGAAATTTTATGACTTCTCTGGGTGCTATGGGAATAATAGGATTCCGTGGTTCTTGTCCCAGAAGAGATACTCATATATATATGTATGTATTTTCTTTTTCTTTTTGGAATGAGAATCTGGTTTGATTGTGGTTTTATTTACTGAGATGAGAAAGCGGGGAGCACAACAAGCTGGAAGGGGTGGGATGAGTGGTGAGAAAAACAAGAGCTCTGTTTTGGTACATTTTATTTGTTTGTTTGATTTGTTTTGGTACATTTGTTTTCTTTTTTTTTTAAAGATTTCATTTATTTATTTGAGAAAGAGAGACAGGTAGCAAGAGAGAGCATGAGCAGGGAGAAGAGGGAGAAACAGGACCCTAGGATCATGACCTGAGCCGAAGGCAGACACCTAACTGACCAAGCCACCCAGGCACCCTTTGTTTTGGTACGTTTTAAATTTGAGAGGCCTATTACATATCTAACTGGTAAGGTCAAATAAATACTAGAGTATCAGTTGTAGAACTTATTAAAGAGTTCTTAGATTTAGATAGTTTTTTAAATATTTGTCATAAATCTATTTTTAGTTAAAATGATATAATTGCATAACTGATCCCTTGAAGGGAATGTAGAGAGAATAGGTTGGGGCCTAAATCAGGCTGGAAGATAGGGGAGAATCCAATATGAGAATGGAGGGAGCAGCGAGTGAGGAAAGAGAAACACCGGGAATCTGAACCTATGTTGTGAGTGTAGCTTCAGGGATCATGGATGATTTTAAGTCTCATGTAAAGACTCTTCTGCCCCTGAATTTGTAGTTTATCACACATTCTAAAGGTATTTTGGAGATACATTTCCCACAGATGCTTAATTGTCTGCTAATCTTAATGAGTTTTATATTCCATAGTTCTCAATTCCGCTTTATTCTTAGTTTTCTTGCCTCATACCTCTCTCTCTGTCTAATGTTGTCTGCATTGAAGATATTAGGAAAAATAGGTGTAGAGTCTTCAGCCTTAATCTATTTATCCCTGAGTCGTTTGATCATTTTGTTCAAAGCTTTTGTTAATCCCTTTTGTACCTATTTGGGATCTAGAAGCAGTAGTTTTGTCCTGTTCCTTAAGGCTCCTGTCTGTCTTCTTAACTATTGAATCTGCCGATTACTTTTTAAGCTCATCTCTTTCTTGTAATATCTTGCTCAACATATTCAGTAGCAACTGGCACACATTTTTAACCTTCTGTTTTCCAACTTTTTCCCTTAAAGCTCTTGACTGAGTGAAAAAATAATCTTTTTTCCTTCTTAGAACATATAGCAGTATTACTAAATATTTTTATCATTATCTGACACAGATAAGCATCTTTTCACCATTCAAGAATAATTTTGTCACAGATGTCCTCTCAGATATTAGGCCAAGGGTTACTGTTTTGTTTTTGTTTTGAGAGCTGCACCCTTCTTTTCGTACTAATTTGTATATTGCTTTTACTCATATTTTACATGACAGAACAGACCATATGATTCTAACCCAAATTCACTGGAAGCTAGGAAGTTGAGGAATGGAGGGGAATACTCTGAGCATTAATAGTATTGTCCACACTACATTATCATGCTTTCTTTTTTAACTTCTTTCTTTTTCCTTCTCAATAATGGAAGAAAAGAGGAAAGAGCAGGATAGAAGAGAGAATCAAGTCTGCATAAGAATGAAAGACTAGACTCCCAAGGAAATGTTTTTAAGTTGGGGTTACTTACAGGAAGTTGTGCAGAAGTGACAGAATGTAAGCTCAGACTTGAAAGATGAACATTTTCTCAGGATGGAAAGGCTGGAAAGAGTAATGATTTCCAAAACTGGCTCATCAAAATCTTGAGTTTCTTTTTTATAAGTATAAGCACCAGTTTCTATCCTAGACCCATGAAATGAGACTTGCCAAATATAGTACCCTGCATTTTATGTTTGCTGCAAATATAGTATCTCCATTTTATGCAACTTTCTATATGGTGAAAAGAATGTTCTACTTCCTCTGGTTCACAAAATGTTCTTTTTATAATATAGGGAGCTCAAGTCAACTTTTAATATAAAAACTCACCAGTTTGATTACCACAATAGAATTCTAAATTTCATGAATCTATGTCATGATCTTTAATTGCTTTCTTTAATATTGTGACATTTTTAAGGTTTCATATAATTTTTCAGTACCAGGAAAGGTCTACAAGGCTCATTACAGAAATCTGACTCATACTTTGTGATTACTGAGATTAGTAATTCTAAGCTGGCACATAGATAATTTGGAGAAAATCAGCTTTAAATAAATGTTTTCGTGATGTTTTAATTTGACTACATTAGCATCATATTACTAACATAACTTATATAAGTTTCTTCAAAATTGAAAGTATCTGTTTTGGAAGTTAGATCTCTGTTTCAGGCAGGGCATCAGCATGAAACAGATGGCACAGTCAAATTAGAATACTTCAGGGAGTTTTTAATAAAGAGAATATTTATAAAAGTGTGAGCAGAGTATGGCATATCAAAAAGGGTGGTATGATTCTAAGGAGTTTATTATGGCAAAGCTGTTACCACTTCTAGGACTAAAAGAAGGAAGGTAGGGAAAAATTGCCAAAACCTAGAAGAAAAAGACAGCTTATGAAAAGCAGCAACTTCCAGTCATGGAATGCAACCAAACTAGGGTAACATTGTGGGGAAAGGGCCAGAGGATTGAATGCCCTCACTTTACTG
>CM052883.1:37653053-37673155 GCA_028534135.1 Potos flavus
AAAAAAGGGCTATATGCTATCAACATTAATGCCCTCACTTAAATTGGCTATACAGAAAAAAAGGCAAGTTTTATTATGCTAAATAAAAAACTGTAAAAATCATATATGCAATTTAAAGGATTATGTTATTCTGCATTTTTAAAGTATTCACAATGTTTTAAAATGCAATTAAATAAATTATCCATTGTAAAATAAAAAATAAGAGATCAAGTAGTAATCCCCTCTGGACTTCAGATAGTCTTTTCCTTTCCTTCTTTTTCCTTTTTTTTTTTTAAGATTTTATTTATTTGTCAGAGAGAGAGAGAGTGCACAAGCAGGGGGAGTGGCAGGCAGAGGGAGAAGCGGGCTCCCCACTGAGCAAGGAGTCTGATGCAGACTCCATCCCAGGACCCTAGGTCATGACCTGAACTGAAGGCAGATGTTTAACTGACTGAGCTACCCAGGCACTCCTCCTTTCCTTCTTTAGACTCGATCCTGTCATTATAGATGTGATCTTGGTGTAGATGGAAATTCTATTACCCCAAATGAAGGGATGGTTGGTGGAACATCATAGGTTTGTTACATATGAGCTCAGTAGGAAGTTCTGAGACATGACTTAGAATATATCAAGTGGACCACACTCAGTGGTACCTTTTACGGTTGACTTTATGTTAAATTGATGGGCCACAGAGTGCCCAGATTTTTGGTTAAACATTAGTCTGAGTGTGTCTGTGAAGGTGTTTCTGAATGAAATAAACTTTGGGTGAAGGAGATTACCCTTCCCAACGTGAGTGGGCTTCATGCAATTGACAGAAGACCTGAGAAGTCTCAGAAAGGGAGAATTTGCTTTCTCTGCCTATTTTCAAGCTGGGACATCACTCCTTTCTTGCCTTCAGACTTGGGACTCAGACTGGCACTTATATCATTGGCTCTCCTGCGTCTCAGACCTTCAGATTCTAACTGGAACTATACCATTGACTCTCCTGGGTCTCCAGCATGCCCACTTCAGATCTTGGGACTTCCTAGCTTCTACAACCATGTGAACCAATTCCTTATAATAAATCTCCCTTATAATAAATCTTCATTCTTCCTCCTCTCTTTAGAGTGTCAACTGTATTTGGTTGAGTTGTCATAACTATATGGATGAACACTAAAATGGCCACTGAAGTTAGGCTTCTACCCTCCCACAGAAGCTGGGAGAGAAGGGTGCTATCTACCTTAATGCTTGTATTTTAAAGAGTTCCCAGGTCCTTGAGAAAGACTCTTCTGGGTCATAAAGCTGGCAAAAGGAAAGGGTTTACATACATTCCCTTATGATTTAAGATTTCTAAAATAAATGATCTAAGAAAAAAGGAAAAAAGAGGAATAGCTTCCCTTATTTTCAACATGGAGAATTAAATCTTATTTTTAATTTATGTTTTCCTATTTTTAATATATTATCTGTGTTTACGAAAGACAGTAGGTCCTTATCTTTAAATTGTATGTTCTCTAAATAGTTAAATTGTCATTGTTGCATCAGCAAGTATGATGAGGTACTACATGATACATGTAACTATTCCAGCTCAATGAAACTATAAATTGATCCAAATTCCCTAGGTATTGTCTCTACTAAATGAAAAGATATAGTTGATGAGTTTGAAATATTTCTTCCAGCAGATTTTTAAATATACACATTGAACTTTATCTCTGAATATAACTCTTAATAATATCAGTGCAATGAAAGTAATATTTATCTTAATTTCAAAGTTAATATTATTGAATGTTGGATAAATGGAAGCACTCTAACATAACACTGAATAATAATCTTCTACTCAGAACCCAGAACTCTTTATCACAATCATTTAGCACATATTTATCACAATCTCTTTATCACAATCATTTAGCTCATATTTTTATATGAAATATTATAATGTAAGGCTATTTACTCCTTTGAATTTTTAAAAAAATTTTTTGAAGATCTTATTTATTTATTTGGCAGAGAGAGAGAGAAAGCATGAGCAGGGGGAGGGGCAGAGGGAGAGGGAGAAGCAGGCTCCCTGCTGAGCAAGGAGCCTGATCCAGGACTCAATCCCAGGACCTTGCAACCATGACCTGAGCTGAAGGCAGACACTTAACTGACTGAGCTACCCAGGTGCCCCTGGACTTTTTTATATTGATGCCTCACAAGCATTTCAGTGAGGAGATAAAACATGGCATAAGACATGGGCCTCATGGGTGTTCAATAAAAGTTGTGAAAAAAATCACACATGGTACAAAAAGCAAAAAAAAATCAAATTTTTTTTGATACAAATAGATAAAATGTATTTTCATCAGGAAAGTTTTTGAAGCTAGTGTCTGTTTAGTAAATATATGTACTATATAAGGGAAAATAGAAATTAAAAATAGGCTTAATTCTTCACGTTGAAATGAAGAAAAGAGGCTTCTCCATCTCTTAGAGCATTTACTTCAGAAAACTTGCAATTGTAATTTATTTCATCTCTTTCAATGTATTTATATCCTTCAAAAACTAAATAAGGCTTTGCCAGCTTTCTAACCCAGGAGTGTCTTTCTGAAGGACCTGGACTCCATCTCTTTGAAACGTACACATCAGAGAGAGAGCACCCCTTATCTTCCAGGTTCTGTGGAAGAGTAGTAGCCTGACTTCATTGGGCATCTTGTTCTAAGATGCAAAACTACCTCCTATCATAAAAGAAGTTTATTTTTCCTTTGTGTAAAGCCAATCACTAGGTGGATTCAGGATGGATTACATTTAACAAATGCTGCAGCTTAGATATATAAAAGGATGCAATTTCTTTTTGTCTTTGCAATCTTATAGTGGATTGGCTGGGATGTGTATCAGAGTCTGGTTTAATTCTCATTCGATAATAAAAATGTCTTCTTTAATTTGTGGGGAGGGTTTCTGGGTTGAGAGAAGATTTTGTTTTTAATTTTATTTCCTTAACACTATCTACCTATGTATCTCTGTATTTATATGGGTATTTATCTATATATGTACGTACATATGTATATTCTGTCCATACATATGTATTTCTGTATTTATATGGGTATCTATATATCTATGTATGTACATACGTATATTCTGTCTGTCTACCTATCTTTTTAACTTGCTGGGCCAATTAGAAGATGATATCCATTAACATCTTCACAGATACAAGATGTAGTCCGAGGACACTGAATGATACCTGGGAAGCCTAGTGTCATGTCTCCTATTCAAACTCAGTTTCCATTGGTAGAAGTTAACTGGTCTACGAATCAAATTTCAATTATATATTAATAATACCTGCCTAATTACTAATACTCTTTTCAAGGGCAAAAGATAATATTCAGAAAAATTATTTTGTAATTATAAAACAGAATCTAAAAATGTTTAATTTTGGTGAATAATTATATTTTTTACTCTTTCTATTACCTCTCATCCTAATACTATACCTAATGCCAAGGCCATCACAGCATCCACAAAATTAAATTTGTTTTTCTTTATAAATATCTATCTATATTTTATTCATGGCAATATGACTTAACTTTAAAAATCTGTAGAACTATAAAGAAAATAATTTTACGTTTCTGCAGTTAGGATTTTCTGTACAATTTTTACTGTAACTTGGGACCTATGCTAAAAACAAGCCTTGGGAGATCCTTTATGACTGATAATACAGTGAGAGAACTCCAGAGATATTACCTCCTCAAAGATATACATTTACATTCCAAGGAGTGCTGAGACTCTATAGTTATATTCTTAAGCTGCAAAGTTGGTAACTCTGACCCTATCTTTCCCCTGGGAAGATTTATTTATATATCAATGAGGTAGAGTAAGAAAAAAAGAATCCTTCTCACTATGTTTCAAAGGAAACTTTCTTAGACGGGGAAGAGGGACAGCTGCCTCTTTCTCTGTACAGAAAAAAATCACTTTGGGATAGCTCGTTGCTTACAATACAGAACTTGTATGTGTAGGGTGATATCCAGATTTCATTATGTCACCCTGGAGGTAAGAATTAGACACAGAGAAACAATGTAGAGATTATTTGCTCTAAGTAAATAATAACAATCTTCTCTGCTCTAGAAATCTTGTGTGTTTATTCAGGATAATGTTAATATAGACATTAAAAACTTATAATCCCATGAATATGATTTATGCTTGTTCACTATGAGTAAATCTCTAGGTATGATTCTATGTGTTTTATTTTGAGTAAGCCTACAGAAATTTTTAATACCAATGCCAAAAATAGGGATAATGACTGTTATTGCAACAAATATGGAATTATAGTAACAATTTTACAGTGCACTTGTATAAGTTATTTTGTTTAATAACAATTATCAAAATTTAACACCAAAGCATTTTTAAAATCACATAAGACATTCAATTATTTATAAGTTTTAATTTTTTAATTTCTATTCTTCACTTTGCACACACAACAGGGAGCAAGAAGAAAGCTTAGAAAGATATGAAGAACGTTGTTGAGCTTTTAAACCTCAAAGCAATAAACAAATAGATGGTATTTATCAAGCTGAACATCTAGTTCATATAGGTTAATTAATTTGAAAATAAATGTTTTGTTAATATTATTTTGAAATATCTCCATTCCTTTTGATTAAAGATACATGCTACATATACATGAAAATATGACTAAAATAGCACAGATCAGCTCCTGCTTTGGAACTCCTAAAGTCAAAGATACACATTTGTGGTTAAGATATATTTATCATGTGAATCTTTTTCCTTCCTTTTCTGTATACTAAACCATTCCAGAGGGCTGTATTTTCATTGCCCTTGAGCAGAGATAAGGCAAATGGACAATGAAATTGCTTATCAAACACTTTCTAGTTTTTTATTCCAAAAGTTTATGTGATTAGAGATATTTGGAGAGTGTACTTTTCACTTTTGCACCTATACTCCATTGTCAGTGGAGTTTTCTTTTTTCCTCTCAGAATGACACTGGCTCGTAATATTCACAGCAGTTATAAGGTGACTGGGTCCAGGGAGTCAGAAGAAGAGGGGAGCAGGGAGTGGAATGTGGAACTCTAATCCTGTGGGTCCCTCTTTTTATGCTTTCTCTTGCAGAGCTTCTCTAGCCTCCTCCCTCTCTCTTCAAATCCTCCTTTCCCCAACATTTGTCATCCACCCGAGATGCTGGGTATGGAGGCGATGCATTCAGATCTCAAAAGTGCTTCTGAGTGGCTATCTTTTACACTGTGCCTGAACACTCTACCATGATGGATTTCTACACTGAAGACTGAATATCATTTTGATTTCTTTGAATATTCTTAATGAAATCAATCTTAACAGTATTTTACTTCAGTACAAGTTTAATCCACATAAATCTTAAGTATATAACTTAGTAAGTTTTACGTATTTTTACAGACACAAAACCTCCACTAAGCTCAAGATATAAAACACTTCCATAACCTCAGATAACTTCCACATTTCCTGTTCTAATCAATATTTCCATCCCATCCTCAACTCAAGGCAATAACCATTCTGATTTCTGTTACTAAAGCTTCCTGTCAATTCAGCTTCCTGAATTTCAGGTCTTTCCCTTACTTCACAATGCCGGTAACTTCCTAAAATGCAAGGATTAGAAACTGCAAGGTATTCCTCTTCAAAAAGCCAAACATCTAAAAATATGACCTACTGAAAATAACAGTGGTAGTCCATTTTACGAAAGATGATTTCCCAATAAAGAATTCTTCCCCCGCCCAATATGGAGTTCTTAATAGTTTCAAGTCATGAACATAGACAGGTCAATGAAGCTACAATTTCAAAAATTTTCAGTATGTGAGAAAGCAAAAGTAGCAAATTAATACAGAAGACACAAATCAAATAAAGAGTATGCAGAGAAAAATCCATGAAATAAAATAAATATTCACTTCAGAAATTTTATATTCAGAAAACAGTACAATATATTCTAATATATAATAAGAGATACTGAATCTATGATGCATGACATAGAATGTTGTGACAAAAAACAACAGAGCAGAAAAAAGTTCTAGGAAATACTAACCATGTGATTATATAAATGGAATCAATGAAAGAATTCACAAAGTTAAGAAAACTTGCAGAGAATAGGAAAAAAATAAACAGGAGAGCAATTTTTAGAAAAATACATTAATGCAAGAATTCTACATTTGACTAATGACTGTCCAAAATGAAAAGAACAGAGAGGAACACCTGGGTGGTTCAGTTGGTTAAGCATCTGCCTTTGGATCAGGTCATGATACCGTGGTACTGGGATTGAGCCCTGTGCGGCTGGGCTCCACGCTCAGAAAGGAGTCTGCTTCTCCCTCTCCTTTTGCCCCTCCCCCAACTCGTGCACAGGCTCTCTCTCAAATAAACAAATAATCTTAAAAAAAAAACAAAACTGAAAACCATGAGTAATGAATGATTAAAAACAGAATATGCAAAAATTATGTGTACTTATGGAAGTGAAACTACAAATAAATCTCCTCTGAGAGCCCCCAGCCCAATGAATATGGCAAAATCCACCCTGAGTCACATTAGTGTGTATTTCTGGAGAATAAGAAATAAAGAAACAATCTTAAAAGCTTTGAGAGAGAGAATGGGAGATAGACAAAAACAGGGATACCGGTGAAAATATGTATACAAAAGCAATGATAAGGAATGTGTGAGGAATTACAATATGAGGGAAATGCAGAAATATCTTTAAAATTCTGAATGCAACTGATACTAATAGATAACTTGTGAGTTTTAGCTGGAAACTATTCAGAAATGGAATAAGAGGGGCTTGTAGGCTCAAGGGAGATTTCCACGTTCTACATGTACACTTGCGTGTCTGTATTCTGCTGTTCTTTATTTGTCTAAAGAAGTGAGATATCTTTGCATTTATGGAAACGTGTAATAAAAATATAATGTCAATTCAGTGGATGGGGAGAGAGAGCGCACTGACATAACCCTTTTTAACATTAAAATTCAAACATATGTTTAATTTTTAAATTGAAATCATATCTGAATTTGATTTAAATGTATTCCTATTTTATTTAATAGGATATCTATGATTATTGTCTTGTAAGTATTTCTCACATAAATACATACAAGTGATTTTCGAATTTACTCACTGAAATCAACAATTACATAATATACATACAAAATCTATGTAAGGAAAAAATTATTTTTACAATTGTGAGCATACAGAAATATACTATGAACAAATTTTTGTTGTTGCTTTTTACTTATCATAAACATTTGTTTTAGGGAGTAAATGGAGCTATATAACTATGGAAGTTCTAACTTGGAAGAGGGTGCTTTACTCACAATGCATGAGAGAAATCAAATATATTAAATGGCTTTGTATGGGTTGGCAAGTTTAAGAACTTTTTTTTTTTTAAGGCATAGATTTCATGTGCCAAATATTTGTGGTGAAATATAACTTTTACCATATTTATGGACACTGCAAATCATTTCCATTAAAAAAATATATCTGAACTACTACCACAGATTCTGTTTTTGCCAGTAACCTGTCTGTTTCAATTTTCCCTGCTTCAGCTCCCAAAGGAAACTGTTATTTCCATATTCTTACCTGTTTGCAACAACTCAAAACAAGTGGATAGTAAATCAGTGAGAAGAGCAATTTTACAGCAGATCAAAGATGAAACACTAGGCACGGAGTGCACTGAAAATATAGTTCAGTTGCCTTTTCTGTTTCATCTTCAGATAGACCTATCATCACTAAAGACAAACATAATGCAGTGAAAATTGCATTTGGCTTGACATTCAAAGGACCTGGGTTACAGATCTGCCTCTCCCTGCCTGTATGAACGTGATCAACTCACTGACAACATGTGTCTCCTTCGCTTTTTACATAAAACTTGGATAATATCAGATTTAACTAAACGAAGTTGTGTATATTTGACCATATTTTACATACAAGAACCCAGTTTCAGATGATTCATTTTTACAGAAGTTATCTCATTCTGTTGCTCTGTATACTAAACCAGAAAATGGAGAAAAGTTTGATAAAATGCCATTTGTGAACATTAAGTTGGTCCACTTGAAAATATTCTATTTAAATTTAAGCAATATCATCAGTATCACTATTTGTGTTTAAAGAGATTTTCTCCAAAGCCAAAGAATAAAAATGCAACCAATTAAAATTATAGTGATATTCCTATATTAAATTATTTCTTTTAAACCTAATTCACTGTGGAAATCTTAAAACATGAAAACTTCAGTTGTATCTTACTGATGTGTAGCACAATCAAGAAGGGAGTATATAAGTGTATTAGAATCAGATCTGGGCTCAAATTCCTGTTTTGTCACTCACTAGTTTGATGCATTTTCTGATTCTGGTCTGAACCTCTTTTCTTAAAATGAGAGAAACTAGGCCACAAAATGAGTAATTTTTCAAGGAAAGATTGAGGTTATTCTAATCATTCTTTGAAACCCAGTTACACACAAAATCGTCTGATATATATAAAAGCAGTTCTCTTAATTTTTGAAAGTTTCTAAATGATCATTACATGGCTCATACACTTTTTAATGTTAGGAGACAATAATATCTTACCTTTAATTAAAAATAGAGTTTAATGCTAATGGTGAATTTATTTTATACTGCAGGAAAATTATATCTGGTTCTTCTACTATGTTTTTTCAATATAATTTATTTTGGAATTTGGTGGATTCTCTATTGGGAGTGAAACTGAAAAAAGACCTAGCCCTATTAATTTGTTTGTACTCCACATACACAGAATTTCTCCCCAAAGATTCAGAAATTCACATGTTTCCTGCAGGTTTATATAGGGTCTACGTGATAGATTAGTAAAGGTTAATAACTTTAGAAACTTAAAAATGCAGAGAAAATTCAAATGTGGATATGGTATGTTTATATGTCAACAGTCCCTTTCTGCAATACCAGCCCCATGACTGCCATGTTCTCCACAAAAATAAATGGACCTACTGAATCCTACTGTCTTTGCCCTGACATGCTAATGTTTTCTAAAACATACACCCACAGATGATATTGCTGCTTCCAGTCTCTCACAATGAAGAGACTTAGAACATTTAAGTTCTCAGAAGGCTGCTAATGGTGCAGAAGCTGAAAAGGCTGTGGATCTGTAAACATCTCAGGTCCCCACTGTAAGCCCTGTTCATAAATTCAGGGTCACCTTCCTGTTTTCTGTTCAACTACTAGGAGATGAAAGCATCTTCGCATTTGACATTATTTCCCTTCTACTAAACCACGTTTTACTGGCTTAAACAGAACAGTAAAATAAACTTGCCATTTAATAAGAGATTTACCTCTATCAAAGGACAAATGGCACTAATAATGTGTGTTGATATGCTGTATAATAAAGACATTTAAAGCCTCACTGACCATCTTTTCTTTTCTTACAGAGCATTCTTGTTGATAAAGTAACCAAAATTATAGGACACCTAAAAGAAAATACAGTGATGACGTTCTATATATGAGATGGCATGTATATGTAGAGCTTTGGCCCTAAACTGTTGGTCATTTTTTAAATTATGTATTTTGTGCCCAACTGGAAAGCAACAACTGAACACAACTTCTATTTAATTACTGGCCCAATTAAATGAAAATCTAACACTTTCAACTGTTAATAGGCTAAAAGGATATTGGTAAAGCTACTTACTGGTCAGGTTTATTAGAAAAAAAAGAATTTTCTGGAGCAGCTGTGCTCACTGCAACTTTTATTCGCTTTTTACTTGTAGGACTTGGATATTGTTAAGGAATCAAGATATTTATATATCATCCAAAAAGCAGGTTTCTAGGAGACCAGCTCATTCTTGTTCTTCATCTTTACTTCAATAGCACACTGGACTGAAAACTCAGGATTATTTGCCTGGTAAAAAATATCCACTTACTAGTACAAGGAGATACAGTATAAGTTTGTCTGTGTGTACTTATGTGTTGGTAGTATGTGTATGTACATATGCACAGAAAAGGTTTGAAATGTACTTTTCTGCCGATTATAGGACCACAAAGAAAATCCGTGGGTATATATCCAGTATCTGTCTTCATCCTCTCCAAGAACCCTAACATAAATACTAATAAAGTCTTGCTTTCCTTCTATCCAGTGAAACAGACTTTGGGTTGGAGATGGTGCTAGACACATGGCCCCGAGCTATATACCATTATCTCTGGGTTAAGATAAGATGTGATAACAGTTAAAACAGCAAGTGAAGAGTAGTATCTTGTCCACACTAACAAATTTGTCATCTTAGATAGAAAAGTGAATACCCACATAAAGTATAAATTGGGACAGGTGATGTGATTACAACCTCTTCCCAATTTCCATCAAACCTAAGGCGTATAATTAACACTTAATTGTAAGGCTACATCTTAATGGCTTAAAATAAGGGAGAGGATCATTGAAAAGAATGTTCGCAATGTGGCTCCATCAAAAGAATCTGAGAACTATTTCCCTAAAAGTTCTCTCTGATCCGACAGCCAAATTTTTCTTTGTATATAATTTGAACAAATGGCACTGTATTTCTTTAAACTGGCCCAACTGAATCTGACTTCCCAGATATCAAGGTGTTCTGACTGAGAACATTCCGGACCAGGACAGAACTTTACTAATGTATGACCTATTTTAACACATGCCCATCTTAACATCTGTACTTACAGCTATAGCTGTACGTCAGGTTAAAACCCAATTCCTTGGCAAGGTTTCCTAAAAGTTTATTAATCATGTTACAACATATGATAAGCTACACAAATTAATAGTATGGCACTTTGTATCTATTCCATTGTATTAAACATTTACTGAAAACTTCACTGCAAATTGTTGTCATACATTTCCCTTTGAGGTTCTAAAAATTCACTTTCATTTTATTACTCATTTCAAAACCTTACCCTCAGTAAAGTGTATTTATGACATTTTGTTAGATGTATTAAATTCTTTAAATTCTTTAAATTCTTTAAAATTCTTTAAAAGATGCAGCCATTAATTAAAAACACTTTGATAAGGCTGTATCTTTACTGATATTCTTTCTTATGCATTTCTGACAGCATTATGTATTTTTTTGTCTTATAGAGCTGTAGGTCTCTTTATATGCTCTTTTTTTTTTTTTTTTTTTTGAGGGCACCATATTGTAATAAAGGGAACACTCCAACAAATTGATGTAACAATTGTACATATTTATACACTCAACAGGGGAGCAATCAAATACATAAAACAATTAATGACAAACATAAAGGATCTACTTGAGAATAATACAATGATAGTAGGGACTTTAACATCCCATGTACAACAATAGACAGATTATGAAAACAAAATGAACAAGGAAACAATGGCTTTGAATGACACACTGGACCAGATGTACTTAATAGATACATTTCAAACATTCCTTCCTAAAACAACAGGATACACATTGTTTTCTTTTTTTTTTTCCCAAATACTTTTATTTTTTCAGTGTTACAAGATTCATTGTTCATGGACCACGACTGAAGGTTTTGGAGAGGAGGGGGGTGGGGGAATGGGCGAGCCTGGTGGTGGGTATTGAGGAGGGCACATTTTGCATGGAGCACTGGGTGTGGTACATGAACAATGAATCTTATATACTCTTGATATAAGTTCTTTGATACATATATAGTGTGTATATTTTGTTCCATACTATGGTTGTGTCCTTATTTTCTCAGTGGTATCTTTTTAAGAGTAGAAAATTTTAGTTTTTTGGTAAAATGCAATTTATCATCTTCTTTTTTTTAAGTTTTTTTGTAATCCATATTTGCTTAACCCAAGGTCATAATCTTTATTTTCCACTAAAAATATCTTAGGTTTAGCTTTTACATTGAAGCCTGTGGCCCATTTTAAGGTAACTGTAATGATTCCTTTAAGGAAAGTTTTGAGGTTCATTATTTTACACATGGATACCCAATTACTTCAGTATAATTTGCTTGAAAAACTATTATTTCCTCATGAATTAACTTGGCATGTTTGCCTAAAATCAATTGACCATATATATGAGGATCTATTTATGAATTCTTTGTTCTGTTCCATTTATCTATATCTTATCTTCTTTTTTAAGATTTATTTATTTTAGAGGGAGAGAGAGGCATGCGCACACACAAGTGTGTGCATCACGAGTGGTGGGAGGTGCAGAGGGAGAGAATCTCAAGCAGACTCCCTCCTGAGCACAGAGCCCAACCCAGGACTCAGTCTCATAATCATGACCTCCATGAGATCATGACCTGAGCCAAAACCAAGAGTTGGACACTTAACTGACTGAGCCACCCAGCTGCCCCTAACTCTATGTTATCTTTATGCCAATTCCACATCATCTGTATTATATTAGTTTTAAACTAAGTCATGAGATTAGGTCATATAAGTCCTCTAATTTTCTGTCAAAATTATCTTGACTATTCTAGATTCTTTACATTTTTATATAATTTCAGAAACAGTTTGCCAATTCCTATATAAGAAAGGCTACTGGGATCTTGACTGTGACTGTGGTTAATCTGCAGATACTTTTCAGAGAAAATTGATATTTTAACAGTACAAAAACATTTTGTAGTTTTCAGTGTATTAATTTTCTGAAATTTGAATAAATTATTCAATTTATTTCTAAGAATTTCTCACTTACTAAGGCTTGAAAATAACAAGTTTAATTTCATTTTCCAACTGTTCCTTGTTAGTATATAAAAAACTATATATCTCTCTATATCTCTATCTACCTATCTATTTATCAAGATAGATACAGTCTTTTTATACTGGAATCTCCCAAACATTACCTACTATATCTTATAAATGTTCTCTAGTTTTATTAACGTTTTCAACATAGATATTCATGTTTAATTATTTTTAATTCATCCTTTTCTTATTTCACATTGCACTGGCTAGGGGCACCAAGGAAAAATTAAATATACGTGGTAAGAACTGACATTCTTGTCTTTCACAAAAACATATTATACTACCTGTCAATGCCCTTTGTCAAATTGAGGAAATTTTCTTCTATTTTATATTTCTGAGAATATTTATCATGAGTTCTTAGTATATGCTTGGTAAAGGAATTCTTGCACAGTGTGGCTAAGGGATTCTTGTACAGTGAAAAGTTTCACAGGCCTGCAAAGGTCTTATACATTGTCAAATGAAAGAGTTTAAATTTATTGTAGAAATGCTCCTAGGTGTTTCTAAGGAGGAAGGAAGGAAGTGAAACACTTCTGGAGTACTGAAGAAATGATGGGGAAATATATCAATTGGAATATCTTTGGTTCTTAGAGTAAGGAAGAAAGTAAGCGCCCTGCAGAGCAAGTCAGATGTATAAAATATTTTTAGAATAGAACAATGTGTATGGTGTAATTAGTAAGGATATATTCTATGAGTAGGTGACTGACTTTTTTCCCCCAAATTTTTATATCTCAATTGTGGTACAGAAATAAAGGCATCTAAAAATCAAAGAACTTTCCACAAAGGAATTTTAGAAAAAAATGCTAGTTGACTGAAGAAAAGATGCCTTCCTTTCCCTCACTGTTAAAGGATTATCCCACATAAATGTCCCATACATAGGTGGAGCCCTGAGAAGAAAAACCATTTAGCAATTTAACTAGATGCTGAAAAAGCATTTGACATAATTTAATATGCAGTCACATAAAAATCCTGAGAAAACTGGTAATGAGTGTGACTTCACTAAATATGATAAAATAAATCTATGAAAAAATTACAGATAATGTCATATCCAATGGTAAAGACTGAATGACTTCACTATCCACATCAGGGCAAATTTTTCTGCTTGTATCATTCCAACTTAACACCATGAAGAAGACCCTAGCCAGAGAAATAATCCAAGAAGAAGAAATAATATAGACACTGGAAAGGAAAAAAAAAAAACAACTATTTGCACATTAGAGGACTGCCTGCATACAGAAATCCTAAATCATTTGAAGAAAAGAAAAAAAAAAAAGATAGTAGAACTACAAACTGAGGAAGCAAAACTTTAGGATACAAAGTCATACATAAGAAATTAATTATATTTATATTAGCAATGAACAACTGGAAACTGAAATTAGAATAAAACAAAAAATTGAAAGCAGAGATTAATATTAGAAAAAATTGAAAAAATACATTTGCTCTGAAAAAGGTGAAATATATACATATAAATCTAATAAAATAAATGCAATATTTGTATACAGAAAACCACAAACCATTGATAATAGAAGTTAAAGAAGACAAATGGAAAGAAACAACATTCATGGATTTAAAGATTCAATACTGTTAAGATATTACTTCCTTCAATTTATCTGTAAATTCAATACAGTTTCAATAACAAGCCCAGTAGGACATTTTGAAAAAGCTGACAAGGTGATTGTTAAATTTTATATAGAAAAGGAAAGTACTTCAATAGCCAAAACATTTGAAAAACAAAGAACAAAGTTGGAAGGCTCACACTACCTGATTTCAAGAATCACTAGAAAGCTACTACTAAACACAGCACAGTGTAGTACAGATGAAAGGTAAACACATAAATCACTGAAAAAACATAGAGTCCTGAAATAGAATCCCTTGTTTATACTTAATTGCTCTTCCACAAAGTTATAAAGACAGCTCAGTAGATGAATGTTAGTTTTTTTTAAACAAATGGTGCTGAGACAATCAGATATCCGTATGGGCAAAAAAGGTAAAGAAAAGGAAAAAGAAACTTGAACCATATCTTGCATCATATGCAAAAATTTACTTACAAATAAATTACAGACTTAAATATAAATCCTAAAACTGTAAGATGTCTACAAGAAAGAAATTGGAAAAAAACTTTGCTCTCCTGGATTTGTCAAAGATATTTTACATAAGGACACAAAAAGAATGATAAATTAAACTTCAACAAAATTAACAGTATTGCTCTTCAAAAGACTTTGAAAAGATGAAAGGATAAGCTACACATTGGGGAAAAACTTTTTAACAAATATTTGATATAGAAATGGTATCCATAATGCATAAATTACTTCATGACTAAAAAAGGGAAACAATTCAATTTGTAAAATGAGCAAAGACTTGGACACTTGGAAAAGAAGATTTACATATGGCAAATAAAGGCATGAAAAATTATGCAACAACATTAGCCATGAGGAAAATATAACTTAAAGCCACAGAGAAATAGCAGTACATGCCTATTAGAATCAATAAAATTTACCAAAAAAAGTGACAATATCGCTGGCAAGAACATGGAGCATCTGGAATGCTCAAGACTCCTTGATTAGAATGCAAATGATAGTTCCACTTTGCAAAACATCTTGGTAGTTTATTTAAAAATTTAAAAATGCACTTACTGTACAACTGACCATATTCAATAAAAAAAATGAAACAAATGTTTACAACAAAAACCTTCATGTGAATATTTATTTCACTTTTATTCCTAATTACCAAACCTGGAAATGTCCATCGGCTGATGAATGAATAGTCAGTGGTACTTCCTTACAATTAGATTCTACTCAGTCATACAAAGGAATGCATAAATGGTACATGTAACATGTAATGGTACAAAAATAAGTTTATGCTGTCTAATTCTATTTATGTACATTTTGAAAAGGCAAAACAATGGGGATAGACTACAAATGACTGCTGGGGGCAGACAGTGGGAGGACGGATTAACAACAATGAAAGGCAGTAACATTTATTTATTTATTTTTAGGCAGTAACATTTAAATACAACTATATATGACTAAAACATTCAGTGGTAAAATTATCTCTGCTAATTTTAGTATAATATTGTGGCATGAATTACAAAATACTAGTAGAAATAAATTTTTATTAAAAATACTGGTGATGATATTTGAGATTTTATAAAATATCAAATACATGTTTTTTAAATAGATCCAAAATAGGAAAGTTAGGAAGGTTCAAGGTAAATATTATCTTATTTATATTTTGAAATGTCACTTTGCCTTCTGTATAGTGAAGGACAAAAAAACATTATATACAAAAGGAGTACTTTACAGACCAGCAACCAATATAACTTGGAGGAGCAGAAGAAAAAGACCAGATACAAAATTTGTTCTCGGAGGTAGAACTGACAGAGTTTACAGATGGCTTCTTTGTGACACCAAAGGAAAGGGCTGGATGAAGAATAATAAATCGATGTTATAGCTTGAAAACTGGCATATGGTTATTTTACCACATGCCACTACGAATACCGTATTTGTAGTGCTATAGCTACTGATATTTATTTTGTTTTATTTTCTTTTTTTTCCAGAGGAGTATTTGAGGAATGTAGTGGGGAAGAAGGTAAGAGTATTTTGACAGTTCCATTTTGGACATGGTAAATTTGAGATGTCAGTGGGAGACAAAGGTGCAAAGAGAAGTATGCAATATACTGAATGAGATTCAAGTTGAAGGGAGAAGTTCAGACTGAAGATCATTATTTGAGAACAATATATAAAATATACAAATGTTAATTAAAACACGAACCTGTAAAAGTCAAGTTAAAAGTTGTAGAAGGAAAAACAAAGGGAATTCAAGATAACCTCTGGAACACTCTAAAATCTGTATGTTTGGTAAAGTAGAGCAATCAACTGAAGGGACAGAGAAGGAGCAGCCAAAGCAATAGGGAGAACATTAGAAAGATATGGTGTCAAAGAATGTAAGAAAGGAAAGCAACCAAAGCTTCTAAAAAAAATCAAATACAACCTCAGAAAGTGACTTTACTAGATCAATGATGGCCACAAACTCTTTGGCACTTCTCTCGTGAAGTGAGATTTCCAATTTCCTTGAATCTCAATATGCTAGTGAGTGCTCTGACCAATAGAATATGGTAGAAGTAACTCTGTGCCAATGTCTTGGCCTGAGTCTTTAGAGCCTGGAAACTTCCCTTCTTGGCTCTGAGACTGCTTTTCCTGGGGAAACAAGTCATCAGGAAAAAATCTAACTCCTCTATGGCCACCTTTCTATGAGGAACCCCAAGCTAGCTACATGAAAGACAACATTAAGAGAAACATATTAGTGTAGATGCCTATGGAAGATTCAAGTCTCACCTGCCATATGTTGTAACGGTATCAGAAAATCTTAGCAAAAACAGCCTAGCCAGTCCATAAACACTCAGAAATATGAGTTTCATAATAAATTGCTATTTTAAGTCTAACTTACTGACTTTAAAAACTAACCAACTATAGGCGGCAAATTCTCTTCATTTTAATAAGCTTTACAAAAACCACCTTTTTAATTTTGTTATCTCTAACCTTTTCAGATTATTATTTTTAAATTTACTTTGTGTTATTTTCAATGACTTTCGAAGTAATATACAGTTTATTTTATATTATTTTCAAATTTTTCAGTTTCAAACTATGTACTTCCAACTTGTCTGTAATCTTCCTGCTACCAAATTAAGTATCTTTTATTTTATAATCAATATTACATACAACAAATTATATCTGTATCTTTCTCACTATTGCTTTATTTCCTTCTTTCTTTCATAAAATTCCCTTTTTGTTAAACTACACACTTCACACATTTCTTTAGAAAGGCTGGTGAATGATCTACTTGGTATTTTTTAAAAATTTGACCGCTTATTAAATGGCAGATTACCTGAATACAAAATCCAAGTCAGGATATGATATAATTTTTCCAAGGTCATTTCAAACTTTTCTGTTTTCGTTTTAATAAAAATTTCACCTGTTGGTCATTCCTTTATATAGTCATTATTGCTTACTTTAGTTGCTGCCATTTATCTTTGAAGTTCTACAGTTTTAGGACCTTGCAATCAGTTATGAATATGTATATGTATTTCCTCTGATTGAAATCACTCATTGCCTTTACTTTTTAAAAAAGTTTTAATTTGGAATAGTTCTTCAATGTCTTTATCTTTTGTGACATTACATTTTCAAATTTTCATTTGAAGAGCCAAAGTTTTATAAATTGTCACTTGTTTTATAAATTGTCCTTTAGTTTAGCTTTGCCTAATATCTTATCATGATTAAGTTTATATTGTTCATTTCGGCAGAAATACAGTATTTATGACATCGTGTCTTCACATCAAGAGGCGGTGCAAGATATTACTTTGTCCATTATCGATTATGTAATTATAATTGCATACTTATAATCAAATTCCAATTTTCTGCCATTCCGTGCTTTGCATCTCTGTGCTCTTATATTAAGAATTTTGGCTCCAAACATCAGTATATTTACTCACTTGCTCAATCCTACAACACAAAAAATAAAGTCCAAACTGCTATCCTGACAACACTGTGAAAAAGAAACCCAGAATTCTAAAAATAAAGAAGTGACAACTTATTCTGCATGGAATCACACGTATGTTGGAAATTACCAACATTGCCTATTATATTTCTATTTGTTTAAAATTACTTGGGACTGCACATAATTAACATTTAAAATCAGCATAGTTTTAGGAAAGACATTGCAGAAATGAAGGAAAATCTCAGAGTCAGAGAGTGATGAGGAGTAGAAGCCAAACATGGTTCATAGAGGTTAGAGGACTGTATCCATCCTTAGAGGCTGTTAATTTTCTCATGGCTATAAACCCCAGAGAATCAAGGTGCTAAGAATAAGTTTGTTATATAAAACTAAGAGGAAACTCTGTTACACTTATCAAGCTAGAAATACAAACTCTGCACAACTGCACAGAGACTCAGTATGAGGGTGGTCATCTACCCCAAGTTATGAGTGAATAATGGAACCATTCACTCAAAACCGAAATTTGAACTATGTACAACGTGGGATAGAGTTTAAGTTCCACTAGCCAATCAGGTTAAGATCCCCTAACTAAGCTGTTAATGGGTAACTTGGTCTTAAATTGCTTATATATGTAGAAAACTGACAAAAGGAAAAAAAAACAGAACAAAACTAAAAAAACAACTTTGCCAAGGGGATACTTCCATAAACCAGAGCATGTGTTACTCTCCCAATACACTTGTGAAGATGAGTGCATTCCCATAAATACAGAATACATGAGCAAATAAACTCTCACTTCCGAAGTCAGCGTCCCAACTAACAGGAACATTTCAAACCATGTGCTAGTGTACGAATACAATAAATAAGTATCGTAGTTCACAAAACAGCAGCGAAACATAATTTTTATTGCAGACATGTAGCAGAAGCCTCACTTATCTGTTAAAGCTGAATTCAGCCCCTGTTGATATATTGCATAGTTTTATACTATCAGGAAGAACAAAACCACAAAAGTTTCATATTTCAAAATATCAGTTATCACATGAATTTTTAGAATATGGCTAGTATTTTGGTTAAAGAAAGAATAAAAAACTTGCTTTATTTCCTAACTCTGAAGAAAAATTATGGTAAGAGAGCTTTTGCTATCAACCCATTCGACATGTTTGGGATACATAGTATTTTAAAGGAAAGCAGGTGAATTCTTTGAATGTTTATAAAAATTGTGATTTTCTGCTAAAAAGAGCTTTTCTATTTTACTCTGATTTCCATATTAATAGCTTTATTTGCATAAAATATACCTATCCTGTTTACTTTCTCTTATTTGTGAATGCATTTGGAGCTCTTCTCAAATCCTTTCCACAGGAGCTTTATGGCAACATTTATTATCAAAAAAGAAAAAATAATAAATGTAAAATCAGTAGGAAACCACTGTATCTCCTTAAAGATTTCTCTCTCTAAAGTCTCTTGCGAATTCCAAATATGGAACTGACTAGGGCAATATCAAAAGATATGTTGCTCAACTGAAATGTTTTTATACTCATTTCAAGATAGAGTAAATGACTGTTCCATTTTGTGTGCTGTTAAAATCAAAAACAGAGACAAGCCTTAAAAATTTCCTGAACAGATAAAACCAGTTCAGTCCATCAAGCAAAGCTTGATTTAATATATTTTGCAACACTAACTTGACCTGGGTCATTTCTTGCTTATACCTCTGGAAATCATAAGCAAAACTTACACCGTTCCCCAAATTTGATATGAGGCAACCATTAAACAATTCTTTATCATTTAAGAGAATTCTAATAGTATAACCGATAGCCATGAAGATAAATAGTCACTGCCTCCTCACAATATATATATAAACTGCCTGTATAACAATATACATCCTGAGCCTTATTCCATGTTTTGGTTTGAGGGTGCTCAGTTCATGACCTTTTTTTTTAAATTTTATTTTATTTTTTCAGAGTTCCAAGATTCATTGTTCATGCAGCACACCCAGTGCCCACGCAATACGTGCCCTCCTCAATACCCACCACCAG
>CM052883.1:37673655-37801023 GCA_028534135.1 Potos flavus
AAAAAAAATAAAAAAATAAAATCTGAGGCATTTTTTGTCTTAGAATTGAGGAATATTATATGTAATCACAGATGAGTCATTTATATGACTAAATGTATAAAGTCTGAATACAGTTGTTCACAAAAAAGATAAGTGCTTATTTTAATGCATGATATCAAACATTAGGATTTCCACTAAATACAGAAATTAAGATGGATGATACTCTAAAGTCATAATCTCACAATTTCTCATGAGCTTTTGTTATATACAACTTAATACAGATTGTTTTACATTTATTATATGTTTACATGTTGAGACATGTGCTATACATAATGACATTTAGATACATATTCCATTAAAAAAATACTCTACCTAGAAAGGTACCTACTTCTAAGTGCAGTAAACAAGGAGGTGTTAGCTGACCAATTTCAGATGTTTCTGATATAAATTTTGGATATTTGTGGTATAATCAATGCCTCTTTGTTCTTCCAGAATTGGTATTTCCTTTGTAATATATTAATATAAACATGTGTATAAAAGTATAAAAGTAAAAAATGTGTGTAATATGTTAATATGAATGCATATATAAAAGTGTGTTCCAGAATTGATATTTCCTTTGTAATACATTGATATAAATGTGTGAATAAAAGTACAAAAGGGGCGCCTGGGTGGCTCAGTTGGTTAAGTATCTGACTCTTGATTTTGGCTCAGGTCATAATCTCAGGATTGTGAGATGGAGATGAAGCCTACTAGAGATTCTCTTTCCCTCTCTGTAGGCCCCTCACTAACACCCAAAAAAGTATAACCAGATTTTAAAAACATTTAAAATATATATTATTTGACTAATTTTAGTCTATATAACATAAGATATATTAAAGGTTATTACTTTTAAACATCAAGCTCTTCACTTTAGTATTTATCATATACTGCAAATACAGAGTGGCTGGCTAAAAGAGACACATCAAAGTCCCATTATTTTTATCTGTCATCCTCTTGTAACATTTGTAAATGCATTTTATAAGAATATTGCAGATCTCTCTGCAACTTGCTGTTTTTAGTAATTATCATCAGTAGGCTTGTGCTTCATTTTCTGCAAGATTTTTAAAGCTACATTTCTTTTCTTCTTTCTTTCTGTTACATTCTTACTCATTTACATATAATTTCTTTGATAATTCTTCTTTATATTTTTTATTTTGAGGACAATGCATTCTCCAACCACTGCATTGTTTGCATGCTATTGTGCTGGATGTTTTTCTATCACAACTACCCAGTTATGTTGATTCCTGTTTTTTACTTACATTTCAAATGAAAGGTTATCGACCCTTGGAAAATCTGTTTTATAAAGAGATTTTAAAAGGATGTTTTCAAATTGCAAGCTACTGGGAATATCAGTCCTGTATGAAAAAAATTTCCTTCTTTATGCATTCCTTCCTATTTCTTCACTCTGGTCCTCTCCCTCTCACTTTTAAACAGTCTTTCTTCAAAGACTGAGAGATCAGCCACATGCTCTTTCAGCATCTCATTTTTTAAACTTTTATTGACTATTAAGGGTAAGTTACACTTACTGCTACATATAATTTGAAAGTCTCCACATTTTGGCATATTAAAATATTAGTAAACCATAGTCATTATAGGAATCTAATAAATATTAGAGCTGGATCATGGTTTATGTTCCCACGTACATACATTTTCAAACATTATGTTTTGTCTGAGTTGGCAAGTCTATAATGTGTAAAAATGGATGAGTCCGGCAAATCTATTTTCAGAGATTATTTTTCCTACTATTAGAACTAATTTCTGCTGATGTGAAAGTATTATTTGCTTGACCTAGCAAGTGTGGCTGTTTAATGGACTTAGCCAAGCTGAGGCTGTGAACTGGTTATCTGAGTCCTAAACCTCAGAGCTTGGCTAATTCACTGATAGATTTAGCCAACTCATTTTACCATTTTAGACCCAAAGTACGTTATTAATAAATCGGAACTAATGACACTGGACCTGCTGCAGAATAACCTAAGAAGAAATAGTTAATCAATAGATGTTTCGTGATATTATAAAATGCTATAAATTAACACCCAAATTATCCCGGAGTCATAAAATTCAGTTATTTATTTCAGTCTTTTAGCATTCTAAATGTTGGTTAAGATGGAAGGATTATTTGTTAAAAAGAAATCTTACAGGAAGTAAAACAGGTGCTATGGTTAATGGTGCTGTAATTCAGCAGATTCCTGATAGTTCCATCACCATATATCAGCATGACACTGGATTTCTGATTTTTAGAGTCCATTATAAAGCTGTGATTTCATACTAAGCCTTGGTATAAAGGTTAGCCCATCTTCCCACCATCTATTTGAAGAGGCACTATTTTCGATGTGTAAGCAAATAATAAGCACATTGCTTTCAATTTAATTGAAAATGTAACACTTAAAATAATGTTTTCGGGGAGCCTAGGTGGCTCAGTGGGTTAAAGCCTCTGCTTCGGCTCAGGTCATGATCTCAGGGTCCCGGGATCGAGCCCCGCATTGGGCTCTCTGTTCAGCAGGGACCCTGCTTCCCTCTCTCTCTGCCTGCCTCTCTGCCTACTTGCGATCTCTCTCTCTCTCTCTCTGTCAAGTAAATAAATAAAATCTTTAAAAATAAATAAATAAAATAATGTTTTCTTAGAATCAGCAAGACTGACAAATATCCTCTATAAATTACTGTCGATATAAAGTAAAACAGAATTTAAAACTACACTCCAAAATCTTAGTGTTAATATATTATATGCAATGAATTTAAATCTAAAATTGCTTTAAAATAAAAAATATTAAAAAATGTCACAAATCTGTACTTGCGTTGAAATTACAAAACATTAATTCTTAAAAAAAAAGTAGCCTTACTTAAAAAGTTCACCTTTTTAAAACATTTGCTTCCTTTAAATCATTAGGAAAGTAAATATTTTTCTAAGAGCCTTTCTAGAGTAATTTGATGTGATATTCGTCCTAACTACAAACAAACAGAAATACCAATGAATGTCTATCATTAATTGTCTACTGGAAGGGTACTGGAATATTATAGTGAATACATGAAGAGACACTTTACTATTAATCCATCTAATATTTTATACGAACATATACACATACAGCAGGAAATTCTTCATTGCATCCTTTCTTTTAGTTTTGCTGTTGAAGTGCTAAAATAATTCCTTTATAATGAAACTTATGCATAAGGAAGCCGTATTGTAAATCTATGAAAGTGAGCACTCTGGCTAAATCTTGTTTACCAAAACAATGAACAATAAACTTAATATTAAAATATAACATTTTAATCCAACAATACGGTTTCATCCTTTTACTCATTAACACACTATGCTATGCCTTTCACATATTTTGGAGATAATCTTATATAAATTTAAAAATATAAGAAATAAAATTAAATATTACAAATAAACATTAGAAATAAAAATATTTTAAACTATGAATTTGGATGCATAACATTTCTTCATATTTTTGTAACCCAAATTAATTTATTCTCTACCTACTGGCACAAAGGTCTGGTTTTAATTTCTAATTTTCTGCTAAGTACAATGCTGCGATGAATATACGTGTATACACATCATAATTCACATTTATGAGTATATCTATAGGTATAAAATCTTTGCAACTGGTGTATTTCGATCAAAAGTGATGTTCATGAACATATACTTTCATTTTCTTTGGGTAAATACCTCACTACGAAATAGTTAAATCATATGTAGATATAAATTTAACTTTAAAAAATTAGGAAACCTTTTTCAAAGTCTTTGTGTCATTAAACATTTCCACTAGCTGTGTATATAAAGACATTTAGATGAGTATCCCTAGCAGTTTTATTTGTAATAATAAAAAACTGGAAATAATCCAAATATCCTTCAACCTCTAATAATAACATAAAATGAGATGGTATTCAGCAATAAAAAGAGACAAATATTAGATACATACTAACAGCCTTATTGCATTCGAAAGTAATGATGCTGAGTGAAAGAAACCAGACAAAACAAAAAAATATATACACTATGTCCTTTCATTTACATTAATTTTCTCAGAAGTGCATACTATTCAGAAGTAGATTAATGACTGGCTGAGGATGTAGGAGTGGGAAAGAAATATAAGAGAGGGGCATGAGGAAAATTTGAAAGGTAATGGATATGTCCATAAGTTTAACTGTGATGGTTGTTTCATAAGAGTGAACATACATCAAATATTATCCAACTGAATGCTATAAATTTCTGTATGTGTCAATTTTACTTCAAATAGCTGTTAAAATACACAAAAATATACTCCAGCACAAATTAGAATGGTTAGTTCTCTGCAACACCGTTACTCAAAGCAACAGGTCCATGTACTTTTTGCTTTAAGTATGTAATAAATTAAGGAGTGTGCACCAGAATGTGTCAACATCCATATCCCTTCATCGAGAAAATCTTGCTATGAAAAAAATATATTAACAGAACTAAGTAGTCAGCATGCTGCATATCTTGTTAAAGATCAATATCAAACACTTCATAGATCCATCTATTTGATTTTATTTCACATTTTAATTTTGTTCCATTGATTTGTCATTCACTTCAAGTCCCACTACCATACTATCCCAGATACTGAAACAAATTTTAACATTAATTAGTGTTTGTGCATCTTTATTACTATCTTTTTAAAAAATTCACTGGCCATTCTTTATTCTCCCAGATTAGGTGCACCTGGGTGGCACAGTCGGTTAAGGATCAGACTCTTGGGTTTTGGCTCAGGTCGTGATCTCCAGTCAAGAGATTGAGTCCTGTGTCGGGTTCCAAACTCAGCACAGAGTCTGCTTAAAAGTTTCTCTCTCCCTCTTCCTCTGCCCCCATCCCTCCACCCCGTGCTCTCTCTCAAATAAATAAATAAATAAATAATAAAATTCTCCCAAATTAATATTGGAAAGAATACGTGTAGTTCCAAACATAAAACCTCCTCATAGTTTTTTTGGGATCATATGAAACTTTAATGTTACCTTAGAGAAAATAGTTTTTTTAATATTGAAATTTCAGAAGAGTATACTACTATTATAAATTCAAGTTTTCTCCTATAATAAGACTACTTTCAGATTTCTTCATATAGAGCTTTCATACATATTAGTATTACTTTTAGTCATTTAATTCTGTCCTTGGTGTTAAAAAAGGCAACATCCATTATTTATTTTCTGGCATGTTGCATATTAACTTATTAAAAAATTAGTTTTAGACACCTATTATGTTCAAGATCTCATTCCAGGCACCAAAGATCAATCAAGGTACAAAACAGATAAACAATAAACATTTCTTCGCTTACACAACACTTGGTCCATCAGGGTAATAGACAATAAACAAAAGAAACATATGTTTGGGAGTTGCAGTTTTATATAGTATGACCTGAAAATGCTTGAGTGAGAAGGTGACTTCTGCAAAAGAACTGATTAAATGCATGAAGTAGCCATCTAGTTATCAAGCAAACACTGTTCTAGGAACTGGAAACTTTGAGAAACATTAAGAAAACCCATGTGGCTAGAAAGACTGAGCCAGAATGTAATGACATGTTCTAAGAAGTAATGTGGGGGGCAGGGATGATCATAATTCTGTAATTCTTTTCATCTGAGTGAATGGGAAGCCAGTAGAGTGCTTTGAGCAGAAGAGTCACAAAATCTAATTTCTATTTTAAGAAGATCAACATGGCTATTATGTGGAGAATAAATTTAAGGCAGTAAGAATAGAAATAGGGAAAACAGTCCTATAGTGATTAAAACTGTCTTTATAGACAAAGGTGGTAGTTTAAGTAAGGGTAACAGCAGTGGGGTTGATAAGAAGAGGTTAAATTCTGGCTATATTTTAAAGATGACAACTATAGGACTTGCTGAGAGACAACATGTATGGAGTAAAGAAAAGAGAAAAAACAAGAGTAAAACTCAGGTGTAGGTGTGTGCAATTAGGAGAATGATGTCACCACTAGCTGTGATGATTGAAGACCGCAGGAGGGGCAGGGTTGGAGACACATCACAGAAGTTTGGGCCTGCTGTGTTTGTGATTCCTACGGGGCATCTAAAGAGAACTGCCAATAGGTAGGTAGACATACCGATCTGAAGTGCAGAGGAGTTCAGAGGGTTGGAGTCATGAGCACTTTGATAAAGTTTAAAACCAGTAGGCTGTATAAGTCAGTGGAGATAGAAAAATGATCACAGGGCTGATTGCTAGGGTGATGCAAACGTTTACAGTTGGGAGAAATGAAGAGGAAACAGAAGGTTCACTAAAATGAAGTCATAAATGTAGGCAGAAAATGAGCTGCCCAGGAAGTCAAAGAAATACATTATTCACAAAGGAAAAATAATTGGTTATTCCAAATGCTTACAGATAGTTCAAGGAAGAGAACAGCAGAGCAATTACCATTCCTTTTAACAAAGTGGAGGTAATTGGTGACCTTGATCAGAGCTGTTTGGATACCATGTTGAGGATGAAATATACTTTAATGAATTAAAGACTAGTTTAGACAAATCTTTCAAGTAGGAATGACAGAAATAAGTGGGTAGTTGGAGGGGAGGCAGAGACAAAAGAGATTGTCTTTGTGCACTAAGTAAGATAATTCCATATAGAAAGAAAGAAATTAATAAAATATTAAAAAAAAAAACCACACGGGTGCATTTCTGGGGATAAAGCAAGAGGAGAGAGAATCTAGTAAACAATTGCAGAGGTTGATCCTGTCTAAAATCTCAGAGCTGTAATCTACAATAGCAAATAGGAAGTACAGGCAAGCTTATAATCACAGATGCCAATAAATACCTCTAATAAATTAATTTTTCTTTAAATTAGGAAGCAAGGCTGTCAACTAGAATTGAAAATGGAAGGAGAGATTTCAGAATTTGAAGGAATAAGGGACCGTATTTAGACAATGAGTAAATGTACTGAGAAAATAGAATAAGAGCATTGGGCAGCATGACAGATCCACTTAAGATTATTGATCATAAATTTAAAGTGAAAACTGCTTACATAATTGTGTGTGTGTGTGTGTGTGTGTGTGTGTGTGTGTGTGTGTGTGTGTTAATGTTTTAGGAGTTTCTACTGGTTTTGGTTTTGATTTTTGTGTGTGTGTGTGAGCCATGTACATCTATGTTGGGCCTGACACAGGATTGGAAGAGCTGAATTTAATCAGGGTTGTGTTTTATCTAATGAGTACAATTACAGATAATTTTTTTTTTTGTAAATGAATTTTGAATCGGGATGTTATGGACTGAATTGCACTCCCCCGTCCCACCCATCCCAATTCATATGTTGAAGCCCTAACCTCAATATGTCTGTATTTAGACAGGGCCTCCAAGGAGAAATTGAGGTTAAATGATGTCATAAGGTGTGAGGAGCACTAATCCATTAGGACTGGTATACTTTTAAGAAGATGAAGAGACACCAGAGAACTGTCTCCACATGCATGTAGAGGAAAGGCTATGTGAGAATATAGTGAAAAGGTGGTTATCTGTAAGCCAGTAAGAAAGGCCTCACCTGAAATCAACCCTGATAGCACTTTGATCTTGGACTTCCAGCATCCAGAACTGTAAGATTAATTTCTGTTATTTAAGTCATGCAGTCTGTAGTATTTTGTTATGAAAGCTCTAGAAGACTAATATACTACATGCCTTTATTATCTTGTATCTATATTTGGAGAGATTTAGCTGCAGTGAATAAGAATTTTCATGTACTCTCAGGTGCAAGTAGCTGCACACTGAAGCACTACCAATGAACATCCATTTTTTTAATTCAAAAAGCACTATATCATTGCTGCTGACTCACTGACTTTAACTTAGCAGAACTTCTGACTCAGCAGCCAGAGCCATATATTGTCTTTACTTTGGTGGCCTCAGCCCCATGTCATGATAGCATCCTTTCCTCCTTCCTCTCAAAGGAGTGTAAGTAGCAACTAAGAAGAGTGAATAACAGCCTATCGGGAAGCAGATTTCAGTTCTACCTCTCCCTGCTTAGCCTCTTAACATGCATGAATGATAGGACAGTGGAAGATACTCACTCGGCCCTTCTCCCTCCCTACACTTGACTGATAACATTCACTATATGATTACGGGAAGTCTTCTCATATCTATACTCTTCATCCTTTCTCTGCTAAGAAGCTGTGTCTAGGTCCACAGCTTATCACTGTGACCAAAACTGTGAAGAACTTTGCAGGGTCTGAGATTTTATCTTTTTTTTTTTTCCCCAAAAGCTAACCTATTCCTCTTTCGTGGATGTTGAAATAAGACATGCGACTCCTGGGCTAGGGACAAACACTTTATTATTCATGGCAAAACCAAGAGCCTGAGTTCACATTGATTAATGTCAGTTCCCCCATAATCCTCCAAGAACCATGCAAAAAGCCCACTGTTCATATCTGCATACACTGTAGATTTATATTACATGAGAGGAACACTGAGCTTCTGGAATCACCACTTGTATAGCAAGTTCAAGCAAGCTAGCTTTTTATCTGGGCATATACATATCCTCACTCCTCAGGGCAGGGACCTTGCATTTTTGGCTTTACCAGTAAGACTGTGCGAGAGCACTCAGGCAAACTAGCAATTTCTCTCTCCTAATAAAGAGATGGACTAAAGAAAGCTACAACATAATAATAAAAGGAATCTAATGGGTCTGTGTTGGGCACTTAGATACAGGAAAAGAAAAATAATGCTAAACATATATAACTTGGGGGGCACCTGGGTGGTTCAGTGGGTTAAGCCTCTGCCTTCAGCTCAGGTCATGATCTCAGGGTCCTGGGATCGAGCCCCGCATCAGGCTCTCTGCTCAGCAGAGAGCCTGCTTCCCCCTCTCCCTCTGCCTGCCTCTCTGTCTACTTGTGATCTCTCTCTCTCTGTCAAATAAATAAACAAAATCTTAAATATATATATATATATACATATATATAAAACTTGGATAGAAGCCTGAAGGCCTTATTTTGATACCTAAGGCATAAGCATTCATCTTCAGAATTAAAAGAAGAGCTATAGAGTCCAGAGGTACTGATATAGTGAAAATAAATATACATATCAGGGGTCAGCAAACTAGAGCCCACAGGCCAGTTTCCTGCTTTCCTATACACAGTTTTAGTGGAACACTCAGGCCCATTCATGTACTAACATATTGTCTACGGCTGCCTGTTTTATTTTTAATAAGGACAGAGTTATGTGGTTGTAATAGAGACTGAATAGCCTCATATTTAAACTATTCACTATTTGGCCTTGTAAATAATAAGGTTGCTAATCTCTGATATATAGCCACATATACAATGCAGAATGAAAAATAAAATATATATAATTCATTATACTTCTCTATATACTTTTAAAGGTATAAAACTAGATGATAAAATAAAATCCCTAGGTTCTTTTTTTCTCTGCTTTACTTAGGCATAACTGACAAATGAAAATTGTATATATTTGAAGTATGCAACATAGTTTAACACACTGTAAAATGATTACCACAACAAAGCTAATTAATACAACTATCACCTCACCTCAGTCGCCTTTATTTATTTATGTAGTTAATTTTTTGGGGGTTGAGAACACTTAAGATCTACTATATCAGCAAATTTCAAGTGAACTACAAAGTATATGTTATTAACTATGTTGTTAACTATATTATTGTAAGTTTAATATTAACTATATTACTATTATACTATAAAGTATACTTTATTAAATATACTGTAAAGCATATATTAACTATATTGTTATAACTTTATCAACTACATTGTTATTAAGTATAGTCACCATGCTATACATTAGGTCCTCAGAACTTATTCATCTTATAACTGAAAGTCTGTATCATTTGGCCAGCATCTCCTAGTTTCCCCTATCCCAGAGTCCCTGGCAGTCACCATTCTACTCTATGCTTCTGTGAGTTTGCTTTTTTTATATTTCACATGAAAGTGAGACCATATAGGATTTGTCTGTGTCTGGCTTATCATACATATGATATATATATATATATATATATATGTATATCATATATATATTATATACATATCATGCATATATGATATATATCTCTCACATATATATAATAGAGGACATTACACTAATATGTATATATGATATATATCTCACATATTCTTTATCCATTCATTCACCAGTAGACACTTAGGATGTTTATACATCTTGGTTATTATTAATAATGCTGCAATAAACATGGAAGGCGCAGATAGCTCTTCGAGGTCCTGATTTCATTTCCTTTGGATATATCCTGGCAAGTGGAATTGCTAGATCATATGGTAGCTCTATTTTTAATTTTTTGCAGAACCTCCATATTGTTTTTCATAATGGCTGTATCAATTTACATTCCTACCAACAGTGTACAAGAGTTTTCTTTTCTCCACATCCCCATCAGCACTTATCATCTCTTGTCTTTTTGATAATAGCCATCCAAACACGGGTGAGGTGATATCTCATTGGGGTTTTTCTTTGGTTTCCCTGATGATTAGTGATGTTCAGCACCTTTTCATGTTGTTCTTAAATGAATTCAAGAACTCGTCTGTCTTTAAATACTTAAACTCTGCAACATTTAAGATGACTCATCAGTGCTGTGATCAGTACATGATTAGACAGAAGTTAAAGCTGATCAACATTTTGGCAGTTTGGTCACTTGTATCCTTCAATACAACAGAGAATATCATCTCTAAAAGAAATGATATGCAACACTGAACTGATTTGGGTATGCATAGTCTCTTAATGCAAACAGCTTGAAAGAAGCCTGAGGCTAGCCTAAGGTCAAAGCCACTAATATGAACCAAAATCATCAATAAATGAGATTTTTTAATGATATTTTAATTAAGCTCGTTGTGTCACAATATGAATTGTAAATTTGACCTTTAGCATCAAACTAACTAATAATGTGCACCTGGCACTTTCTCCATGTAAATTTTAAAATAAAAATTTTAAACTGTATTCCTCATGCTTTTCAAAAGTAAAGTCCTAACTTAGATTGGCAATTTTGATTTTTATGTAATTTTTTTAATAAGTGATGCTGAATAAACCTAGGTTACTATTCTAGAGTATGTGTGATATGATTTGGAATATGTCCACTATAAGAAATAAGCCAGTAACTCCTTTTAATACTTGATCTTAGTATAGATAGATAGATATAATGGTATAGATATGTATTTTTTACCATAGAAATACCATATAAGTTTCTTCAGTGTTCTAAGATTGTTTGCTACCTTCCAAAATACAGACTTAACTCTTCTCTAAAAAATTTAGAAAGAACAACTATTTGGAATTCTTACTAAGGGAAAACTTTATATGTTTTTTTAATGAGTAAGAAACCCCAAAGGATTGTATTTTTTGACCTACCATATATTTTCTTGATGAGGCAAATAAATCTTGTTACATAGTGAAGCTAGACTTCCTCTGTAGGAAATCCCCATCTGTTACTGAATTCTCAACGTGATTGTTACAGCCAGTTTTAAAATTAACCACCACAGAAAATAATCACATGCCTGATGACACTATTAAAACCTGTTCATTTTCCAACTTTTTTTAAATAATTATTGTTTTACATAACAATACTTTTGAAAGAAAATTTTATATTTATTATGGTATTTTATGCAAAATTGATAAAGTCAATGAAAATGATGAGATTGTTTATGTGATTGAACAATCAATCCCTATTCCTCTCTATTCACTGTTTACTTAGTTATGCTCTTGTCCACATTCTAAGTTGAGAAAATGAGCCCAGTGCAAAGCCTAACAAAGAGATTCCTAGAATTCCACCACTGTTAATTTGCATTTATTTTAACTATATATAAGAACATTGTTCTTAATAAGGTTCTCAAACCATGGAGACATCATTATTTTTCTGTTACTGCTCTTTATTAGTGTTCCTTCTCTAATGTAGACTTTTACAGAACTTAAAATTATCAAGCTAACTAGTGGAATCTGAAGAAACAGTATCTACCATGCCATGATAATTTACATGCTTCCTAAAAGAATTCTATAATATTCAGGTAAAGCATAGCCAACATTTATTAAAGCATGATCAGGAAAGCATAGCTGAATCCTGTTTTGCTCAACTGCCCTCTTTCTTCCAATTTTCTTCAACAGATTACTGAAACTAAATTCATGACTCCTCATAAAAATGTTCTTTTGGTGGCAGTCAATACATATTTTTCAACTGTTCATCTGCTACCCTAATAGTCTTTCGTAATTGCTCTCCTTTTATCTAACTTTGCACTAGTCCTTACCATCAACTTTCCCTGTACTTTCCAGACTGCCCTGGTACACTGAGAAACTCATTTTATGGTATCAACTCCTTTGAAAATATTGCCAACTTCACTTCTCAGTAGAAGTCTTGCTGTATGTTAGTTATTCCACACCAAGATCTTGGCTCTCCTTATGTTTCTCCAATGTGTGTGGGGGTACTTATATTTTTATTAATGTGATTCCAAATTGCTTAGTGTGAGGTATTTCTCTTTCTTATTAGCTACTGATTCTACGAAAATTTAATTCATTTAGGCCAGGTCATTTGGCTATAAACTCTTCAAAACCGGTTCAAAGACTTTCTTCTGAATTCAGTTTTTTTCATCCACCTATGTAATTATCTCATCTAAATAAATGACCCATCCTACATACAATACTCATAGTTCTTGATCTCTTATGTGACTTCCATTCACTTTTATTTTTAGATTTTATTTTTAAGTAATTTCTACCTCCAACGTGGGGCTCAAACTCAAAACCCTAAATTCAAGAGTCACATGCTTTCCAAACTGAGCCAGTCAGGTGCCCCATGAATTTGATTCGCTTCTAATTTATTTTAACAATCCACTGCAGAATGACTCAGAAATTTGTTGTAACTCAAAAATCTACTAACTCAAACTCCTACTCTGGCAACTCCCTCCAATTCTTCTAACTTATTTGCTCATACATTTTTCAATTTCATTAGTATCTTCTTCTGATTCTTATAGCTTCTCTTTATTTATCACAACCATTCATATTACATTAGCTCAACAGTAATTATCTAATGACTGCTATTTATTTCTGCTATATTTTGGGGATGAAATAAAAATGGAAATGATTACTCTTCTGCACCAATGAAAGCACATGGGGGATATGGGCACTATAAATTAAGCTCGATGACATAAAATATCAAATTTCAGTTATTATAGGAGAATAATCATCCAAAAATTAAAAAAAAAATCAATAAAGTGGAAACTCCTGAGATAAGAAGTTTGGTATATCAAATAAACTGTATTTATAAATAAAAAAAAAACTCCAATATATGTACCAGAATATGGAATAATGTTTAACTTTGGGGAGATGGAGGTAGTGATGAGAAATAATAAAAGGCATATTTAGAATTTTTCTGGTGTTCAACTTGATTCCTTTTTTATGGCCAAAATTCTGTTGATAGGTATACCACATTTATCCATTCATTTGATATGGGCATTTAAATTGTTTCCTCCTTTTAGCTATTATGAATAATGCTGCAATAAATACTTGTGTACAAGTTTTTGTATGGACATATGCTTCCATTTCTCTTTTGCATATAGCTACTGTGTATCAGTTTGGGACGTATTGCCATTTTAACGATGTTAAGTATTCTGACCTATTTCCATCTACTTAGGTCTTCTTTAATTTCTTTCTACAATATTTTGTAGTTTTTAGAGTCAATTTTTTGTACATTTGTTAAATTTATTGCTAAATATCTGTATTTTAGATATTATTTTAAATGTAATGGTTTTCTTAATTTCATTTCTGAATTGTTTATTGCAAATAGATAGACATACAAGTTACTTCACATATTGATAATTTATCCTCAATCCTTCTGAAATAATTTACTAGTTCTAATTTTCTCGTAGTGTATTCCTTAACATTTCCTAAATATAAAATCATGTCATTAGTGAATAGAGAGTTTTTTTACTTCTTCCTTTATAATATAGGTATATTTTAGAATTTTTCTTGTCTAACTGCCCTGGTTAGAACTTCTAGTATAATGTTGAGTAGAAGTAGTGAGAAAATATATCCTTCTCTTTTTCCTGACCTTAGAGGGAAATCATCCTATCTTTCAGCATTAACTATAATGTTAGCTGTGTGTTTTTCATATATGCCCTTTACGAGATTGAGGAAATTCTTTTCTAGTACTAACTTGCTGAGTTGTTTTTGTTTTTGTTTTTGTTTTTTCTCAACAAGGAAAGGGCTTTGGATTTTGTCAAATGCTTTTCCTGCATCTATTAAGGTGGTCATGTTATTTTTGTTATTTACTCTATTGGTGTATATATATATTGATTTTCTTAAGATAAACCACTCACGCATTCCTTAGATAAATTCCACTTTGTCATAGTGTAGAATTCTTTTTACATGTTGCTAGATTTGGCTTCATTGATTCTTTTGAGGATGCTTGTGTCCATAGTCATAAGACATATTGATTTTACAGTTTTCTTTCTTTGGATTTTTTTGTCTGGTTTTCTATGAGGGTAATATTGGCCTCATAGTGAACTGGGACGCTTTCCTTGTATTTTTTGGAAGAGTCTTCAAAGAATCTGAATTAATTTTTCTTTAAATGTATGGTAAAGTTTAGAAACCATCAGTCCTGGGCTTCCCATTGTGGATAGATTTTGATTTCTAATTCAATCTTCATTTGTTACAGCTTCCTTCAGATTGTCTCTTTCTTCTTCAGTCTATTACACTTTGTGTCTTTTAGGAATTTGTCCATTTCATCTAAGCTATATAATTTGTTGTTGTATGGAGTCTGTCATTTCTTTATGTTCTTTGTATTTCTTTAAAGTTAGTAGTGATGTCCTCTATTTCTTATTCTAGTTATTTTTCTGGGTTAATATAAAGTTTCTGTTGAGAAATTAGGTGTTATTCTTACTGGTTTACTCTGTAAGTGATGAATTATTTTACTTGCTACTTCAATATTTTCTCTTTGTCTTTGACTTTTGGCATTTTTCTTATATGGCCTGTTTGTAGATCAATTTGTATTTATCCTACTTGGTATTCATTGAGCTTCCTGGTGCAGGTTATTGTTTTCAATAAATGAGAAAGTTTTCTGCCATTATTTCTTTAAATGTATTTGTTCCTTTGTCTCTCTCCTCTCCTGGTTTTCTGTCATATGGATACTGGTACTCTGATGGTTTCCCACATTTCTCCGAGGCTCTCTTCATTTTTCTTCAATTCTATTCTTCAGATTGCTTAATTTATATTACTCTATCCAAACATGGCTATTTTTTTTCTTTCCACAGTTCAAATCTACTGTTAATCCCCTCTGGTGAATTTGTTTTTATCACAACCTCTATTGTTATCAATTTTTCAGTTTATAGAAAAATTTTGTGGAAAGTACAGAGAGTTCCTATAATACCCTCTCACACCCCAACCCTCAGTTTACTCTACTATTAACATTTGCGTTAGTGTGGTATATTTATTACACATTACCAGTCAATATTGCTATATTGTTTTTAACTAAACTCTATAATTTACATTAGGGTTCACTCTTTGTGTTGTATATCCTGTGTGTTTTGCCAAATATATAAAATTTATCTACACTAAAATATCATACGGAATAGTTTCAATGCCCTTAAAACTTCTGTGATCTACCCATTCAATTCCTCCCTTCCTTTGACCAAACCAGTGACAACCACTGATTTTTTACTGTCTCTATAGTTTTGCCTTCCTCAGAATGTTCTATAGTTGGAATCATACAGTATGTAGCCTTTTCATATTGGTTTACTTTATTTAGCAATATATATTTAAGATTCCTTCATTCATTTTCATGGCTAACTTATTTTTTGTCACTGAATATTAATTTGTTTTATGCATGTAAACTTTGTTTATCTATTCACCTACTGAAGGATACCTTGGTTGCTCCCAAGTTTTGGCAATTATGAATAAAGCTACCATAAAAATCATTATGCAGGTTTTTGTGTTGACATAAGTTTTAAATGCATTTAAGTAAATACAAAGCCCAACTGCTGGATTATATGATAAGACTGCCATTGGTTTGTAAGAAACTCACAGATTATCTTGCATAGTGGTTATTTTACCGCCAGCAATAGATAAGAGTTACTATTGCTCCACATCCTTGCCAGCATTTCATGCTGTCACTATTTTGGATATTAGCAAATGTAATAGGTATATAGTGGTTTCTCTTTGCTTTTTAATTTGTGATTCCCTAAAGACATATGATGTTGAGCATCTTTTCATATGTTTATTTACCAATCGCATATCATTTTGGTGAGGTGTGTGTTCATACCTTTTGCACATTTTTTTACACATTTTTTTATCCAATTAAATTCTTTTTAATGTAAGGTTGAAAAAATAATATTACTCTAAAAATATTACTCAAAACAATTACATTTGTAACACTGTGATTTGAAAAAGATGGGAAATAATTTTATTTTGCATAACTATTTTTGAATAATTAGTATAGTATAAAGTATATTATACTTTAATATACCTTATTATTTTGCCCCACTTTAGCATATCCTTCTACAGTCTTTATTTTTTAAAAAAATCAACATGTTTGCGATTCTAATTTGGTTTCAAACAAAATCATTTTTAATGATACATTATCTTCTTTTATTTTAGCATGTTCAAAAAAAAGTGACCCACTCAGGTAAGAACCTTAATAAAGTCATTTAAGGTGTGATCTTTCCTTCTGACATCAAAAGTTAACAGAAAGTATCTTTCACAATGTCTTCATGATATGTTTCCACTTAACATCTGAAATAATAATGTCAAGGATGACTTTACCAACTACACTGACATTAATAAAAACACAAAACTAAGGCCACAATAGGGAGGTACTATCACACAGTGACTGAATACATGAGTTCTGATGCCCCACTGTCTAGATCTGAATCCTGGTCATATTGCTTAACATGTTTGTAACTCTGCAGAAATTACTTAAGGTCTCTGCAATGCAGTTTTCCCATCTGTAACACTGGGATGAACAATAATGTTGAAGAAATTAAGTGCAGAGGCAGCACAGCTTAAAATTGAAGCCCTAAGTGACATAAGTTCTATATAATCTATTGATTAAAGATAACCGTGTATGTGAGATGCACTGATTTGCAACTGAAGAATTTCATAATATTCTTAATTATGAGATTTAAAAATGTTAGAAGAAGTATTGCCAGTAAGCAGCATTCTTAATGTGAAAACTATCTAAGGGCTACGTGCACTCCAGAATAAAAGGAAATGCTGCTGAAAGTCAAACTTTGAATGCATAGCTTATGAGAAAATAATTATATCCCTGGCATTGAGAGGAGAGTTGATTTAAGTATTTGGGGGATTAAAGTTATTGCTGACTGTGGTTTCCCCCCATGCAGTAATAGTGGCTTATCAAATAGAAAACATGGGTTCTTACTCTAAATTCAACTGACTCTATTAAGCATTAGTGCTTTTTGTGAGTACTTCACTGGCATGTAAGACTGGAGTCAGAAATACAGAAAAGGCTCTGTAGCAGCAGTAGCCAATTTCACTTTTTAAAACTACTCAACAGTTCTCTCATCATGGTCTCAGGAAAACCAAATATGCAGAACAAATAATCCACCCGATTAGAATTCATTATTAAAGAATCTCAAGCAGCACTTCTGCTGAGATGGCACAGAGCCACCTGCCCTAGTGCCTCATCATGATTTTGGAGGGTTTCTTACTAGCTGTGATGTGGGTCTGTGAAAAGAGGAGAGAATAGTGTACCCTGCAGGGTTATGTCATAAAGACTGCCTGCTATAATGAAGTTTGGAAAAAATCGCAGTCTATTGTTTTATTGTGCTAAGTATACCACGAAACACTGAAAAATATAAGCGATAAGGACTTGGGACTATCTCAAATACCTCTTCCTCAAACTGACTGGGAGTGACTGGTAGTGAGACAAGTCATATTAGAGTTATCTATCTAACACCTGTGAAATTGCAATGTATACTGACAGAGTCGATGTACAAAATCTATTATGGCCAGTAATTTTCTTTAGAAGTACTAAAATGTCACCATTGCTTTTATTCTCCTAGTCTTAAGGAGTTCACTCTCTTCTTTTCTAATGCACACCTGTGTAAAGTCCACACTTCTTTTGTGTCACATTTAGGGGGAAAAGTTTTCTTCAAGAGAATTTACTGTAATCAAAACCTTTCAGATTTACTGTTACAAGATCCATTACAGTGTATTACCTGACTTTCACTTAGGTCTAAAGTTGGTCAGAATCTTAGATACTTATGTTTTTATAGCTGAAGGTAGAAAGTATTTTAGAATACATTCTCAGACAGATCTTTTAGCATTCAAGTGGTACTTTTATATAAAACAAGTCACTTTTATCCCACTTGCCCACTTATGTTCCCCAATAGGTCTCATATCAAGGTATTCTATCCAATCTGTAGAGTAGACATGTTCATAACATAGAGTTTCTATGCTCATACATTTGTCTTCACAGCACAATTTGCCAGTAGTATTATGTAGCCCACAGAGTACACCTAATTGCTTTTCTTTGTGGTACTTTAAAAGGGACCATTTTTGCAGCTGCTACAATCTTTTATACACAATTCTGGAGAAAAAAACAAAACACACGGGACTCAGAAGATATAACTACAGAAATCAGTAGAAGAAACAAGGATGGATCCTTTACTTATTTGGGGATGCATGCTGCCAAACACAACTGTGAGATACAGCACCTTACAGAAATTATAATGGATAAAATTTCTCATACGTGAAAACATTCTAATTCCAACAATTATTTATTTTTGATCTGAAACTGAAATTATTCAGGTATTTGAATTTTTTCTGCTTTTTCTATACTCAGAATGAGATCTAAATTCTCTATTATAATGGTAGCCTGCAAGCACAGAAAAACAAATACTCTTAGAAGAAACTGTAATTTAGATTTAGGATGAAGATACTCTTTAGAGATCATGGAGACTTTTTAGACTGAAGCTATTTACTTATTGCATTTCTTACATAAGGAAGAACTAAGTAAACATTCATTATAATGTGTATCAAAAACATTATCAAATCTAAAATGTCTATACTCTCTATAGAAAGGGATATTTAAATATCTGCAAGCAGATCTATAAAATGTATTCAGAATGAACAAAATTAAGATAAAAATTAAGTATGTGGCCATGATAATTTTCTATCATATGTACATTTATTTTGCTTAATGTGAAATATACTACAAAATCAGATTACTACTTGTTGTAGTATATAATAAATTCAGAGAGGTATATAAAAATACAAGGATCAGGGGTGTCTGGGTGGCTCAGTGGGTTAAAGCCTCTGCCTTGGGCTCAGGTCATGATCTCAGGGTCCTGGGATTGAGCCCCACATCGGGCTCTCTGCTCAGCGGGGAGCCTACTTCCCCCTCTCTCTCTGCCTGCCTCTATGCCTGCTTGTGATCTCTCTCTCTGTCAAATAAATAAATAAAATTTAAAAAAAAATACAAGGATCATTTCATAAAGTAAACTGGGTAGTACCCAGTTCAAGAAATAGAATGATGTTAACCCTTAAGAAGCCATCTGCCCCTCTCCCTTATGAGTGTTCCAACATGATTAGCACCCTTTACATCCCTCCCAGTGAGAACTACTATTCTGATTTTGTTTTTGGTTCATCATTTATCTATCTCAAATTTTAATTAACTAAAATCATACTAGATGCATTATTTCTGACTACTTATATGTGTGTGTACAATATTATGTTTTACACGTTTATTTACTTATTGTATATAAAGTATATTTTTCCACATGTTCAAATACCTTATACATAGAACTGCTGAGTCATCAGCAATGAATGTTTTCAACCTACCTTACTAATTCAAAGTGTTTTCCAAAGTGTTATAGCATTTTAGAGTTTTAACGTGTGTAAGATAAGCACTGATCCAAAATATGATCAATAAAATGTGTACACAAGATTGTCCAGGGAAAAAGAACTAAGAGTGAAGATGTGTGTGTGCATATCAATGTGCTTTTATGTATGCATTTTTCTTGATAGAAATAGAGATATACAAATATATATAAATTTTGATACATATGTATATATTTCTCACATATACAGACCTATGTTTCTACATACACAGAGAGTTATCTATATCTATGAATATCTATCTCTAAAGGCACAGAATTGAAAATTAAAAACATTTAATTTCTTCTAACAACAAAAAGTAGAACTATACACCATCTTAATCTCAAACTCTGTCCTGGTCCCTGGACAAAGTGGAGACATAGAAGTTTGAGAATTTTTTAATTTACATTAGTTTTCTACTAAAAAATCTTATCTACATAGCTAGTTTCTCTTTCAGTTGCTGAAATCTGGTTTTTTACACTCTAACATCCCTATTTTCTACAACTCCTATGGCCAAATATCACATTTTTTACTTAAATTAGTACTTAAGTGTTTATATCATTATGGATTTTGTAAATATTATTCATTACTATGATTACTTTATTATGCAGTATTTTGCTTTTTCTCATCTATTATTTATTTGCACAGATTTTATATAGCTATAACTATTTTATTCCAGTTGCTCGAAAAATCTAGTACAGTAAATCTCAAAGTGTGGCCCCTGACCAGAAACATCAGCATAACCTTAGGCTATTTAATATAAAAAAGAAAACATGATTGTGACATATATAAGACAAATTACTACTCAGAAATTAATTTTTTCTCATATAAAGACATTCATATGGAATAATGCTTAACTGAGACTAAACAATTTTTTAATGTCTCTTTCAAACCATTGTTTTTTTCTCCCTTTTTTTCTCTTTTTTTTAGTTCAATTAACTAACATATATTATTAGTTTCATAGGTAGAGAGCAGTGATTCATCAGTTACGTGTAACGCCCAGTACTCATTACATCACATGCCCTCCTTAATATCCAACACCCAGTTACCCAATCCCTCCACACCCCTCCATTTCAGCAACCCTTAGTTTCCTATGATTAACAGTCTCCTATGGTTTGTCTCTCTGTCTGATTTCATCTTGTTTTATTTTTATTCTCTTCCCCTATGATCCTCTGTTTTGTTTCTTAAATTTCACATGACTGAGATCGTATAACTGTCTTTCTCTAATTAACTTATTTCACTTAAGATAATATCCTCTAGTTCCATCCACGTCCTGACAAATGGCAAGATTTCAATTTTTTGATGGCTCAGTAGTATTCCATTGTATAGATATACCACATCTTCTTTATCTATTCATCTGTCAGTGGACATCTGGGCTTTTTCCTAATTTTGGCTATTGTGGACATTGCTGCTATGAATGCTGGGGTACAGGTGCCCCTTCAGGTCACTACATTTTTATCTTGGGGTAAATACAATAGTAGTGCAATTGCTAGGTCATAGGGTAGCTCTACTTTCAACTTTTCGAGGAACCTTCATACTGTTTTCCAGTGTGGCTACACCAGCTTGCATTCCCACGAACAGTGTAAGAGGGTTCCCCTTTCTCTGCATCCTTGCCAACATCTGCTGTTTCCTGAGTGGTTTATTGTTGCCATTCTCCCTGGTGTGAGGTGGTATCTCATTGTGGTTTTGATTTGTATTTCCCTGATGCCGAGTGATGCTGAACATGTGCCTGCTGTCCATTTGTGTGTCTTCTTTGGAGAAATGTCTGCTCATGTCTTCTGCCCATTTCTTGATTGGATTATTTGCTCTTTGGGTGCAGAGCTGGTAAGTTCTTTATAGATTTTGGATACTAGCCCTTTATATGATAAGACATTTGCAAATATCTTCTACCATTCTGTGGGTTGTCTTTTGGTTTTATTGACTATTTCCTTTTCTGTGCAAAAGGAGATCTTGATGAAATCCCAACAGTTCATTTTTGCTTTCCCTTGTCTTTGGAGATGTGTCTAGTAAGAAGTTGCTGTGGCCAAGGTCAAAGAGGTTGCTGCTTGTGAACATAAGATTTTGATGGATTCCTGTCTCACATTGAGGTCTTTTATCCATTTTGAGTCTATTTTTGTGTGTGGTATAAGCAAATGGTCCCGTTTCATCCTTCTGCATGTGGCTGTCCAATTGTCCCAACATCATTTGTTGAAGAGGCTGTCTTTTTTCCGTTGGATATTCTTTCCTGCTTTGTCAAAGATTAATTGACCATAGAGTTGAGGGTCATTTCTGGGCTCTCTGTTCTGTTCCATTGATCCATGTGTCTGTTTTTGTACCAATACCATACTGTCTTGATGGTTACAGCTTTGTAACAGAGCTTGAGGTCCGGAATTCCTTTTTCAACATTCCTTTGGAAAACAGCTCTGGATAAGAGGTCAGTAACCTACAAGGGTAGGAAATTAGACTGGCAGCAGACCTACTGACAGAGACCCGGCAGGCCAGAAAGGACTGGCATGATATATTGAGGGTGATAAATGAGAAAAATATTTAGCTAAAAATATTTTATTCAGCAAGGAAGTCATTCAAAATGGAAGGAGAGATAAAAATCTTCCAGGACAAATAGAAACTAAAGGAATTTGTGAACACTAAACCAGCCCTGCAAGAAATATTAAAGGTGATCCTTCAAGCAAAGAGAGAGCCCATAAGTAACACAGACCAGAAAGGAACAGATCCAAAATACAGAAACAATGACTTTACAGGTAATACAATGGCACTAAATTCCTATCTTTCAATAGTTACTCTAAATGTAAATGGGCTAAATGCCCCAATCAAAAGACATATGGTATCAGAATGTATAAAAAAGGAAGACCCATCACATGCTGCCTGCAAGAGACTCATTTTAGACCCAAAGACACCTCCAGATTTAAAGTGAGGGGGTGAAAAACCATTTATCATGCTAATGGACATCAAAAGAAAGCTGGAGTAGGAATCCTTGTATCAGACAAATTAGATTTTAAACCAAAGACTGTAATAAAAGACAAGGAAAGATACTATATCATAATTAAATGGTCTATCAATAAAAAAATTAAAGAAATACAGTGATAATAATACAATAATTATAGGGGACTTTAACACCCCCCTCATTGCAATGGACAGATCATGTAAGAAGATCAACAAGGAAATTAAGGCTTTGAATGACACACTGGACCAGATGGACTTCATGGAAAAGACAAAAAAATAAATAAATAAAATAAAATAAAATTGAAAGACTAAAGAATTGTAGGGAAAAAAATGAAATCTATATACTATTTACCCCTAGCGCTGGAGTTTTACAGGTCTATGATTGGTAAACTTAGTCTTAGCTTGATGTTCTTGTAGATCTTCTGGGGGAGGGGCCAGTTGCACTGATTCTCAGGTGTCTTTTCCCTGGGGTGGAACTGCACCACCCTTGCCAGGGGGCCAGGCTAAGTATGCTCCTTCAGATTGTCTCATGTGGCTTTTGTTCCCTGAAGGCTTTCCAATCACTTTAGAGGATGAGAATGAAAATGGCGGCTTCCCAGTCTCCAGCCCAGGAGCTGAAAGCTTGGGACTCCATTCCTCAGTGAGCCCTCAGGAAAAGCAGTCAATCACTGCTGTCTCTCTGGCCTCCGCTTGCGCTCTGTGCTCACCCAGCCCGTGACAGAGTTTCTATCTCGGGCATGCAACCTCGATTCGATCTCCATACCCTGAATACTCCTGAGGCATGCACCCCTGCTGCTCCTTCCAGGCTAGAGAGGGAGTATTGCCTGGTTATGCCACTTATAGTGCCTCTGCTCAGCGAGTGGTCACCACCTGTGCTGCGGTTTGCAGTATATTCAACCCCGAGCTGAGAGCCCACTCCTGGGCTGGCTGATTGCAGCTGGCTTCCCTGCTCCAATGCCTGGGAGCTCTGCCCTACTCTGGCACCCCTGGTCTTCCTGTGACCCTGGGGATCCTCAGACTACAATATCCCACCTAGGATTCTACCCCGCTTCACCACCTGAGCACCTTTCAGGCAGGGATGTCCCTCACCGGAGGAGACTTTTAAAAGTTCTGATTTTGCGCTCTGCTGCTATATCACTTTCCGGTTCCAGTTGATGGGAGGCTCCCCACAACCGCTGTGGTCTATCATCTATATATTACCTAGGATTCACTACTCCACAACTCCTACCTTGCAGAAGGTAGTCGCTTTTCTATTTGTAGAGTTGCAACTATTCTTTCCTTAGATTTCCAGATAAGTTCACAGGTGTTCAGAATGTTTTGATAGTTATCTAGCTTAATTCCTGGGACCGGATGCAACTAAGGTCTCCTACTCCTCCACCGTCTTGGACTATCTCCCAAACCATTGTTTTGATCCAAATTTTATATACTTAGATATATATGCATCTCTGTCACATGATATTTTCTTTATTTATTAATTAACCTAATGAGACAAATCTAAAAGTTAGTAATAAAAGAGAAAGAGGCAACACTTGATAGACTGGACATGAAAGTAAAATGTTCCCATTATTATTCAGGTCACATGTTTTATCTAGTAAATTCAATCTTAAACAGGTCTTTAAGAATGCAAAATAGGAAGAAGAAAAAAGTCATAGCACAGTTTCTGAACCTGAGCATAAGAGTAAAAGGAAGTTTCAAGAATAAAAGTAGAGAGTAAAGAATCAACAATATGACTCCATTTCTAATGAAATATTTAATCCCTTTAAGGCTCTCTGCTTAATTATGTATTCTTTAACAGTTCCTTTCGACATCTTCCTCCTTCCTAATACACTGGGTTTAGTTAAGTTTTCTCTCACTTTGTGTTCACTTTATCACACCACGCTGCATATATGTAGCTGTATCTATACACACACACATATATATGAACTATTTCAAATATCTATCCCTGTTTTACAAATGACCCCAAAACTAGTGATTTGAAATGTTATGGATTATTTTCCATAATGTGTGGGTTGGCTGCATGCTTCTCTGGTGATCTTGCCTGGACTCCTTCCTTGGGGGTAGTCAGCTTGCAGCTTGATTGTGGAGTTAGATGTGCAAGATGGAATAACTCACAATTAAGTGTTTGGAGTCTCAGCTAGGATGACCCAGCCTCTTTCTCCATGTGTTCCTTCATTCTGGGCTTCATCACAGCATGATATTCTCAGAGTTTCAAAAGAATGCCATGGAAAGCTGAAAGTTTCCTTGACACCGAGGCTTAGAAATCAACACCCAGTGTCATTTCATTGCATTCATCAGAGGAACAGATCAGATCCAAGGGAAGGGAAATGTATTCTACCACTGACGGAAGAATCACCAAAGGATTTGTGACTTTTTTTTTTTTTAAGAGAGAGTAAAAGTACATGTCCATGTGGGTGGAGGCGAGTTGGGGGTGGGAGGGGCAGAGGGAGAAAGAATCAGAGAATCCCAAGCAGGCTCCATGCCCAGCAGAGCCCGACTGGGGGCTTAATACCCCAGCCCCTGAGATCATGACCTGAGCCAAAATCAAGAGTAGGAGGATTAACTGACTGATCCACCCAGCACCCCAAATATGTGGCCATTTTTAATCCACCTCAATATCTAATTTTTACTATTTATTATCTTTTTAAATAAATATCTAATCAAAGTGACTATAATCCAAGTTCATTTTTGTTTTTATATACCAAAAATTCATGTCAGGAAGTGATTTTTATCATATAGAGGTTTTATATAAACTATGCTCATTTAGGATTATTCTAGTCAATATCGGTTCAGTTGACTCTGGAAGAGAATCACTGGGTATACTTAAGTCATATGTTGTTTGCAGAACCCATGAACGTTATATAGGCAGGGATACTGGATTCCTATTTAATTAGGGTTATCTATGTATACAGAACCTTAATGAATAAGTATCTATTTGAATGTGACTAAAAAACGTATAGTATATGCACCCTGATAATCAACTTGTAATCAAAGCCAAGAGCAAAATCTAATTTTGAAAAAGATAATTTAAAAAATCTAGAGCTTCTTTTATTTCAGTATCTTTTTCCTTCAAGTATCATAGGTGGTGTCTGCTTGGCTAGTAAAGAAAAAATTAGCACAAATTTAAATATATTAAATATATATGGGATGATGGAATGACACCTGGAATACAGAGAATAACCTCTGTAAAGGACCCTAGTAAAATTAACTTATTCAAAGTTAGGTATTAAATTTAATTTTTCATGCCTAATTATTCCAAAATAATTTCTGCCAATAAATGCGTATTTTTAAAATGTTGGTTTTTTTAAATGATGAATTAACTAATAACAAATACAGGTCTCTATTTTGTGGATAACAACAAGAATTACCCCTTAGATGTAAATAAAATGAACAGTGTTTCCTATCGATGCATTATTTTTATTCCTAGATTAATTTTTAGAGGATTGGCGCTAAGAAAATTAAATTGGCTGAAGCAAGTGTCAGGCTAATTTGATCAGCAAAGGAATTAAAATAAGTATTTTAAGTTAATAGTCACTTTATTTCTATACCATATGTACTGCTGAGTGGTATTCTTTTATGTTTATACTTGGAAATATATTGATTTATGTTATTAAATAAAATAGATGAGAAAAGTAGATTTTCATAAAGAAACTCCTAAATCATTATATTTCTTGAATGCCTAAAAGTTGTTATGCATTGTTCTAAGTGCTAAGCATGTGAGAGACAGAGACACGGAGAAGGAAAGAGAAAGAGAGAAAGCAATAGAGAGGTGTTTATATAGTTTAAAGTTAAATTTATGAGGCATTCATCTTCCCTTCTTAGCTATATAAATTAAACCCATTTTTACTGGTCAAGGAATATAATCTAAGGTTATTTTGATAAAGGTGGCATTAATCTTATCACCATCACTCACTTACTAGAGATCACTACTTAATTCACAGACATGAAACATCATTAAATGTTCACAGAGGGCCAGCAAAATGGGAAACACCTAAATGTTAAATCAGAGAACTAAGATACGGGTTTTATCCTGGGTTCCAAAGTTGTCTCAATTCTTAACATGGGACTAGAGTTTGGGTCTAGTCCCACTAAAGGCTAGTTGCAAACATTTTAATAGTGACCTTTAAAAGACTCACATTCCATACTTTTGAAATGCAAAAGAGTGACAGCACATCTCTATCTTTTTAATGCAATGAGCTCCATTCTACTTCTTGGCATTAGTAACTCCTCAATATCAATCATATATAAGGTCAATTATTATTTCCTTAAGGAAGTCAAGCCTGATTTCTCTGACTTGAACACCTCTAACTTAGAATATCTTGACTTGTTAATGATTGCACGTTGTGTGTGATTATTGATTAATATCTTCCTTCTTCTGTATAATGCTTACTATTGAAGGGTACAAGTTTCAACCCAGTACTTTCAAAATAATAGACACTCATGAAATACTTTTGAATGAAAATTCTTCGTATGACTGCGTATTAGTTTTCCCTCATATTAACTGTTCTTAACACACAGTACACAGAGACGTATAGAAATTCTGAGAGTAAAAAAAAAAAAAAAAAAGAAATTCTGAGAATGATGGGATATCTCTTATACCCTGATTATGGTAATGATATCATAGATGTTTTCATATGTCCAAATTTATCAAACTGTATCCATTAAATATGTGCAGTTCTTTGTGTCAATTATATCTCAATAAAGTTGTTAAAATGTGTATGTGTGTGTATATATATATATTTAAGTGAAAAACTTACTAATTCATTCAAAAATATATATTAAGTCTCTCTTACATACCCACTGTTTATTTAGCCCTTGAGATACACTGTTCAGTAAAATAAGATAAAGAACTTGCCCTCACAGAGTATATAGTCTAGTGAGGAAGATACATAGCAAATAAGTTATGAGTAAAGTGAAGTGGTTAGAACTACTTTGATTTCAAACAATGCATGGGGCGCCTGGGTGGCTTAGTGGGTTAAGCCTCTGCCTTCGGCTCGGGTCATGATCTCAGGGTCCTGGAATCGAGCCCCGCATTGGGCTCTCTGCTCAGTGGGGAGCCTGCTTCCCCCTTCTCTCTGCCTGCCTCTCTGCCTACTTGTGATCTCTTTCTCTCTCTGTCAAATAAATAAATGAAATATTTAAAAAAAAAAAAAGCAACACAGGACTACAAGCTACTTATAGAAGAATTTTTTTACAGTTGCCTGGGTGGCTCAGTCCATTAAGCATCCAACTCTGGGTTTTGGTTCAGGTCATGATTTCAGGGTCATGAGACAGAGCCCTGCGTAGGGGGGAGGGGCGGGGGGGGTCTATGCTCAGCGGGGAGTCTGCTTAAGGTTCTCTCTTTCTCTCTACCTCTACCCCCTCCCCCTCCCAATCTCACCCTCTCTTCCTCTGTCTCTAAAATAAATAAATAAATAAATAAATCTTTTTAATTTTTTTTTTTCTTTTTTTAGGGAGAGAGAGAGGGGGGAGGAGCAGAGGGAGAGGGACAAGCAGACTCTGTACTGGGCATGGAGCCAAAAGTGGGGCTCAATCCAAGGACCCTGAGATCATGACCTGAGCTGAAATCAAGTGTTGGAGGCTTAACTGAGCCACCCAGGTGCTCCAAATTAATAAATCTTACATTTAAAAAAGAGAGAGAGAAGATTTTAGTAAGAGTGTTTGAAAAGGCCTTATCTGTAGAGGGGATATGGGATATTTTGGGCAGTGCTTTGACTGAATGGAAGGACTTAGCTATATTAATATCTATCGGAACTGCTTTTCAGGTAAACAACTAATGCAATCACTATAAGGGGAAAGTGGTTGGGGTATTTGAGAACTATAAGGAAACAGTGCGGATGAGGTGAGATGTGTGAGAATGAAAATGAGGGAGATGAGAGTTAAGCAGAAATCAGGAGCCATATTATATAAGGCCTTCCAGGTCAGGGCATGGACACTGAATTTTATTCAGAGTTATGAGGAAATGTTTTGAGTTCAAATTTATATTTTGAAAGTATTATTCTAGCTTCTGTGTGAAAAATAGATTCTGTGGGGATAACAGAAAAAGGAGAGTGATCAAGTAGGGTTTGATTTCCATGTTTTAGGTGAACAAGGATGATCAATTAGATCAGAGCTTTACAAGTGAATATGGATAATAATGATCATATTCAGTATTTTATTGATACAGTCAACAGGATTTCTAGGTCTGTTAGATGTGAAGTAGTTGAGAGACAGTGAGGAGCCAAGTGTTAGGTCCTGACATATAAGATTAACAGAGTTCATTTTCATTAAAACAAGGAATCCTTGGGAAGCCGTAAGTTTGAGTAGGATAATAAAGAGTTTGGATCTGACCACATGAACTTAATAATTACTCCAAGAAAAAAGCATAAAGTGGGACTGTCCTGATAAACAAATGTATATAGGCCACACTACTATTAAAATTCCTTAGCAATTGCCTAGGGTTTAAAGGACACATATAGGCAGGAAATATAAATGTGTGTCATTACCACATACATCAAATTTTCCCCATGTAACACTGAATGGCACTCTGGGGGCAAGTATAGATAGAGAAGAAAAGTCCATCTCAAGATTATAACATTAGAAAGTTAGAAAAATGAAAAGGAAGAAAATGGAAGATTTTTAGCAGATGAAACAACAGGAAACTGAAGGCAAATGAAATAGGATCGAAGGATACATATATATTTATCTATGGTAGCTGCTGAGAATTTTCAAAACCTGTTATCAATTTACAAGCCAATCAGCTATCTATGAGTGTTATAGTTCATTTCTATCCCCATCAACCCTCAATGTTTTATCATGTTTAAATTTGCCTATTTTAAGTTGACAAAATTGTTTTTCCCCATCCACTCCTCTATATGTTTATTGTTTCACCATTCAGACTTAAATATCCATTCCATTCAAATTAATTTTTGTGTATATTTTTGCTAAGATGAATATTTTCTTTCTTCATATTTCTCTATATCCTATTGACCAACACTAATCATGGTGAAAAGATGTATTTCACCATTGTGTTTCACTGTCACCTTTATGTGAAGTTGTCTTTTAACTTCCAGGGTGCCAAATTTTAAGCCATAAATCATTCTCTTATTTTTATTTGGACATGTGCTGCAATATCTCCCACCTCACCATCCCTACTTTTCACAACACACATGTGGCTATTTTATATAAGGGCTTCCCCAAACATAAGCAATTTACTCAGAATTAACAAATGCCAACAGGCCTTTTCAACCAAAATAATTACACGTGGGCCTTAGCAATTAAAAGTGGTGAATGAAAAGCAGGAGGGAAAGCCTGAGGGAAGAAAAGAGCCAGGGAAGGGGACAGGGAGGGAGAAAGAAAGGGAGAAAGGAAGAAAGGAAAAAGAGAATGAGGGAAGTGAAAAAGAGAGAGGAAGAAGTAAGAGGAAGCACAAAGTCTGTTCAGTGTTTGGACTGCTTGTTACCTAGAAGGTCTGAGCCATAGCAGGTTCGAGCCATTATGGTACTAGCTGAAATTTTTATATACTCACTTTCTCTATTAACTAAATCGTGCAACAACAGGGAACACTTCATCAGTGACTGACATGCAATCCTATGAAAATTAGTTTGAATTAATAAGTGTATTTTAGAATTTAAGTTATTAATAAATATAACTGTCATACTGTATCATGTGGTATATCAAATATTTTTGTACAGCTTATCCAAAAGGGAGGTATTTCAATATTTTAACAATTTGTATGTCCATACTGGTGCTTACAGATTGAAAACCAGCTATGAGGAGATCCAAATAATGGTGGTGTCACAAATATCAAAATGATTTACGAATGAGAAGTCAACAATGCCATCTGACAACAGTGAAATCCAGCAAATTCTGATACGTATTTTAAAAAGCAAAAATGTTTATTAATAGTAATGATGATAATTTCCTTTTACTGGGTGCTTGACACATTTAAGCACTGTTCTTAACACTTTTTCACGCATTATCTCATTTAATTATCATAATTCATAAGGCATAATTTTAAATTATGCATATTTTATCATGAGGGAAGTTAAAATGCAGAGGTGAGATTGTGAGTCCTGGTCAGTTATAAAGAGAGCGTTAAAAGACATTTTAACTGCAGAGAAACTTTTCTTATTCATTATGTAATACTTACCTCTTCTATTTTAATAGTGTAATTTATGATGCACGAGAAAATGATTTCTATATTGAAAAGCCTACAAAATATTCATTCTATTAACAGTGAGAAGAGTGTAGCTTAGAAAGTTTACTTTCCTTTTCTGGTATTATCCAGGGATCTAATGATATTTCAAAGACTATGTATATGTGTGTGTGCATGTGTAGACAGATAGACAGATATAGAGACATAGTTAGAATGACTTAACTATGGTAAAGAAGCAAATTTAATCATTTTATGGATTTTTTTGTGAATATTTTAGGATTTCCTTCCTTTGGTCTTTCTTTTCATATTTCTTCACCCTTTCAAATTATTCTATCAATGAAAGTAGTCCTACCACAAGGCAGAGAATACTCTTTTGAATAAATAATCATAAAATTATTGTTGTATTATACATGATCAAAGAAAGAAGGAAAATATTTACTTGCAAGTGATTTAAATAACCGTAAGTTTTGTACAGTTCCAATACTTCACAGAAAAGGAGCATCATAGAGTACGTGAAATTTTCTTCAGGAGGCTAACTGAGTGATCGTTTAGAGCAAACAAATTAGGTTGACCCCAGTGACATTACAGACATCTGTGTCAGAGACTAAAGAAGAATAGATTTAAAATGTCTACAGGTTTGATCACTGAATGCTTAACTGACAGTTTCTTTTTTTTTTTTTTATTTTATTTATTTATTTGACACAGAGAGAGAGAGAGAGAGAGAGATCACAAATAGGCAGAGAGGCAGGCCGAGAGAGAGGGGGAAGCAGGCTCCCTGCTAAGCAGAGAGCCCGATGCGGGGCTCGATCCCAGGACCCTGGGATCATGACCTGAGCCGAAGGCAGAGGCTTTAACCCACTGAGCCACCCAGGCACCCCTTAACCGACAGTTTCAATTGTGGATATTACCCTTACTCTCTTGAGCGAATTTCATGACAGCTATATAGCAACAACTGGAATAGTAATAAATAAATAAGAGTAAAACTGGCTAGCAACTATGGGGACAAGCGATTACACACATACAGATTTAGTATACAGAAATGGATTTTAAATTCAGTAAGTCCAATGTTTAAGTCATCCAGATGTTCTCAAGATGGGTAATGATTGGCTGGTTTACAGATATAGTAAGTGCACTAGTTTCAAAACAATAACTTCACTCTAAAAATCCTGTGCGATTGTAGCTCTGATAGAAATATAATGAATACAACTTTGGAAGTCAGAATCCCCTTGATTTCTTTTGTGAACTCACTCGATCCTAGAAAATTCATTTTTCTCACTTCCTAAGATCTAGTTCTCTCCGGGCTTTCTGGTCCTGAAAAAGAATAACCTTAACTGGAATTATAATGAGCCACAAATAAATTCATGTCAGGCTACCATAGCCAATCATGAATCACTTCCAGAAAATAATAAATACACAGAAACATTCCATATTACAGCCTACAGAATTATTTCAACTTACGGTTTTATTCAATTGTTCTTTCCTATTTAATTAAAATTCATGATGTTACAAACCCCATAGACAATGAAAAAGAGAATATTCCTTTTTCTTCACACGTCAATGTGACAGATCTAGAAATTCTGGGTAGGGAAACAGTAGAAAAATAAGAAGCCAAGTCAGGAGGTGATCTGGATGGGATGCTTTGTTTATACTCCACTTCCTTCACAACTCCTTCTGTTTACACTGCACTTCTGGAATAAGCGATGGAGAACAGCCTTTCTATGGGTGATAGTGGATCTTTAATTAGAGCAAGGCTAAAGCTGCAGGCTTTAAGCAGCATTATAAGTGTGATTTAAATTTCCTTTTATCTGGGTATACAAATTTAACAAAAATTATGGAAAAGAGTAAGGATGCATTTAAATGTATTTTAAAAAACACTATTCTCCCTTCTTTAAAATAAACAATTTTATAAGGCAATTCTAGTGTCAGCTATTTTAACAAAATTCAAAAGAGTAAAGCATTTTCAAAGTTTGCAATGAATCATCCCTACTAAAAGAACAACTAATTTCATTTTTCATAGTTCTTTCTAGCTGTGCAACTAAAATTGCCTTGTGTAAATTAGTATGAGATTTTTGTTGGGAGAAGCACAGCTTGAGCTTGTAGAAAACCTCTAACACTTATGTCTTATCAGCAATATGCTTTTCTGTTTTGTGATCACAAGTTTTCCCTCTGTCTCCTTTTTACTGAAAAGTCCTGCTGCTTCTTCCCCACACATAGCAAGTGTTATGTCCCCCTGGGCTACAATACTGAGCATACTGACACATACTTGTTTCTGTTCCCTTGATGGTGATTTAGACTGAAGGGAGTTTATTGGATTTTTTCCCCAAGCTTTCCCAGCATAATGTGTTGAGCTACTTAGCGTAACAGTACAATTAACATCTATTTAAAAAATACTGAGTAATGTGAGAAACATTTTTTTTAATTTTTACATCATACAATTTGTTTAAATTGAGAATTCAACATCATTTTATTTTTAGTAACTGCTATTTTGTGATGAGAGTTGAAATAAAATATTGTTCTTTTCTCAGGATATATCCTCCAATATCTTACAATTTTAGAGGACTTCCCAGTTAAATGTAGTCTTAATGCTGATATTAAAATAAAAATATTTTTATGTAGTCTCCTTAAAATGTAACTTAAACATGTGAATACAACTTACTAAAAACCTTTACATAAAATATAATGTTCTTGGGACACCTGGGTGGCTCAGTCAGTTAAGCATCTGCCTTCAGCTCTGGTCATGATCCTAGGGTCCTGGGCCCACAAGCGGTTCCTTGCTCAGCAGGAAGCCTGCTTCTCCCTCTCCCTCTGCCTGCCACTCCCCCTGCTTATGCTCTCTCTCTCTCAAATAAATAAATAAAATCTTTGAAAAAAAATGTAATGTTCTTGTTTCTAGCAAAGGAAACATTCCAACATATGCCAATATATAGTTCATAATATTAAGAATCATACTAAATTTAGTAAATTTAAAACATTTATATTCACATAAAATATTTTCTTAACAAATACTGGGTTTCTGTGGTGTAGCAGTTATCATGTTTGCCTAACAAATATTTTCTTGTTGTTAACGACCTTAATAATAAATATTAACATGCCTTATCATTTTAAATGTAAACTGGTCAAACTTCACTTGAAGATGGAAAAATTATTTGCAAAGATCAAATGATTAGTTTATTCCTATTTTACAGGTAGATATGATTTATGATTATACCACTACATAAAACAATGAGGAATGGAAAGTGTGTAACCCTACAAAATCTAAACATCCAAAATCTTACAGAATTGAACTTAATAATTTAAAGTTAATAATTTAAGGTTCTGTGTCATTTACATAATCATAATGTTGATGACATCAATTAAAACTAATTTTTTTGGTCAATAAACTCAAATATACAATAAACTTAAATAAGTTTCAGATAAAATGATCACTATTTGGGGATATGAATTGTATTGACTGGTAATCCTTAGACATGAAAAGTAGCGCTTCCATATACATAATCACTTATTTTTTTATTAAAATGAAGCACTGGCATGAAGAGATTAAGTTATTCAACCGCAACATCTGTGGTTTTAAGATCAAAGTTTAACCAGCCTTACTTATAGAAGTTAAGAGATCATGGATGTAGTAAAGAGAGGATAGAATGAAATAGTGAATAAGATGAGAGAGCTGGGAGTGACAGACTGGGTTCAGACTTCAGCTTCACTGCTGTTTAGATGTGGGTCCCTGGAAATTTTACCTAACTTCTTACATTTAAAATGTACCTGCTTCAGAAAGATGTTACAAGATTTTATATTAGTCCTTAAGACAAGTAAAATGTGCAATACAAATGTTAACTATTATTAGTATTATTATTTAAGAAATCTTCCTTTTAGACCAAGAGAACGTGTTTTGTTTAATATATATTGCCTTTTCAATAGATTTAAAGTTGAGGTATCTACCTAAGACAGTAAATGACACCATAGGCCAAATCAGGCTCATCATCTGTTTCTGAAGTAAAGTTTTATTAAAATATAGCCCTGCTCATTCATTTATGTATTATCTATGACTGCTTTTGCACTACAACAGAAGAAGTGAGAAACTGGGAGACTTCAAAGCCTAAAATATTTACTCTCTGTCCCTTACAGAAAAAGTTTGCCAACTGCTATGTGAGTCAAAATAGCTGCAATATCAACAAAAGATATTTATCATTTTCTAGGCAATTTTAGTTTTTCTTTCCCTGTATATTTTTTTTAAATATGTCATGCTTATATTTCATATTATATAATATATCATTTTATTTCATTAGGTGATAGGTACTCAAGTGGAAATGATTTGGACTTCAGAATCTGTCATGTCATGTAGATGTGTGACTTGGATAATCATTGGTCCTCTAAATTTTGCTTCCTAATCTGTAAAAGAATCTAATAAGGTGCCAAGATATTAATGTTACTTCTGCCCCACATTTATTCTCACAATAAATTTATTTGTTAGACAAGGCAAAATAGTATCATGTATTAGTTTTACACATAAAGAGCCAATGGCTGAATATCATGTCAACTTATTTGGTTAGTTAGGAACGAAGAAAAAGAGAACTAAAATTTAAAGGCTAGTGGTTAGAACATGGATTTTGGAGCCTGATCTATATATTCATATCCTATCTCTATTGCTTATAACTGTGTGACCTTGGCCTTAATCTATATGTTCCTGTTTTCTTTATTTATAAAATATTGAGTAAATGCTTCATATTTCAAAGTTGTTTGGGGAATTAAATAAGCTAACATATCAAAATCCTCAAATGATTAGGCATAAATTAAACATTCCAAAAGCATTAGCTAGCAGTATTAACCATCCTCAATACATCAGAACATCTACTATAATAATAATTAATTACTGTAACAATTTTAGACTTGTATTATTCTCCCCAGTAAAGGCAGGTAGGTATGTAGGCAAATAATAGATGGATACATAAAGAATCCGTGGTATAGGTCATTTAATCAACTTGCTCAGGTTTCCACAGCAAAATTGGTGGATCTGGAAATCATGTCCAGATCTATTCCACAGGGAAAATCTTTCCTCTCATTGTATTTGGTATTGCTATTCCAGTATTCAAAGCCAGGATTTTTCAACTACTCCAGTGTCTATTTTATCTCTAAAAGATAGTCTATTATTATCATGTTATTTCACATCTTTTATTTATTTCTTAAAAGATTTATTTATTTGAGCGAGCAAGTGAGAGAGAGTGAGAGCAGGGGGAGGGATAGAGGGAGAGCGACAGAATCCCAAAGCAGACTCCCTGCAGAGTGTAGAGCCAGAGTTGGCCTCAGATCATGACCTGAGCCAAAATTAAGAGTTGGACACTCAAAAGACTGGGCCACCCAGGTGCCACTTATTTCATTTCTTTTAAGGTAGCTGTTATTGGAAAGGTCAATGGATTACAGGAACAGTATATTTAAGCACATAAGAGGCATGTTACATACATTCTTTCTTGAGCCTTATAACGAGTCTTTGAAATATATATTTACAAATGAGTTGAAAGGTTTGCCAAAGTCATACACTTTAAGTGTTTGGTTCCAGGCTTCCTGAATCCAAATTACATGTTCCTTCCAAAAATGTCCCTATTTTCTTAAAGCTTACTCTCTATCTTTGAAAAAAAATCACCACTCCACATATTTTATATATAATATGTATATATTATATATATAAAATTGTATTATATATCATATGTATATGCACACATACATATAATGTAAATGCCTGTATACAAGATATATATTTGTATGTCAGATGTACTTATATACACATATATATGTATATTTATACTTATACATATTATCAGACAGTGGTGAACAAAATAATAGCACTGCAAAGATGTCCATATCCTAATCCCCAAAACCTGTGTATATGGAACTTTAACAAAAACAACTTTGCAGATGTGATAAAGAATCTTGACATCAGAAGAGTATACTGATTTATCCAGATGGGCCCAATGTAATCATAAGAGTCCTTATAAAAGTAATGTATGATGATCAGAATCAGATAGAAAAAGTTGAAGATACTACACTTCTGTCTTTGAAGATGAAAGAAGAGGTTAAGAGCCAAGAATTATAGACAGCATTTGCAAGCTGAAAAAACAAGGAAATAGATTCTTCCCTAGAGTCTCCAGAAGGAACAGAGCCCTCTGGATCCATTTCGGACTCTGATCTCACAACTGCTGAATATGTGTTGCTTAAAGTCAATTTGTGGTAATTTGCTATGATAGCAAGAAGGAATTAATAAAGACACAGATAATCAAAGAAGAAAAACACACATTGTTTACAAAATTTCAGCTTAAAATTTTAAAAGATAACTGAACAAAAATTCAATATATGGGGTAAGTGCTATGATCATTATCCCATTTTTCCCTTTTCTACTTCATTTTTCTAGATAGCATGTATTACCATCTGATATATTCTGTATCTATATCTGTTTTTCTCCCACTAGATGCCCTATGGAGGTGAGATTTATTCTGTTTTTTTTTTTAAGTGCTACACCCCTAACCCAATGTCTAGAACAGTGTCTGGTATGGAGTATCAGTATCAAAGATTATTTGTTAAATTTACAAATGAATAATACCCCAGGAAGGCTATGTGATTACAGACAAAAAGTATTAAGTGTGGCAAAATCATGAAAAATAGGATTAGGATAATATTTCATTTGTTAATGAAGTTTTCTATTTCTGCAAGTGTGTTCATGCCGCATGTTGAATGAAATACTAAAAGGGGCTGGACTAAAAGTGATGACTCCATTTTCATGATGGGGGTGATACTAGTTCTAGACCTTTACAGGTGAGTAGCTTTAGCCTTAGTTCATTCAGGCTGCTATGAAAAAAAAAAAAAAAAAACACCACAGATTAAGTGTCTTACAAGTGACACAAATTTAATTCTCATAGTTCCAGAGGCTAGGAAGTCCAAGTTCTAGTACCAAATGACGCTGTGTCTGGTGAGAGCTCACTTCCTAGACAGGAGTCTTTTCATTGTAACCTTACTTGACAAAACAAGCTAACGAGCTCTGTGGGGTATCTTTTATAAATGCATTAATCACATTCTTGAGGGCTCTACCCTTTTGACCTGAACACCTTCCAAAGTCCCACCTCCTAATATTAGCACACACGGGATGAGGTTTCTAGGTATGAATTTTAGGGATATTCAATCTACAATAGTGATGATGTTCAAGAACACATGCACAAAGAAGAAAGAGAAAAATAATTCAGAGTGGATACAGTGTGGTTATTAAATACTTAATGCAATACAGTCATGAGCTTAAGGTACATGCCTGGAAATAGTAAAATATAATTGATAGGTATTCTTAGGCCATAGTAAAATAACAAAACGAAAGGATAACCTAGAATATGCATACTAAGATACTTATTTTGGATAAAATATAAGTATGTTGTTTGTAAATCAATGTCATATAACTGAGGTAGTATGAGCTTTTAGTCAAAGGTAGACACATGTTTGACTCCCTGAACTACCACTTGCTTTCAAAATATTTTAGTTATTCAACCTCTACTTCATTATCCTTATCTTATATGACTATTGTGAGACTAAATAATATATGTAAAGCACCTAGGAGATATGGTGTTGAATGTATGCAAAAAGATAGTGTTTCCTATACTATTTTATTTAAAATTTACATCTCATTTTAGAACCTGTAAACATATGTCATACATTTGGAAGATGGAGAAATAAAGTTGACTTCATAGGCATGGAAGGTTATTACTTTGAAGAAATGTGAAGCAAATAGGTCAATTAAGTATATCTTTGCTCTACCTCACCTTCTGTTTCCACCTCAAATAACCAGTCACATTCTCTTCTAGCTCTTCCAGGTTAACAATGTTCCTCAGTCTGATGGCCACAATGGTCCACTAAGGCATACTGTTACTAAGGATCAGACTGTGTAGAAGCCTACTCCTCATCACAGCAACCTTTATATAGCTGATCAAAAACTAAAAGCATATGTGGAACACAATTTATGAAAGACCATTTGCAAATTCAACACAATAGAGCAAATAGTATGAGACATTTATTGAGCTAAATCCTAGAAATGAGTATTATTTTTCATTTAAAATGTATTAAAATATACAAATAAGTTAACTTTTCCCTGAGTTTTCTTCAGTATATCTCCTCAGCCCAGTGATATTATTTTCACCCCAGTGGTCCCGTGACTGACATGCTAGAGCAGGCTCTAACTGCTTGGCAGTTGTTATTGATTCTGATCCATTTTGACACCTTTCTTTGTGAGAAGTTTGCTTCTTCTGGGATGAATCAAATGTGTTGCTGCCCCAACTAGTTCCCTTCACTGTATGAAAACATCAGAGGAAACTGATGTCTTGCAAGCTTTACATAGCTCTCCAGTTTTCATGTCAAAAATGGGAAACCCATCTGCTACTTCTTTCCACTTTCCATATATCCACTAGAGGGACAGCTATAAGATAAATTGTTGGTGACATTTATTAGGAAAACTGTCACAAATAAATTTAAAAAGACACAAATATTGCTAAGAAATTTCTATTTTTCCTACATCACCTCCTTTTAACTACTGAATTCAATAAATATTTGCTGGGATCCTATTCTGTACAAGTCAGAATGTTGGGTATGTCAGGGAAGAATAATTAAGATATAACATGTCTTGAAAAAAATTATCCAAATTATCAGAAAAAATATTTAAAACCCTTTTCATGGGCATTGTGACTTTGTCATCTTACTCCACTGCATAATTGGAAAAGGTGTAATGTTAGGAGAAAAAGTAATATATAATCCACTGTAACCAAGAGAATTACATACAATAATGGTCTTTACACTATATACATTATGTGTTAACAAAGGGATAAAACACTGACAGTTGACAATAAAGCAGATCCTGATTAACGGAACATTTTACTATTGTCATATTGGCACTTCTCCATTTGTTTAAAGGAGAGAATCTAACATTTTCTCAGGGTTCTTAAAGAATATTGTATTTGTAAGACATCAACTGGATATATAAAAAGAGACCTTTGCATTGTTCAGTTTTACACATGAACATTCTACTTGATCCACAAATTAGTATCCTTTCTGAGGGGCTCAAACCACAACGAGCTGGTATCCACAGTGGTTCTTACTTGTGAATCTATTCAAGTAAACAATGATTCTCTGTATTAATCTGTCTCTCCATTCTTGAGAGCAGTCGTTTGCCCTGTGTCCTCCCCTCTTTTGTGGATCTAAGAACATTTTTTGGTATTTCAGTCTCTTCAGCATTTTGTTATGATGGAGTAGAAAATGTCAAGCTTCTTACATGCAGAATAAGAAGGTGGCAGTTTTGATATACCCCTTTGGAAAAGAAGTGATGACTTATACTGGATTTGTGTTTAAACTAAACGTTTGACATACAAATGTTATATGATTCACCAGCCTGATAGTCCCATGTTGGGTGGGGTCAAATCCAACTCAGTGGCCAAAAAGGTGATAAGGGATCAAGAAGCTTCACTTGTCAAATGTAAATGTCAAATGGAAAAGAAAGCAGGCAACCTGGTCCCAGTGGTTCCCTGGCTTTACATAAAAAAAAGTGGCAACTATTTCTTAGAGAGAAGTATGACCCTTCTCCAGTCCAAATGTCTAAACAAATATACTGAATAAATGAGGCCCTCAATTCATAAAGGTTTTTCTGAATATTTGGGATTTGTTCACTGATGATTCAACTGAGCTGAAATCCAATGGTGCACACTGGGATGCTGCTTATTTTTAATCTCAGTGGCAGATATGTAGAACTGATAATAGGTGGTTGCTCCAGTCCTGCGCAGAAATCTCAGTTTTCTTCAGTACTTTGTGTGATAGATTTGTTGTGTTTTTATAGACCTTGGGTTATTGCCAATGACCTGTGTGTATAGTCTGCCACTTGAGAAACCACTGAATGTCAAAGTAAAGGCACCACTCTTTGGTTCCATACTGTGCAAACAAAGCATGGATGCTGATCAAATTGTCAGGGTCACTGTTGTAGATACATGGTGAAGGCTCATTCTCTCTGATGAGAATGAAAAGAATCAAGCTACTGATTGAACTTATATTTCCCAGTATGCTACCAATTGATATATGGCCCCATAATCACAATGGACATGGCAATGGTCAACCATCTAAGACAATGCACAAAGTAAAGAGCTCTGTGTTTCTGATACGGAAGTAACCATTGTATGTCAGACTTGTAAATTATGCCAAAAGTTGACCCAGTTTTCTTGGCAATAGAGATCACATTGCATTATGCACTGCAATACTCACTCTTGGTAGATCGACTAAATCACCTTTGATCTCCCTCTCAGGGTCATTGGTGGATTCTCAACATTTTGGTATTGTTCAAGTTCAATCAGCCAACTCGGGCCAAGTGTAGCCCTTGAAACTGAACAATATCACATTTGGCTTTCTGGACCATTCTCAGTCTGATAATGATGTATATTTCATTGCAAAATTTCATTGAACAATGAGATAACAGTCAAAGCATTAAATGGATCTTCCATATATGATGTAATCCACAGGTATCTGAATTTCTTGAGTACTATAACTACTTCCTCAAAAATCAGCATCAATTATCACCAGGAAAATGCAAATAAAAACTACAATAATATCCCACACTTATTGTAATGGCTACTACCAAAAAGATAAGAGATACCAAGTATTGGGAAGGTTGTAAAAAGGAAACTCTAGTGAACTGTTGGTGGAACTTGTGTCACTATGGAAAAAATATGCAGCAATCCCACTTCTTGGTATATAGTCGAAGGAAATGAAATTACCATCTCAAAGAGGTATTTGTACCCCCATGTGCACTGAAACATCATTTATAGCTAAGACATGGAAACTATGTAAGTGTCTAGCAAGGGATGAATGGATAAAGACAATGTATATACATACACACCATACTATGGAATATTATTCAGCCATGAAAAATAAGGAAATTCTGCCAATTATGGATGACAATATGGATGACAATCTTGACTATACAGATGGAATTATGCTAAGTGAAATAAGTCAGAGAATACCAAATGAACTGTCTTATAAGTGTAATCTAAAAAAGGTCAAACTCGTAGAAACAGTAGAATGATAATTGGCAGGAACTAGGGGATGGAGGAATTGGGGAGATGCTAGTGAAGAGGTACCAGCTTCCAGTTTTAAGATGTAAATATTCTGGAGATCTAATATTCATCATAGCAACTATAGTTAACGATATTTTATTATACACTCGAAAGTTGCTAAGAGAGTAAATAATAGTCTCACTACACAAACAAAAAAAATATAATTTTGTGAGGTGACATATATTAACTAACCTTACTGTGGCAATCACTTTTTAATATATATGTGTATCAAATTATCATGTTGTATACTTTAAACTGACACAGTGCCATACAACAAACAGATCTCAAAAAAGCTGGAAACAAATCAATTGAAAATGATTTTTACTCTCCCTCTCTAAACCCCTCAAACCTTTTTAAGACACTATGGTCACCGAATGCATATATACTAGAAGGGGATCATATCCTTGTCTATCAAATTATTATTCTCCCTACTTTGACTTTACCTCATCAAATTTCATTAATAGGATATGTGCCCTATGAGCTGTCACAAAGCTCTAGCCACTTCAAATCATGCATGGGTTGACAACTATCTGGATATCAAATTCTCATTATGTAGATTTTCCTCTCCTATTCCTTTCAAAGAATTCCTTAGACATTATGTATGTAGTTCTGAAAAACTAGCTCTCTTGTTCAACAGTTTTAAAATGTCTCATTTTTTAACCAGAGTCACAAAATTTCAATCTTACCCAGAACCAGAATTTACTAATCATTAGCAAAGTACACAAGAAAGGTGCAATCCCATATGCCACACTGAGAGGTCCTTAATCCATCAGAATCAGCAATCTGAGTCTCCCACTTCCATATCGGGATATGTTTTCAGATTGGAGACAAGTAAGAATTGAGTACAGATGGAGTTAGCAAGGAGTTGTGGGATTTCCCAGTTTTATACCTAAATACTATATTGTTGATGCATCCCATTACTCTACAAATTGTTCTGTTTTACAATAGTCTACCCAGCTAAAAAAGCTCTTAGTTTGATATTAAGTGCATAGCAAACCTGCCAAATATTCTAGATGGTAAATTTTATCCTAAATGGTTGTAAAATATTCTAATTAGAGTCAACACTGCCACAGGCATTGAGTGGAGGTTAAAGGTTATACATAACTGTTAAAAATTCATCAACTGATAGAACTGATTAAATTTGGGTCCTTTATAGTGCGTATACCATACTACAATAAAAATTAAGCACACAGATAGTGAGATAGGAAGGAAGGAAGGAAAAGAGGGAGGGAGGTAAACATAGACAGATGATTGATGATTGATAGATCTGCCAACAAATGTCACTGTGAGAGAGGCAAGACAGAGAGAGAGAGAGAGACAGGGATAGAAAGAGAATGCAAGTGTAAAGCATGGAGACAGAAACAGAAAATCAGACAGTAGGAAAATTTTTCAAAGTGAAACTTTACAGAATCTTGAGGAATTCCCTAAGTCAGAGGGAGTTAACAGCAGCACTGCTCTCTCTCTGCTTCTTTCTACCATTCCTTGTCCCTCTCTCTCTTTTCTTGCCCCAGAAGTACTGTTTACAGAGTACACAAACTTTGTGAGGACTTGTATTCCTGATAATATACTCATATCTCCCTTCACATTTCAAATGTATTTTTACTAGAAATAAATTATTTTTTTAAATATTTTTTAAAATTATTTCATAAGCAAGTTGGGTGGAAGGACAGAACAAGTAACCTAACTAAAAAGCTCTCCTATTCCACTCTTATCTCCCTAGTTTTCAGTCCTTTTCTCTGGAAAACAAATATGTTCTTTCTTAAGAATCCCTCAGAGTTTTACATTAGTTTTTCAGATTCTTCTACAACTCTTTACTTAAAAGTCATCTTCAGTTTGCAGTGCAGGGAAGGCAGTCAGCAATTCACATTGTTTTGTTTTTGTCAGAAAGTGGGAAAATGTTACTTAATTAAAATATCCGAAATGCATATAGTAAAATGTTAATATTGGTTTAAAACTAGGAGTGGGCATATAGGTATTTCATTTAATTTTTTAAATATTTTGCTTATATTTTAATTATTATACCATTTTATTATTTTTTTTTAAAGATTTTATTTATTTATTTGACAGAGAGAGACACAGCGAGAGAGAGAACACAAGCAGGGGGAGTGGGAGAGGAAGAAGCAGGCTTCCCGCTGAGCAGGGAGCCCGATGCGGGGCTCGATCCCAGGACCCTGGGATTGTGACCTGAGCTGAAGGCCGACGCTTAACGACAGAGCCACCCAGGTGCCCTATTATACCATTTTAAATAAAAATATAAAAATTACCATGTTGGTAAGAATGGCCAAGTGTTTATGAATATCTGTATATGATATGGTGGAAAACTAATCAACAGAGTATCTTATTGGCTAGACAATAAGAAAAAAGGGCAAGAAAAAAGTACTTATACATTATATTTTATTTATAAGAGAAACTTATAAGGCTGCTGGCTGTACCATTAATCAAATTAGATAATAAAAGAAGATGAAGACTCTAAAAATGAGAACATGGACTCCAATTTTGACATATTTAATATGTGATGCCTGTTGAATATTAAGAATATGACTTTTGATGGGCAATTAAAATGCTGAATGGAAGTTCTAAAATGGGTAAATGTCAGAGATACAGATTTTTGGGGTTTTCTTCTCATAAGTTACAGTTAAATTTATCAAGGACAGGTTTTACAGCAAAAGGCAAGTACAAAACTTCTCAGTTAAAACTTGAAGTATTTGAGTGAGTTACTTTTCCTTTTATGCTTTCTCTATTTTCAATATGTCCAGATTGCCAAAATAGCTCTATCATGCTTAGTTCCTTATTTAGATGTAATTTTAGCTGGGTAGGATGCTTGGCTCCTTCTTGAAAATTTCCTCTTTCATTATTTGTGTCTGAGGAAAATTCTGTCTTCACAGTGATTTCTCCAGGATTCTATATAGCTCACTAGATTCTGCACTCAAGAATAGGGTCAAAATTCCAGCTTGTATTACAATAGCAATTCTATTTGCTTTGTTCTCTCTATATATATCTTTTTTGGAATTTCAGGAGTGAATTTGGCGTAAGAAACAAGTACATATTCCCTGATTTTTGACATAAACATATTCAAAACAGCTTCTTAATATCATCCCACTTAAAGTTCAATAAATAACAATTAGTATGCTAAGGGTAATTTATAAGTATTTTGTTATATAAATTAATGAGAGAAAGCAAACAGAATTATATTTATTAGTAAACAACCTCGCATCAATGGTTTTAATTTATTTGAGCTAGTATTTTCAACTTTAAAAATGAAATATGTAGGGGTGCTTGGTGGCTCATTCAGTTAAGCGTCTTGATTTCAGTTCAGGTCACGAGAGGGTTGTGAAATGGAGCCCCAAGTCAGGCTCTATGGTGGGTGTGGAGCCTGCTTAAGATTCTCTCTCCCTCCCTCTGCCCCTTCATCCATACCCTCTCTCTCTCTCTCTTAAATATATAATTAAAAATAAATAAATTAATTAATTAATAAAAATAAAATGTGTATTTCCTATTTTCAAAAAAGACAGTAAAATTAATTTTCTCCAAGTCTGCTTTTATTTTCAACTGACCCCAGAACACAGAGGATATTTAACCATAGATATAGAACATCAAATTAATTTTCCTCTTAATCTTTTTTTGTGGTCATGAAACAATCTATAATGGAAAGTCCTAGTATAGGGAAAATCTGTTATTAGAAAATACATTTAATGTCCAGTCCAAAATATCATGAACATATGATTTAGTATATATAACCATATCCATCTAATTACTTGATAAATTAGAACTTGGTATCAACAGCAGATATTTAACTATCAGTTTTTACCATCTTATTATGGCTTGAACACAAAAAAAGAGTACAAAAATTTTTGGCATTTTACATGTCACGGAATTATTTTACGAAGTACACCACTTTAACTCAAGACCCTATAAAATGAGATGCAGATGACTAATAACACAGATATTCATGCTTTGATCCCCAAGATCTTGTTACTTCTTTCCCTGGAATTTTTTTTTCTTTTTTGTGTTTCAATGTCTGAATTACAAATATTTGCCACCCATTAACTATGACTCTAATAAGGTTTCTATCCTAAATATTCTTACTTGAATCTCCATGCACTTCCTGGTATGGGTCTAAAATCTAGACTTAATTTTGCTCATAAATAAAATATACAATCACTCATGCTTTCTCTCTCTAATAAATAAAATAAAATATTATTTGCAACAACATGGATGGACCTAGAAGGTATAATGCTAAGTGAAATAAGTCAATCAAAGAAGAGAAATAATAGCCAACACGACAGGAATACAAACAATTTTAAGAGAGTATTATGAAAAATTGTATGCCAACAAATTAGACAACCTAGAAGAAATGGATAAGTTCCTAGAAACATATAATCCACCGAAATTGAAGCAATGAGAAATAGAAAATTTGAACAGACTAATTACCAGCAATAATTAAATCAGTAATCAAAAAATTCCCAACAAACAAAAGTCTGGACCAGATGGCTTCACAGGCAAATTCCACCATGTATTTAAAGAACAGTTAAGGGGCTCCTGGATGGCTCAGTCATTAAGCATCAGCCTTGGGCTCAGATCATGATCCCAGGGTCCAGGGATCCAGCCCCACATCAGGCTCCCTGCTCTGTGGGAAGCCTGTTCTCCCTCTCCCATTACCCTTGTTTGTGTTCCCTCTCTCACTTTGTCTCTGTCAAAAAAATAAATAAAATCTTAAAAAAAAAAAAAAGAAGAGTTAATACCTATTCTTCTCAACTATTCTAAAAATAGAAGAAGGAAAACTTCCAAATTCATTCTAAGAGACTGGTATTACCCTGATACTAAGACCAGATAAAAATGCCACCAAAAAAGAGAACTACAGCCCAATATCTCTGATGAACACAGATGCAAAAATTCTCAATGGGATACTAGCAAACTAAATCAATACATTAAAAAAAAAAAATTCCTCACAATCAAGTGAGATTTATTCCCAGGATCCAAGGGTGGCTCAATATTTGCAAATCAACTAATGTGATACATCACATCAATAAGAGAAAGGATAAAACCATATGATATTGTCAACGATTGTGAAAAAGCATTTGACAAAGTGCAACATCCATTCATGATAAAACCCTCAATAAAGTAGGTTTAGAGGGGACACACTTAACCATAATAACCATGAAATTTTATAACCATGAGAAACCCACAGGCAACATCATACTCAACAGGGAAAAACAGAACTATTTCCCTAATGCCAGGAACAAGACAAGGATGTCCACTCTCACCACTTTTATTCAACATAGTACTGGAAGTCATAGCTACAGCAATCAGAAAACAAAAAGAAATAAAAGGCAGCCAAATTAGCAAGGAAGAAGAAAAACTTTCATTATTAGCAGATGGCATAATACTATATAGAGCCCTAAAAACTCCACCAAAAAATCTACTAAAATTAATAAATGAATTCAGTAAAGTTGCAGGATACAAAATCAACATACAGCAATCTGCTGCATTTTTTTACATTAATAATGAAACAGCAGAAAGAGAAATTAAGAAAACAATCCCATTTACAACGGCACCAAAAATAATAAAGTACCCAGGAATAAACTTAACCAAAGAGGTGAAAGACCTATGCCCTGAAAACTATAGAACACTAAGGAAAGAAACTGAATACAACACAAAGAAATGGAAAGACATTCCATGCTCATGAACCGAAGAACAAATGCTGTTAAGATGTCTATACTTCCTAAAACAATCTATAGATTTAATACAATCCCTATCAAAATACCAAGAACATTTTTTACAAAGCTACAACAATCCTAAAATTTGTATGGAACCACAAAAGCAGTCTTAGATATAGACAAAGCAATCCTACAGAAAAAAAAAAACAAAACAAAACTAGAGATAATCACTATTCCAGACCTCAAGTTATGCTACAAAGTTGTAGTAATCAAAACAGCATGGTACTAGCACAAAAACAGACACATAGATCAACGGAATGGAACAGAAAACCCAGAAATAAACCCATAATAAGGTCAGTTAATTTTCAATAAAGAAGGAAAGAATATGCAATGGGGAATGCATTTGTTCCAGAGAACAAATGGTACTGGGAAAATTGGACAGCTACATGCAAAAGAATAAAACCGGTCCACTTGCTTATACCATGCACAAAAATAAATTCAAAATGGATTAAAGCCTAAATATGAGACATGAAACTATAAAAATTCTAGAAGGGAGCAGAGGCAGTAATTTCTGTCATCAGCCATAGCAAATTTTTTTTTTTTTTTTTTTAAGATATGTCTACTGAGGCAAGGGAAATAGAGGCAAAATTAAACTATTGGGACCACATCCAAATAAAAAGCTTCTGCACAGAAAGGGAAACAATCAATAAAACTAAAACACATCTTACTGAATGGGAGAAGATATTTGCAAATGACATATCCAATAAAGGGTTAGTATCCAAAACATATGAAGAACTTACAAAACTCAACACCCAAAAAACAATCCAATTAAAAAATGGGCAGAAGACATGAACAGACATTTCTCCAAAGAAGACATACAGATGGCCAATAGACACATGAAAGATGCTCATTATCACACATCATCAGGGAAATGAAAATCAAAACTACAATGAGATATCACCTCACACCTATCAAAATGGCGAAAAATCAACAACACAAGAAACAAGAAGTGTTGGCAAGAATGTGGAGAAAAAAGAGCCTTCATGCACTGTTGGGAATGCACATTGGTGCAGCCACCCTGGAAAACAATATGGAGGTTCCTCAAGAAGCTAAAAATGGGACTACCCTATAGTCCAGTAATCCCACTACTGGATATTTACCAAAAAATACAAAACTCTAATCCAAAGGGATACATGCACCCCTGTGCTTATTGCAGCATTATTTACAATAGCCAACTATGGAAGCAGCCCAAGTGTCCATCGATAAATGAAGGCATAAATATGTGGTGTATATATACACACAGTCACACAATGGTAGATTATTCAGCTATAAAAAAGGATGAAATCTTGCCATTTGCAACAACATAGATGAAGCTGGACAGTATAATGCTAAGCTAAATAAGTCGGTCAGAAAAAGACAAATACCACAATATTTCACTCATATGTAGAAATTAAGAAACAAACTAACAAAGAGAGAGACAATTTAAAAATATGAATTAAAAAAACAGACTCTTAAATAAAAAGAACAAGCTGGTGGTTGCCAGAGGAAAGGTTACTAGGGGGAGGACTAAAATAAAGGGAACTAAAAATACAGTTATCTTGATGAGCACTGAGAAATGTACAGAATTGAATTATTATATTATATTGTACATCTGAAACTAATATTATAATGTATGTTAATTATACTGAATAAAAATAATACAATTTTTAAAATAAATAAAATTAAACATATAAAATTTAAAAGGCTGCATCTTCTTTATTTTTAAACTTTCTGTGTCTAATTCTTGTATGTGTCCTACAAACGGCATGTAGTAGGATTTTTTTATTGAGATGTAATTGACATATTATATTGTATAAGTTTAATGTGTATCAAACAATGATTTGATATATGTATATATTTTGAGATGATTACCACAGTAAGTTAACATCCATCACCTCATATAGCTACATTTTTCTTGTAACAAGAAATTTTAAGATCTACTCTATCAGCCACTTTTAAATATACAATACAGTACTTTTAACTATACTCATCATGTTATTCGTCATATCCCCATAATTTATCTTATAACTGAAAGTTTGCACCTTTTGTTCTCATATATCCAATTCTACCACTTCCCACCCCTGACTCTAGCAACCACAAGTCTGATCTTTGTTTCTATGCGTTTGGTACTTTTAGATTCCGCACATAATTGAGATAAAAGTGAAATACATCAGACAAAGAAGGCAAATACAACGAAACACCACTTACACAAAGAATCTAAAACAGTCAAATTCAACAGTGTTTTGGGTATTTTTTTGGTCTAAATTTTTATCGTTGGTTATCCTACAGCTAGATCCATTTCGTGGTACAAAAATCTATTGGATACTACCTAGAAACTAGATAGAGATTTTTTTATCCAGAGTCTGATGCCTACCTTCAAGAAATTTCCTGCTATCACTGTGGTTTCTCCTCTCTTAAGAGACTTTTTACAGAACTTAAATCCGGAAGGTGAAAAAGTGGGCAGTAATTTTAGATCAAAAGACTTAACAACTCGTGCCATTTTCTAAATTGCTCTCTTCTATCCTCAAGTTTCTTTATTTTCTGTGATAGAACAGAAAGCTGTGGAATATATCTTACATAGTATAGTTAATAAATCGACACAGGACTAAAAGTTCACAGAACTGCTTGAGCACTGAATTTATGAAATTAGTTTAAACACTACAGAAAATTTCTCACCATATGCTTTATGTACTTTCAGTGCAGAAGAACACTAAGCCTACATTATCTTTTGATCTTCTACTCATTGATTTTATTTCCTATGTTGAATATCTAGTAGTGTCAATGACTTCTGAGTAGAAAACAAGACATATGCAAAGAACACCTACAGAAAACATACTTGGGAAGAATTTTTACTACCTTTAAGTTGTGGGGCCCCTTTGACAATACTTCAAATATTATGAATACCTCAGGCTATTGAGCAACCACTTCTACAGTCAAGATGGAATATTAAAATGTAACAATTTCTATTCAACTTAATTCAACTGAAGATTGTAACTTCCCAGAGCAATACTATGTCAATTCCAGTTAATTTAGGGATATAAAGAAATAAGAAACACTGAAGTAGACTTCAAAATAAGAAACTGAAATTTGGTTTTCTCATTTTCTTACTAAATACATACTTTATTTAGAAGTTCCTGATGATATACTGATTGTCTCTGAATGTTTAAAATATCTAGCATTTTGTAAATAATGTTATATTTAAATGTTTAAATATCTAGCATTTATCTAGAATGTTTAAAATATCTAGCATTTTGTATATGTTAAAAAACACATATACAACATAATTTTGAAGTATTTTAGAGTTCTAAAAGTAATGCATGTTTGCTGTAGATTATAAACCGAAATAAATCAATATAAAGAAAAATCAATATTGATGCTACCTAAAAATCGATACTGATAATATTTTGGCCCATGTACTTCCAATTTTTTTTCCTATGAGAACTGATCATTCTATTATTAAAATGTTACCACTTCATGCATAGGTATATCTTTTCTTAAAAATCTGTATTGACATATGACTGACACAATATTTTATTAGTTTTAGATGTACAACATAGTGGTTTAATATACACATCTATATTGTGAGATGAGCACTAACAATAAGTCCAGTTAACAGCCATCATCACAGTTATAAATTGTATACCTTGTTTTTAATGATAAAGTTATATATTATAAACACAGCATTGACTATGATTTATGATAGATCATTAAATACGATCACGTGGGGTGTCTGGGTGGTTCAGCCGTTAAGTATCTGCCATTAGCTCAGGTCATGATACCAGCATCCTGGGATTGAGCCCCATATTGGGCTCCCTCCTGAGGAGCCTTTTCTTCCTCTCCAGTTCCCCCGTGCTTATGTTCCCTCTCTTGCTATCTCTCTCTGTCATAAATAAATAAATAAATAAATAAGATCATGTAATTATACCAACATTTTTAGACAAACCTATAATGTGGGTCATTTTAGCTATTTTTTTACTAATATTAACAAATACTTATCTAAATATATATTTAAGAAATTAAGTATATATTTTTATTTACTGTGTTAGAACTATGTTTCATTCATTTTGCACAGTATTTTTTTTTCAGTAAGCAGTTTTGTTCACAGAATAAATAAAAACTACTAATACATGCAATAATATGGATGAATCTTCAAAGCACTATACTAATTGAAAAAATTATACATAAAGTCTAAATATCTATGGGGCATTCTGCAAAAGGCAAAAACTTTAAAAAAAAAGAACAGAAATCAGTAGTTTATTATGGATTGGAAGTAGCTGTGTACAACACTGAAAGCGAAGGGAGAATAAGGGTGTTTGGGGAGTAACAGAAATGTTATCTTGGTTTTGGCTATATGACTCATGTGGCTTTCAAGATTCGTTAAACTGTACCATAAAACGTCAATTTTATTGTAAGAAAATTATAGCAATAAATAGGACTTAAAATGATAAAAATTCAAAAATATGGAAATATAAGAAATGAAACTAATTTTAAGAAAATGCAGGTTATTAGGGGCACCTGGGTGGCTCAGTGGGTTAAAGCCTCTGCCTTCGGCTCAGGTCATGATCTCAGGGTAATGGGATCAAGCCGCATAGCATCGGGCTCTCTGCTCAGCGGGGAGCCTGCTTCCCCCTCTTTCTCTGCCTGCCTCTCTGCTTACTTGTGATCTCTCTCTCTCTCTGTCAAATAAATAAATAAAATCTTTAAAAAAAATGCAGGTTATTAAATTCCATTAAAGTTAAGAAGCAAGTTTCTGTATGATTATAATGTATACATTATCAGGAAATTTTAACTTTTGGTGTTTTTCCAAATACCTCTTTCCCAAGTCTTCCCTGTATCATTATCAATCCACCCAAGTGATTCTTCCAGAAATCCAGAATTTATCCTCAACAACTCATCTGCCTACCCACAAAAATATAAGTGAATCTTGTTTATTTGATTTCCTAAATTTATCTTTTCAGCACCTAAGCCACAGTCCCCATACTCATTTACCTGCATACCACTTCTATGCAACATAGTACTAGGAGTCCTAACCAAAGTAAATGGGGGGTAGGGGGAAAAAAAGAACTAAAAGGCATCCAGACAAGAAAGAAAAAAGTAAGGAAGTATCTCTGCTCGCAGATAACATGACATATGTAGAAAACACTGAAGATTCCACCAAAGGGGAGAAAGAAATCAGTTTTGTTATGAATGTAAAACTCCTCTTAAAAAAAAGGGGGGGGCTTTAAAAAAATTCGCATGAAACCAAAAAGACCCCAAATAACCAAAGCAATTCTGAGCAAGAACAAAGCTAAAAATATCACATTTCTTCATTCCAAAATATATTACAAAGCTACAGTCATCATAACAGGATGATACTGGCATAAAAAAACATACAGGCCAATGGAACAGAAAAGAAAGCCCAGAAATAAACCAACAGAAACACTGTCAACAGGAAGTCATTATACACAATGGGGAAAAAGTTTCCTCAATATATAGTTTTGGGAAAACTGAACGTTGCCATCCAAAAGAATGACGCTGGACTCTTTTTTTTTTTACCATATGCAAAAATCAACTCAAAATGTATTAAAGACTTAAATGTAAGACCTAAAACTATAAAACTCCTAGAAGAAAACATAATGAAGTTTCTTGACATTGGCCTTGGCAATGATTTATTGGATATAACACCATAAGCACAGGCAAGAAAAACAAAATGGACAAATGGGATTACAAGCTTCTGCAACAGCAAAGGAAATAATCGACAAAATAAAAATTCAACCTGCAGAGATAGAGAAAATTTTTGAACACTTTCTATTTACTCATTTGCTTCAAGTGTTTTTTTAATTGTTCAATGCATTATTATCATGGCTAATTTAAAATCTTTTTCAGGTAATTCTAACAACCTGGTTATCCTGATATTGACATACATTAACTGTATCTTTTAATTCTTTGAAGATATTCCTGGTTCTTTGTATAAGTGATTTTCAGCTGAAACTTTTACAATTGCAAGTTATGTTATGAACTTCTGGTTTTATTTAAGCACTCTGTTTTCATTGACTTTCTTTGACAGCACTCCGGCAGGGGAAGGATGTTGTCTCATTACTGCCAAGTAGAGACAGAAGTCTAGTGTGGTAAAGAATAATGCCTTCCTTCTCCCTATAGATGCCCAAGTTCTAAAATCTGAAACCTATGAATATATTATGACACATGGCAAGAGGGGATTAAAATTGTGGATAAAAGTAAGGTTGCTAATATACCATGAGAGGCAGAGATAAATTATCTTGGATTACTTGTGTGGGCTTGTGTAATCACAAGGGCCCTTATAAGTCAAAGAAAGGAACAGGAATGTCACAATCTGTGATCTACAAGTGGTTTATTTCTGAATTTGAAGACTGATAAAAGGGCCATGAGCCAAGAAATGCAAGTGGCCCTAGAACCTGGAGAAGACAAGAAAACAGATTTCAGCCCTGACAATACCTTGATTTTAGCCCAGTAAGGGCTAAATAAGAATTCAGAAAGAATTCAGTCCTGACAATACCTTGATTTAAGCCCAGTAAGGTCCATTTCACCCTCTGACCTTACAGAATTTATGTAGCTCATAAATTTCTACATTTTAGGCTACTATGTTTGTAGTAATTTATATATCAGCTATAAGACACAAATACACCTTATGTTCCCTACTTGGCCTCCACTGGCACCTGAGGTGATCTTGGTACCTCATTACTGCTGGGTGGGCTCCCCACATAATCTCTACTAACACCCTGTTGAAGTTGATCTCATTATCATGGAAAAATGATGCAAGTCTTGACTCTATCAGACTCTTATGATACCACTACAATGTGGACAGAAAGGATGCTTCAGTATGGCCATGAGTGGGTAGAAGTCCAAATTCTCTACAAATACCTTTGGGGCTCATTACTGGTAGCAGGAATGAAAGTCCTGCCTCCTTATTTGACCTCCTCTAACACCATCCAGCAGCAGTGTTGGAGAATCTTGCTACAGCTTTGCAATGATGGAAGACTGGGTTCTTCATTCATCTTTATTTGAATGGGGTACAGTTTTTCTGTGGTATTTGGCTAAATTACAATCCTATAATCTAAAAATTATGTATCTTTCTAGGCTGCCCTTTTACTGGTCCTTTAGAAAGTCCAGGCTTATGTTGGAATTTCTTTCCCCCATGGCTCAATGATGTTCTGTTTGCTAGTTTGTGTAGACCTAAGTCTGGGAGGCAAAAAGAAGATTCATTGGAAAAAAAAAAAAAGATTCACTGAACTAACTCTCCACTGTCATTCCTTGTGTCCTGATGTACTCAGCCAGGCTTTAGAAATCTTCCTATGTTTGTTTTCTATATAATATCTAGAGTTTATAGTTGAAAATAGTGGGAATAATAGGGAAAAGTAGATCTCCATCTTTCTAGAATCAGAAGCCTTCCTCCAAATAATTTTTAACTACTAATACTTTACTGGTCAAAGCTTAGTAGATTTCAATCCTGACTACCAATCCTTTCATAGTACTACTTGCCAACTTCAGAAAATAAAATTTTGAATGCCAGAATGTCTTCAAGAAATCACTGAAGATAGAAAGGTAATCTACAAAAGAATATAAATGATAAAATTCCAAGTTTGAATTCTAAGTATAAAGAAACATAATAAAATATGCTCAAAATATATAGGTTAAACATTAAACAGACAAAAACTAAAAAACAAAGCATCATAATGGGAGATTTTAACATACTTCTCTTAATTATTAAGATCAAGCAGACAAACTCTAAGATAGAAGAGCACTAAACAACACATGTAATAAAATTTGACAGGTAAATACATAGAATTTTTTATCCAACTAAAAGAGAATATGCCTATTTTTTTTTTTGCCTATTTCTTAAGTATACTTTCGACACTATAAAACTTGATCACAACAGTAGTCCATAGAATAATTCTTAGTAAATTAAAAAATAATTATTCCAAACATCACACATGCTCTAATAAAAATGTAATTTAGAAAAAAAAATGTAATTTAGAGTTAAAAAAGAAAAAAACATTTTAAATCCCCATTTATTCAGAAACTAATAGTTTTATACATCTATGGATTAAAAAAATCGTAATAGAGATTTTAAAAATAGTACTGAATGAAGATTTTTTAAATTGCATACAAAACCTACAGGATGTAGAAAAATCAGCATTTGGAGGGAAGTTTATTGCCTTAAATGCTTATGTTAGAAAAAAAATCTAAAAATCAATTATTTAAATGTATAATTGAAAAAGGTTGAAAAAGAACAACACAAAAATTAGTAGATAATAGGGACAATGAGACAAAAAAATAGAAATAATTTAAGTACTTAATACAATTTTAGGTAACAGAGAAACCAATGACAAAGTCTGCTTCTTTGAAGCACCTAACATATTAGACATTGTAAGGGGGGGGAGGGAGAGAGAGAGAGAGAGAGGGAGGGAGAGAGAAGGATACATACATTTTTTTAAAGATTTTACTTATTTATTTGAGAGAGAGAGAGCATACATGTGTATGCACAAGTAAGGGGAGGGGTACAGGGAGAGGGAAAGCGGGAGAGAGAATCTCTCATGCAGACTCCATGCTGAATGTGGAGCTGGTGCTCTTTCTCACAACCCTGAGATCATGACCTGAGCCAAAATCAAGAGTTGGCTGCTTCATGGACAGTGGCCACTCAGGTGCCCCAGGACACATACATTCTAAAGAATAGATAAGGGAAAACTGAAGATAAGGAAGAGACCCAAATGGGAGGGAATGCTATCTACATTTTCATGCAAATAAACTCTAAAACTGATCTAATAAATAGGAAAAGTCCCAGAAAAGTGTAGCTTTCAAAAAGGACCAAAAGGTTATCGAACATTTTTTTTTCTATCGAATTACTAATTTAAATAATAATTAATATGCTTCTTGAAGAAACACCAAGCTTAAAATTGCTTAATAGGTGAATTCTGCCAAACATTCTATATTTAAAGCACAAAATTCTAATCATACTGAAAATCATTTGGGGAACATAAAATGGAGAAATAATCCAAAATGAAGCTAGTATTATGTGTGCTACCAAACCTCAACAAAAATAGAGAAGGAAAATTAAAATCCCATTTGTCTAGTAAATATAGATGAAAAATTCCAAGTAAAATGATAGCAAATCTAACTCAAAAATATATTAAAGAAAAACCTCTTCATGAAAAATTGGAGATTAGTTCAGGAATACAAGGACAGTAATCATAAAAATCACTCACTTGATTAAAAAAAGAGAAAGAAAAGACATGACCTATGCATGTTTTTCTACCTAAAAAAAAATCTTATCTCTCAGACTGCTAAAGAATGTCAAGATTTCACGAATACTGTCATTCTTTTTTTTTCTTCCTTTTAGTCCTCTGAATTATATAAACCAACTATCCACAATCTTTGTTTTATAACATGTTATCATCATTTTTCCACGAATGGCCTTGTTTCATTCTCATGCCACTTTTAGAATAGCAATCAATGAAAACTTTGTTAGGAATTCACACACACACACATATCTACATGTAGCATGTAGTTTTATCACATAAAAGATGTTCATTTTTCTTGTTTTCATTTTTTTTCCCTCTTTATCTGGCTCTTGCCACCCACTAAACTTCAATGCCAGAAGAGCTCCCAGGACTTCACAGTTACGGAAGAGAGAGGCTCTGAGTCTTTACTGGGCAGGACAAAAAATGACCCCCTCCCAGATAGTGGTAGTGACAGGTAAACTGGATTGCAGACTTTCAAGGAACCATCAGGGAGATAAACAAGTCTGGCTAGATCTCTTCAGAGTTTGTCTTCTCCATATACCATCCTCAGGGAACATCAATGCTGGCAATGGGCATAGTGAATCCAGTCAGGACACTAAGGATGCTATGGAATGGTTCTTCAACATCACCCCTGACGCCAAACATAGCCTCTACCACAAGTTCATATAGCATTCTTTTGTGCTTTGCCTTATTTTTTCACTAAATTTTAAATTACCATGAGACAATGCAAAATAACTGTTGTAAATTATTCTTGGAATCTAATTACTGTGGCTTCATATTTAATGTTGACCACTTTAACTTTTTACTGTGACAATGTAACTATTTAAAGGTCTGTGAGAAGTCTTTTCATAGTTAACTAGTCACGTGGCTTGTTAAATTGGAAAACTAATGAGATATTTGAAATGACACAGATTTTAAGGAATCTGCATGAGTTAGTTTTAATCACAAACCACTATTACGAGTACATTGAGGTTAGATGGCATGAACTCACTGAAATTACAGCTAGTACACTGCACTGATAGGACTTAATTCAGCATGTTTAGATAATCCTGGAAACAGGAGTACATTTATTATGTGATAAGAATTAATGCTCAAAATTGGTGCACAGTAAATTCTGAAAATGTAGCAGTGCTGAATTAGTACATGATAGGGTACAAACACAAAGAAAAGATAGTAATAACAGAAGGATTATATAAACTAAGATATGAAGTTAAAACAAATTGAAGAAAACTAAAGGAGTAGATGCATCATGATAAAGAAACCGTATTAGATTTAGCTGGCTTCTTTTAGAATCAGATACTAAAGCCAATTAAATAACCATTTGAAAATGAATTACGGAGTTCAGGCAAAGAAAATGCATCTGAGGAATGAATACTGCAAGATGACGATGTGATCTGCAGAAGAGGAAAGAATGTTTAATCATTCTTTCATTCAAAAAATATAAATTGAACACCAACAATACACAATCTACCAGACTTACAGGTGAATAAACTTGATGAGTCCTGCTTTCCTGATTGTGACACTAAATGAGTATAGCAACAAATACATATACATGTAGTAATAAATAAGAATAGAGTGTGTGAGACATTGTAAAAGAAAGGATGTTTTTGTATGAGTGGAGTATGATAAAAGTTTCTAAAGAAGTTATATTTCAGCAGGGCAAAGATAATGAGAAGAAATCAATCGGAACAACAGCATTTCAGATAGAGGGTAAAAGCATATGGAAAGACCCTGTGTCCAGAAAAAATAAAACCACTTTGTATGGAAGATAACAAGAGAAGAGAGAGCTGTACAAGATGAATTTGATGAGTTAGACAGATTTTGGCTCATATAGTGCTTTTTGTAGTTCACTTTGAGAAAACTGAGTTTTGTCCCATGTGCAGTGGAAACCTTGAAAGACCATAATCAGTTAGTACATATGAAGTTTGGCATGTTAGAGAGGTACTCCCAGTTGCTGTGTAGAGAAAAAAGAAAAGACAGATCCAAGTGAGGAGACCAATAAGGAAGTTGTTGCATTACTCTCTTCTTTAGCAAGACACAGTGATTTGGACTGAGGTGATGAAAATGGTGGTATAACAAAGATGTGACTAGGATCAGGATGTATTTGCAAATAAAATAAACTCATTGGCTTATGGGCTACAGTGGAAGCAGTAGGTGGACAAAGAAGTAAAGTGAAGAATGAGAAGGTCACAGGTACAACTGTGAAAATGTTGTGTTTAGGATTCCTAAAGATGGCTAAGTTCAGATTTCAAATAGGCAGTAATGTATGTTTGAAGAGGTGTCTACACTGAATTTTAATTCATAAGTTATCAGATTAAAGAAATTTAAAAGCTTGATAATAATGGAGAAAATTCTTAGAAAACCAAGATAATGTAATGATTCACTCCAGTAACCATTTCAAAGGAACTAGAGAAGAAGGATCCATAAATTATGACAAAGAGCAGCTAGAAAATAACATGGTGTCAAGAAAGTTATCTGGCAAATGAAAGCAATTATAGTATCATTGTGGGTTAAAGGTATCAATTAAACCAAGCCTAAGCCAGTTGAAGAATAAATGTGAGCTAAGTTGGTGCTTAGGCACAATGGCTATTATGCTAACTGAGATACATCAGACAGAAAAAACAAATATTGTATGATACCACTTAATATGTGGCGTTTTTAAAAGCTGAACTTGTGAAGACAGAGAGTAAAATGGTGGTAACAGAGTGGCTGGGAAGTAGAAGGATAGGAGAGATGTTGTTTAAGAGTACAAACTTAACACTGAGTATCAAACAAGTCATGGAGGTCTAATGTACATTACAGATAATATAGACAACAATTTATGTTATAGTCATCAAATTCACTGAGCCTAGATTTTAATTCTTCTAACTAGAAGAAATGACAATTGTATGACATGATAAAGATGCTAATTATCATTACTATGGTAATAATACTATAATCAATAATTATAATAAAAAAATCCAATCAACATGTTGTATACCTTATATTTACAAAATATTACTTGTCAAATATATTTCAATTTAAAAAATGATTTAGATGGGTGCCTGGGTGGCTCATTCAGTTAAGCATCTGACTCTTGATTTTGGCTCAGGTCATGATCTCAGGGTTGTGGGACTGAGCCCTGCATCAGAGCCCACTTAAGATTCTCTCCTTCTCCCTCTGCCCCTCCCACCCCATTGCTCATGCTCTCTCTCTCTCTCAAAAAAAAAAAAAACAAAACTTTGTTTTTAAATGATTTCATGTACTCACTAGAAGAGGATGAGGTCTTTAACAATAAACTTTAGTAGGAATTTAATATATCATACTTATATGTTTACGAAAATATTACTCTAGAATAGGAAAAATTGAATACGTAGGAAAGATAATGAGATTACAGCAGTGTAGTCTATGTTAGGGTAACAGTGAATGATGCATTAGTAAGTGAAAATGAGAACAGGAAATAAATCATTTTTCTTTGCTCAGTACTGGAAAAAGAGTGTCAACTGCTGAAGAATACATTAAAAATAGTCTTTGAGAAAGAATAATGTTTTGATAAAAATGAGGAGGTGGAAAAGAATTGCAAATAATGTAGGAATTTCAAGAACTGTACTTAAATTGAACTTGGATATCAAGGAGCAGAATAAAAGTGGTCATAATTTCAGTAGCTTTCATAAAATTACACTTCTTGTGCCTTATACCAAGTTTATGATCATTCAATATAATAACTTTATTAAATAAAAGTATTAAAATACGTAAAAAATACAAGGTCTCCAAGTCGTGACTAGAATTTAGACAGCATGCATATGTATGTTTAATCTGAGACACGCTGACCTGAAAAGGACAAAATTATAGTATTTTTAAAATAATGTTTACAAATACAAAATTTTCTAAAATTTTCTAGTAAGTTGCTCTCAAAAGATCTATTTTCTGAGTAGTGAGAAATAAAATACTTAATACTAAAACAATTTTTGAAAGACAGATTATATATAGGAAATAGTGTATAGACTGCTACACAGATTTTGGAATTATAAAAAAATCCTGCCCTTATTATTCTGAGGAGAGCATTAAGGAGATTTGACAGATACAGTTTATGAAAGATTGAGGTGGTTTACAAAATGTGATTTATTATAAATAACTCATAATGCACTTTGCATCACTAAGACAGTTTTTTAAAATCTAGCCTTTGGATATAAATAGACATGTATAATAATTAAACTTAAAGAAATAACTTAATATTTTGAATATCTGTTTTATCTGTCTCTGCATAAACCAAAATATATAACAATTTTTCTTTGGTATTATTTTATTCTATTTTATTATAGAATCTATTTTGTCACTTGGTAAATTTATAACTAAATGCACTAAGGCAATGAAAAAAGATAATCAGGTAAGCATTAAAATTAAACCAGTTCAGGTAGGTAATCTTATCATAAATAGCAGTCTCTCTGAGATCTGCATTTCTGTAACTAATCAATAGTTTAGCCAGTGCTCAAATGGGAGTAGAGAGGCAAGTTCAGCAAATTAAAGCTGAGAAGCATTACACATTAAGAAAAAATAAAAGAAACAATAAATTTCAGGAGTAATAATACAAATATTTGTTAACTATAAAATTGATCTTAGAGGTGAAAACACCATAGCCTTTTTGGAAAAAAAAAAAGATTTTATTTATTTATTTGACAGAGAGAGAGGGAGGGAGAGTGCACAAGCAGGTGGGGCGGCAGAGTGAGAGTGATGTGGGGCTTGATCCCAGGACCCTAGGATCATAACCTGAAGAGAAGGCAGACGTTTAACTGACTGAGACAAGCAGGCGCCCCCAACATTGCCTTTCTTTTTCTTTTTCTTTTTTTTTTGAGATAATTCCTACAATGTATGAACTTTAAAGAAGGATATGAGCAAGTCTATATAGACATGAGTTTTCATTACTCTAGGGTTAAATATGGGAGTGAAATGGCTGGGTTGTATGGTAGCTTCATATGATTGTTGATAGTTTTATTCATAACAGCAGCAAACTGAAAACAACCCACGTGTCCATCATGAAGTGAATAAATACCCAGTATGTGGTATATCCATAAATGACTACCACAATACTGTTTAGTAATGAAGAGCAATGACTACTGACATTTGCAACAACACAGATGAATTTAAGTCATTTTGAGTAAAAGAAGCCAGATATAAAAGAGTATTACATATTGAATAACTGCATTTCTATGAAATTCTGGAAACACAAGCTACTAGTGAAGTGACAAAAATCAGATTGGTAGTTGCCTGGAGCTGGGGGCAGAGGGAGGAACGGCCATCAAAGGGATACAAGGAAGGTTTTGGGGATGATGAAAATGCCCTGTATTTTTATTGTGTTGGTGGTTTCACAGATGTACACAACTGTCAAATGCATTGAATACTAAATAGATGCAGTTTATTATGTAATTGTAAATTACATAAAGTCCATTCTAAAAAAAAATAAAGAAGGACATGAGGCAGACTGCTGGTTCCTACTGTATGTTATTTGGATAGCTAAGGTTATGTTGAAGCTTAAAAACAAAACAGCAACAACAAAAAGCTACATGGCACTACTTATTATGACAAGGGTTTATTTCTCGACTATGCAAAGTAGGCTATGACTCCAAGCAACTTTTCAAGGCATTTCAAAGGCAAAGGCTTATCGTTCCACCTTTTTATTAAGAAGCAATTTACATGATTATTCCAGGAGAGGAAAACATCTCAGGTAGGAAATTAGATGCTTTGGCCTGGAAGTTGTTTATACTCATAACCCGTTAACCAGAATTTGTCATGCAGCCCCACCCCAACTGCAAAGGGACTAAGAAATGTGATTTTCTATGTACCCACAAAGGAAAGATAATTAGATATTGTAAACAACAAGATTTTTATAACATACCTAAACCATATGGATATGGAGACTTTCTCTGTATATTCACTCCCTTTGTATCATACTTGAAGTGCAACTATTAGCACTTTTCTTTTTTAATCTGTCCTGAAAAGTCTTACCATGATACTTTTGATCTTTAATGTAAAGTGAATAGCTGAATAATATTCTAACACATATATTGCTCAATTTATTTAACTAGTCCCCTTTTTTGGAGTAAAAGGTATATTTGGAAGTTTCCTATTATAAACACTGCTGTGGTGATCATCTGTATAGATGGCTGTTTGCTGGAAATAATTTTTAATATTACATTATTAGTTATCTAAAATGATGCATTTTTTTCCTGTCAATTTAATGTCCAAATAAAATTGACTGAAGCCCCCATTATCTATACTGCAGAAAGTCCAGTGCTCTTGCCAGTCAGTCACTTCTGGACCAAAGTCTTCCCGCCTCTGAATTCATTACAATGCTTTTCTCAATTGTTCCACTATCTTACTCACATGCTGACCCCACCCTAAAGAAATCAAGAATTCGGGGCTGTCATATATAATAGAACTTTAAAGTTTTGTGAACATGACATAAAAAATTACATCATCTTACTGCCTGTCATAGTCAAAGGTGAAATTGCGTATTTGTCTTTCCTATCATTGGAAAGCTTTTTTGGACACCGTGATATTGATCCCTGATATTCACTGAGCACATTACTCCTTTTACAGGTTCATATTCTCACTATAATTCTAGGTTTCCTTTCTTATTCCTTCCCATCCATCCATCTCTCCTTTATCCACTTTCAAATTTCTTTTCGAACTGTGCCCTAGAATCACTTTTATATATGCAAAATCATTGCTACATAGATAAGGACTGCTCTGAAATTGAGGTATTTTTTTTCTTCCCCCTAAAAAATCACTTGCCTTCCTTAGAAGTCAGTTCTGGTTTAAAACTATGATTTTGACTGGACGCAGCACTATGTCACGGTGTTTGGAGGTTTAAATTTGCTCCTAACTAAAACTGTTCTTTAAGCAGACCCTGGTATAAAACTATACACGGATCTTAGCCAAAAGACCAAGAAGTTTTATATACAAAACTATATAATTCATGTTAGTTATTACTTATAACAAAGAACATTTCCCCCATGCTTCCCTATGCTTTTGCTCTTATTCAATCCTTTATCATCTATAAAATCTTATAAAAATGAAATGGTTATTTTTCCTCAGATTTTGAGATTTTTATCATAGGTTATTTTTTAAGACATTTCAACATCTTATTGTTTCGTAATTACATTAGCACCACTTATTTAGACTTTCTGTAAATTTTACTGTGGTCAATGATATCCTATGTTTATTTTACAAATCTTTTCCCCATTGCTGCCAATTCATATCCTGTGGTCTTTAATTTTTTCCTAAAAGGATTATAGAAATAGCATACTCTCTGACTCTTTGCATGTCAACCAATGCCCTTCTCTTGTCTTCCCATATAAAAGACAGCCTGACGGGTTATGTCACAGAGGGCATGCAAACGTTTTTACACATAATGCTGATAATGAGCCCTTGTCTTCTAACATTTAGTGATGCAGAACAGCTTAACGTCAACCTCATTATTTCTCCATTTCTGTCTGCTTGACTGTAGGTTTTCTTCTTTATTAATTTTTTTGTTTGTTTAAAGCAAACTGATCTTCATCAGTGTTGCTTACTATTATTAACTCATTTAGTCTCTGCACTAAAATCTCTCTTCAGACAGCGATTTCCTTTTTAAATTTATTTACCCATCTTTTTTGTTTATGCTGATTATTGTTTGGTTACCTCTCCTAACACCCTCCCTACCTCTCCACCTCTATCAGCACTTGTGGTTGTTCCTCACACACTGCAAACACATCCCTACCTAAAGATTTTATATTTACTTTTGCTTTTGTCTGTAACACTCCTCTATCTGGCAGCCACATGCCCAGTCTTTTCTCCAGTCTTCTATCGAGTTTCCTCCAATGCCACTTTCAAAGATAACACAGATACTTCAACAAAACTAGCATATCAACATCCACTCGCATGGAAACCCACACTCCCAATGCACTTTATAACTTTGCCTTTCTTTTGTTTTTTTGTTTGTTTTTTTTTTAAGATTCTATTTATTTGTCAGAGAGAGCACAACTAGGGGAGGCGGAAGGGAGAGCAGGCAGAGGGAGAAGCAGGCTCCCCACCGAACAAGGAGCCCGATGTGAGACTTGATTCCAGGATCCTGAGATCATGACCTGAGCCAAAGACAGACGCTTAACCGACTGAGCCACCCAGGCATCCTTAACTTTGCCTTTCTTAACTCCATACCACTTCCTACTACCTACCATGTTTTATACTTTTTTGTGTGTATTTCTCCTCAGATAATTCCTGCCATTATATATCCTATATGAATTCTTTGAATTTTTTTCTCAAATTTACCTGTTAATGCAATGCCTCCTTGAATAAAATTGAAAATACGGGTTAAACTGAGATTAAAAGTAAATTCAAGGGCCACCTGGGTGGCTCAGTCAGTTAAGCATCTGCCTTCAGCTCAGGTCATGATCCCAGATTCTTGGGATTGAGCCCTGTATCAGGCTCCCTGTTCCTTGGGAAGCATGCTTCTCCCTTTCCTTTTGCCAGCAGCTCCCCCCCAGCTTGTGTTCATGTTTGTCTGTTTGTTTTTCCCCTCTCTCAGTCAAATAAATAAATAAAATCTTTACCCCCCCAAAAAAAGTGAATTCAAGAGAGAAAGTGAGACCTAAATAAAATGGATCAGTCATTGCTAAAATTTTTGCCTTTGTGTTTGTTCTTTTACAGCCAACCATAGTTAATTTATTAAATAAACCTTTTGTTAACTCACAAGAATATCCTTACAAAGAATTACCATTAGCTTAGTATATTATCAATGTCATGTTTAAAAAGTCACAGAGATCACAATGACATTACTAATTTCTATCAACTCCAATACCAGGAGCAGTTTTAGAAAATTCTGATTTATCGTTTCAATCAAATTTGACTGTTAGCTCTTAATTTGACCATTAAGAATTCTCTCACAGGATACACTAGTCTCCAACCAATGATTTCCTAAATTCAGTAATTTTGGTGAAATTCTATCAAGGATCTAAAACAGACTTTTCCTTTTGATATGGTACATCATTAATTTGTTTGAAATTTCCTCACTCTGATCTTGTTAACTTTGTCAATTTAGGAATATAACCAGATTTAAAATGGAATAAGAATGTAAAACTTTTAATGATTACTACATATCCAGAACATAATATGTCAACTCCTAAAGTAGTGGTCATGGTTAAATGAGTAATAATTTTAATAATTGTAACAGTTAATATGTATTGGCCCTTAATTTAGTTATGAACTTCATATATACAATGAACATCACATTTATTTTTTCATTAAATACTTATAATTTTGTGGAGTTTTTTTTTTTTTTTTTCCTGAAATGAAAGTAACAGGTACACAATAATGTTGCTGGATATGGCAGTACTATCCTGTGAATTCAGGTCTGAGTATAGAGCCCAAGCTTGATTTAATCAATTTTATTCACCACACTGTTCCATATAATTATCCATTTCTTTTGCCTGAGCAACAACTGCTTCAATATTGATGACATCTGATCTTGCTTTTATTTTGATTTTTTTTTTCTTGTGGAGTAGGAAAAATGTAGAGGACAGATGGTAACTCCAAAAAAAGAAATTCAAATACTAATCAGGAAATACAAACCTGAATAAGTTTCTCGATTGTCTTTTATAACAATAATAACAGCAAGAAATAATTGTTTTAATTTATTGAGAATTCATTATGAGACATACTTTTAATCAATTATTCTATATGGCTTATATATAGAATATTTATAATATTTATTTTATTTATATTTCAATATTTAGTATATCTTCACAGGAAGTCTATTTTAACACTTTACAGATTGAGAAACTCAGGCAAAAAAAGTATATGTGTATGTGTGTGTTTGTGTATCTACAACCATATATTCCCTCGTTCTGACTTAAGAGACATACTGAGTTTTCTGTTTCTTAACCTCAATAATACCAAAGTCAGCATGTGTGTGTCAACACACTGGTTGTATTATGAATAATTCTGCCGTTAGTGAACTGACAAATTTTGACCAGTGTTTTCTGTTTGTTCTGGCTACAACTAAGAATATATACTGGCATATCAGGGGTAGCGTTGCACAAACCAGACTGTAGAACATGATATATGGTACAATAAAACTATGAAGCTCGTGACTAGGACCAGTAAAATAATGTATGTTATATAAGGCACAGAAAAATTTTGTCTGGAAGTACATCAGAAAGCACAGTTTAGTAAAATATAAAGTTCTAATGCATAGTTGCAGACGCCTGAAGAACAGTTAAGCTAAGAGCATAGTATCGTGAATGTTTTCAGAAATCTATGAAAAATTATGATACTATCATAGTAATTACAGGTACAGGTCGTTTTTAATATTTTTATGAACTGTTACACTTTATTATAAATCTTTTATTATTTGAAAATATCCTGCAAAATATTTAAGACTCAAAGTGGGCAAACATGATAAAGATGCTAAAAATGGTCATGGTTAGTAAACCATTCCTGATGATCTTTGAAGGGAGTTCAACATGTTAGTTTGGCAAAGAACTGTCTTAATCCAGTTGTTTGTAAACTGACTCTTAGTATTATTAAATTTATTTATTTTTCTTCAAAGCAATGTCATGGCCCGTAACAGTTACCCTCCAATCTCTTGATTTTCAAATTCACACTTCTCACTCAAAATAGAAAGTTTCCTTATATTATCAGTATAGCATGGAATCTTGGAGAATGATGACAAAAGAAGGAATCATAAGTCAATAAACTGTTAAATGATCAGTATTACTGAATGACTGAGACTGACCACCCACCACTGAAAACTAATCATACCTGAAAATACTTGTTGTAGAATATTCACTTTCTTTCCAATTTAGGATTTAATGATTAATTTACAAAAAAAATCACCTCATTGGTTAGTCTTTCATTTTGGATTCAATCCTGATTAATCTATTGCCATCCCAACAAATGGAATATCCAGAAAAAATATTTTTTTAGGTATGTTCATGTTCACCTATGTTGAAATGAGTAATGCCTTTTAAAAAGTACAGCTTATTAGATATCTGGAACTTATTCAACTGCTTTACACATATAACAACAAAATTAAAGTCGTATATATGGTTATTTTTCTCTGAAGAATACGATAGCAACTTTTACAACATGATACAACTTTTACAGCAGCTATTATTAACAGTGTTAGGAAGAATCATCCAATGTTAACTTAATATCATGTGAATATTAGTTTTATAAAAGCTTTATCTCTAAAATTAGAAATTATTTCTTTTAGGAAGTATATCAGCTGATTTCAACCACATAATTAAACATTTTGACATATAAAATATTAAATATTTTAGGACTGCATTGGAGAAAATAGCTAACATTTGGGTAAACGGCATAATTTGAACAGTTTAATGTATTAATTGAAATACCAGAATCTGAATTCAGACAGATCTTGGTTTAATGTGGAAGCAATATCACTTTTAATGTCCACACCTAATTCTATTCATTAATTAAATGGGACTAACTGTCCTATAGTGTGAATTATGATAATACTATACAGAATACACTATTATAATAACATTAAATTATATACATACATATTCTATACAGTATTCATATATGTGGCACAAATTACCACAAACATATTGACTTAAAACACCACAAATTTATTATTTACAATTCTGGTGGTCAGAAATCCAAAATGGTCTCACTGAGCTAAAATCAAGATGTTGTCAGAGCTGTGTTCCTTTCTGGAAACTTCAGACTTGCTTTAACATCTACAGGCCACCTACATTCTTTGGCTTGTGACCCTCTTTTATCTTCAAAGTCAGCAATGGCAGGTTGAATCTTTCTCTCATTACATCACACTGATACGATCACTGACTTTTTTGCTTTCCATTTTCATTTATAGGGACTCATGATTACACTGGGCCCCTGTGGAATCCAAATTAATCTCCCCATGTAAGGTCAGGTGATTAGCAACCTTAATTCAATCTGCAACCTTAATATCTCTGATATTATAGGACTATTATGTTATATATTATATGTAATTATATTATATACACAACCTAATACTATATATATATATATATTTTTTTTAATAACATATACCACAATAATGTAGCAACCTCAGGACCATACAAGAGTAAGATTCTATTGCTCTTACATCCAGGATAGTTACCAAAATACCTCTGCCATTCCTGGTTAAGCTCACTCACATGCCATCAGTGAACTGTTTCTGGTCTAATCTAAGATGGCTCTGGCTGAGACCACCTGGACCACATGTCTTTTCTCCAAATGCTTTTCATTCTCCATCAGGCTAGCCTAGGGAGATTCTCACAGAAATTCCTGATTAAGAAAAGTGAGAACAAGCCCCATCAGGGTTAAGTCTATTCGCCCTCTGCTTATGTTCTGTTTGCTAACATCTCACAGACAAAAAAAAGGCACATGGCTCAACATAGGATCAGAATGAAAATGTATTACAAAGTGATATGGCAAATGGCGGGGGGGGGGGAAGAAAGAATGAAGAACTGGGGCCATTTTTGCAATCTATTACTAGGCATTTAGCTTTACTGAAGACTGTTACCTTAGGAAGGTAACATATTTAATGCATATTATATGCCAGGCAATTCTAGGCAGTAGGGAATCAACTGAGATAAGAGAAAATAATTTTAGTCAATATTACTTTAATTGGATGATTAAATCATTACTTTTTGTTATCTTTTCAAAGAACCAGTATTTGAGCTGGTTGATTTCTATTTTATTCCTATTTTATGTTTCATCTATTTCATTTATTTCATTCTTTTTGTTTTAGGTTTAGTTTACTCTTCTCTTTCCAATATGTTAAGGTGAAAAATTAGATCATTTTGAGATCTTTCCCTTTCTCTCTCTTTTTCTATGTAGATATTTAAAGCTAAAATCTTCCTCTTAAGCACTGATTTCACTGCATTCCATAAGTTTTGGTATGTTGTGTTTTTCATCTTCATTCCTTCATTTATTTCAAAGTATTACCTGACTTCTCTTTTGGTTTCTTCTTTGACTCATTGGTTATTTTTAATTATTTAAAAAGTTTCTAGATTATCTGCAAATTTCCCCAAATTTCCTGCTTTTACTGCCTTCCAATTTCATTCTATTTTGGCTGGAGAATATATTTTCTATTATTCCAATCCTTTTTACATTCTTTGAGAGTTTTATGGTCTAACATACAGTCCACCTTGGAAAATGTTATGTGCACTTGAAAAAGAATATGTATTCTGCATGTGTTATATGGCATCTTCTATAGACTTCTGTGAAGTCCAGTTGCTTTATAGTGTTGTTAACATCTCATTCCTTGTTTTATTTTGTCTATTTATTATATCTATTATTGAAAGCATGGTATTGAAGTCACCGATTTATATTGTTTAACTGTCTACTCTTCCCTTTAATTCTGTCTGTCAGGTTTTGTTTCATGTTTTGGGACTCTGTTGTTAAGCACACATATGCTCACAACCATTATATCTTATTGATGGGTGGATGCTTTTATAATTAAAAAATGTCTTTGTCTGTAGTAACAATGGTTTTCTTAAAGTCTAGTGGTCTCATGTTGTTATACCAAGTCTAGTACTTTTTGGTTACTGTTTGCATGATAGATCTTTACCTATCCTCTTACTTTCAAATTATTTGTGCCTTTAAATCCCAACTGTATCCTGTAGACTATATACAGTTGGATCATATTTTCTCATCCATTTTGGCAATCTCTGCTTTTAATTGGAGTGCTTACTCAATTTACATGTAATGCAATTATTCATAATGCAAGATTTATTTGCCATTTTGCTACTTGTATTCTATGTGTCTTATGTATTTTTTTCTTCCTCTACTTCTCCAGTATAGTATTCATTTGACTTCATTTCAAGTTTTTGGTTGATTTCCAGTTTTCTGAAAAACTTGATTGTGAAATTTTTGTAGGTTTATATGTTGCTTCCATGGGAAAAATTCAGTTTTGGAGGTACTTAATCATTTTTGATGATACCACACTCATCATTAGATTTTGTTCTTTGCTCTCTACTCCATCACTTTCTTCAGTATAACTACGTGCTCACATTTTTCCATGAGGTAAATTCTTTTGAACCCATTGTTCTGACAGCTATACTCCAAATATTTCGTTGCAGCTGCTCAAAATTTCTTTCCATTCTTGTTCTCATTTATTGCTCTCCTACCTTCTCCTAAATCTGACATTCATTTTCAGCACTCCATCAAAATAGCAAATGTCACAGTCATCTGAATTCCGTATTACTACACTAAATATTTGTATTCAGGTGGTATTTTATATATTATACTTCGTTCTCATCTAACCTGAGTACTCAGTAACATCTGAAGAAAAGTAAAACTTTCTGCTCCCTGATAAAATGTTTCATTTGTCTTCTGGGACACCCTAGTCAACTGAGTTTCCTTGTACCATACTTCTCACTCCTTGCCCGTATTATCTAATGGTTCTCTCTCTTTGCCTTGATGATTATTATTGAAAAATTCTGAGGATCAGTCCTTGGTTATCACCATGTATACTCTCTATTAGCAATGACTTCCTCTTAAGGTATTAAATGCTATGTATACATTAACAACCCTTATATCCAGTTGAGATTTTTCCTCTCATATTACAGATGAATAGCAGCTCTATCTGCACTCTTCCCAATATCACATGGTGTTGTAACTACATTCTGCAAGTGACTTAGATTTTTCTTTTATTTTTTTTTAAGGAGGAGAAGAGCGGAGGGAGAGGGAGAGAGAGAATCTTAAGCAGGCTCCACCCTGACACAGGGCTCGATCTCACAACCCTGAGACCATGACCTGAGGCAAAATCAAGAGCCAGATGCTTAACCAACAGAGCCACCCAGGCATCCCTCAGACTTTTCTTAAGTTACAAATCATGTATATATTATAGAATGTTTGTTTAGTTTTACCTATTTTAACTCAAATGGATAGATTAATACTCCTCTGTGATACGCTTTTTTACAACAGTTAAGTGTATGATTGTTCATATTTTGCTCATAGCATGATCTTTTTGTTCATCATTCTACATGTATATTAGGTATATATTGGGTATTTAGATTTTACTTTTAAGCAAAGTGTGTCTAGACTGTGACATATCTGAAATATTACTCTGTTTATAAGCTAACAAGTTAGCCTGATATAGTTTCACAGATGCTGGCAGAAAACAAAGGATTCCTGGGTCAGATAAAAATGACTTTATTATTCATAGCACAGCAGAGAGTATGAGTTTCATGTTGTCTTTGGTTGCTTTTGTTCTCAGGTACCTTCAAGGCAATTTAGACACAGGCCTAGATGAACGCTGAGCATACAGTGGTTTTATGTCATAGCTCAAGAACTTAAGCTTTTGTAGAGTGCTTCTAGCAAAACTACACTGTCTTTGCTTGGGAGGAAAGCATCTTTACTATAATTTCCATGAAGCAAATCTACTTTCTATACCCTGATAGACAACATCTTAATTTCTCTCAAAAAGCAGAATAGATAAATTATGCTATGAGGACACAAAAGAATATATGTATGTGAATAAATAAATTATAAGCAAAATATGATGAAAGATATTCCTAATATTAAGGAACACAAGAGAATATCAATTATTCTACACGTTTTAGGTTAAAATAGGCAAAACTCTAGGTGTTCACCATATAAATATGCTTAGATAGTCCAAAACAAAAACTGATATATGTAGATATGACATGAGGAATTTTCTCCCAACAAAGTAACTATTCAAATCTTTTATTAAAATTTACATTAGATTTCATGTGTTTTTTTATCCTGATTTATAGGAGTTTCTACTATACTATGGATTATTACATTTTGAAAATTTTGTCAATATACTTGTGGTTCCTTTTATGTTTTGCTTTCAAAGAATACATCCTTGAAAATAATCTACATGAAAACCTTAGAGCCATAACCTACTCACTGGCAAAGACATACATTTTATTTTTCAAAGCCCTAGATTTAAATCCTAGCTGTTATTTCATAATTTATGGCATATGTTTATAAACTCTAAGCATTATTTAACAAATTAGACTAGCAATACCTATCTACCAATAATTTTGTTATGATGAAAGAAGAATTTGCAAATGCCCAAAACAAAAATGTTCTAATTACAATCAGATTCTAGAAAAATTTAATTAGTTTCATTTCTGTAGTTAATTGGTATGCATATGGAAGTTGCTTAACAAATACCAGCAAATTACTATGCAGAGATACTAGCAAAAATGACAGGAAAAAAATCATCTAACATTATTTACAATTGATATGTCTAGTATCGAATGATAAATTTGAAGAGAAGTTATCTATAAATGACATTTTGGTTCTCACTTTTGTTATATTCCTTTTTCTCCTACATTTTTGACTTTTTGTCATGAATAATTTTACATTACCATATATTTTAAAATAGAAAATATAATGAAATAATGTAATTTCTAACTCAACTGTATAGAGCTTATTTCTGAAATGTGTCATAAAATGCATTTAAGTAATATATTGTTATAAAGTTCAATGTTTATCATATTTTTAAAGTTATAAAGGGCATAAGGTTTTATGTATATAATATTCTCACATTTTTTTTCGAGAAAACTATATAGTGAATTTTAATTCATGCTTCCTTAAAGTGTTTATGAATACTCAATATAAAAATTAATCTATACATTTTGAAAGTTCCATTCTGCCTGACCATTTTTTGATAAAGTTTAATAATATTGACATTTTACTAATAATAGTTAACCAGACTTGAAAAAAGTAAACCTAACTAGTTTACTTCTGTACTGAAGTTATAACTTTTTAAATCATTTAGCTTTAGAATAATAATAAACCTTTCCACTAAGATAGTGATAAATTTTACTAAGGTCTCCAGTCATTAATACATACAGATTGTATTTTAACATCAGCAGTGGTTTAATTCAGACATGTTAGTATCCCTGATTTTAGAAGGCCAAAAATAAGTTTAAATAAAAATATGAAGGTAAAATTTAGATATATGCCATTTCTTGATTACTTGTTTTAGCTTTTAATTTCATCATGCAGTTGTTTATGTTTCCTTTTTGTTAGAGGGATGCTTATAATAACTCAAACTACAGCTTCCTATAGAAATACATGACAATGATTATTTATAGATTCATAATAGTATGTGTTTTATTATAGATAAAGTGGAATTATAATTAAAACATTTTAAAGATATATTTTATTTGGGGCATACCATAAGCTTAATAACAAAGCTGAGAGTATTTTTGGTATTATAAATCAATAATTATAATAAAATTATATTGTAAAATTATAAACTACTCAAGACATCTTATAGATTATATTTTAAATCCAATCACAGAGCAGTGAATTTGCTTTCAAGGGAAACATTTTCTAGATTTTAATTGGGTCAGCAGCATGTATTTGAACACAAAATGATAGAAAACAGCTTCAAAACACAAATTATATTTATTCTAGTTTTGTAGTATTGAATAGGATCTTATAAGAGAATCAGAAGGGAATAATAATGTAATATATCATGAGATTGTCCTTGTTCATCTATTTCTATATACAGATAAAATGACAGAATATGAATGCATTAATATTGAAAACAATAATATGATTTAAATTGAAATGATTTCATTTGGGAAGTATATTGTTATATCCATTATCATAAAATCTATACAAATGTAGCTTTAGTCTATATATAATTATCCATATATTGCTTTCTGAGTCACCAGAACCTCACAACAACAGTGCTTTATTAGTAGAAATGAGAGTTTTATGAATACCTAAGAATTGCAAGTGATATTAAATTTATTCATCAATTACTTACAGTAATTAGCATATATCATTATTATAATTACCATGTTTGGACAATATAATATTAAAATTAGTCCCTGATTTAACAACCTCAAATAAGCAAACATATGTACCACTATAATATTAAGCAAATGGACTATAAAAGCTTTCATTACAAAATAATGAAAATGACTGTTGAACTAATTAAAATAACTTTAATTTATTAAAATAAAAATTATTCCTTACAATTTGTGTTACTTCTCTCTTAAAGTAGGAAGCAACTGAAGCGGAACAATAAAAATATAACGATTAGGTTAAATTCATTTAATATATTTACTGTAAACTAAGAGGTCTTCTGAATTTGTTAAAGAAACTGTTTCCTGTCTTTCTTTGCTGGGTATATTTGTATTATTATAATTTAATATGGTAACAAAACTGTTCAGGTTATTTTGTAGTAAGCTTCAACATAGAATCTGTAAGAATATCAGAACCTCGTTTGCCTTATTAGATGTGGTTTTCCAGTGATTTATTTTTTTTTAACACCTTCACACAATGAGAGATTGGAAGTTTTTCCAAATACCGCTAACAAATGCATACACGCTGTATCATATTTGGTGTTCTTTGTAGTAATAACTTGGTTAAGAGACAAGAAAAGAGACTCAAATTCATTAACTTTGAAGTCCCTAATTGAATATCAAAGGCATTGGTAGATTGCGGTCCTGAGTCCTTCACATTTTTGAAGTTACTCAAAATAGTAAGTCATTCTGTCATCAAAACAGTATTTATTGTGTGAAGACAGCAGAATAAGAAGAACCAGTAATCTGTCTCCCCACTAAGACAACAACTGCACTGTCAGAACCTATCTGATGTAATTATTATGGAACTCTGGAGCCATTTGAAGACAACTCCAAGGAAAGGCTTAGAAAGTAAATTGTGGTTAATTTCAGTCAATCTCAACTCTTAGAACAGTAGCAATTATTCATACTCTACCCCTAGATACAAGGCAAACAGTTGTTTAAGTGTCCCTAGAGCTCTTTGCATACAGGTTATGGGAGCTAGGATAAGCAAAAAAGGAAACTGTTCTCCAAATATTGGGGATCAGTGTTGTAACTTTGGAATGTTAAATATAATATCTGTGGTAACCATAGATAAAATAGCTATAGCATATACACATTAAAAAAATATATATATATGAGGAAGGAATTTAAACATTCCACTTCGAAAAATCAACTAAACACAAAAGAAGAAAGTAATAAAGGAAACAAGAGACCAAAAATGCTATCAGGCAGTTAGAAAACAGACAGCAAAATGACAAAAGTAATTTCAAAAAATAAAAATCATCAATTACTTTAATCATAAATGGATTAAACTCTAATCAAAAGTCAGAGATTGGCTGAATGGATAAAAACACATGATCCAAGAAGATTTTATCTACAAGGGACTCACTTTAGAACCAAGGATACAAATAGACTGAAAGTGCAAGGATGGAAAATGATATCCCATGCAAAAAAGAGAGCAGGGGTAGCTATACCAATATCAGACAAAATTTACTTCAAATTTTAAAAGGACAAATTTTATGAGGCACAAAAAGGACATTATATGTGATTGCAAGGTTCAATACAGAAAGCTATAACAATTTTAAGTATTTATACACCTAATGATAGACCATCAATATATATAAAAGCAAAAACTCACAGAATTAAAGGGAGAAATAAGCAGTTCTATAATAACAGCTGGAGACTTTATTTTCAATAATTAATAGAATAACCTACAGAAAAAAAGGATATAGAGGGCAAAATCAACACAATAAACCAACCAGATCTAATAGCCATATAAAGAACACATATAGAAAAACAGATACACATTCTTCTCAACTGTACATGGGACATTTTCCAGGATACAGCACACAAGTGGACACAAATTAACTTTCAATAAATTAAAAAAGACAGATTACATGCAAAGTATCTTTTCTGACCACAATGGGATGAAGTTAGAAATCTATAACAGAAAAGAAACTGAACGATTCACAAATTTTTGGAAATCACACAGCACATCCTTTAACAACAAAAAGATCCAAAAAGAAATCACAAGGGAAATTAGAAACTACTTAGAGATTAATGAAAATGAAACCAAAACATACCAAAACTTATCGGACAAGAAAAAGTCATGCTAACAGGGAAATTTGCAGCTATAAATGCTTATATTTAAAACAATAACAATTTCAAATCAACAAACTAACTTTATAACTCAATGAGATAGAAAGAGAACAAATTAACCTTAAGTTAACAGACAGAAGGAAATAATAAAGATTAGATCACAGATAAATAAAATAGAGAATAAACAACAGTGAAGAAAATCAATGAAACCAAATGTTGGTTCTCTGAAAAGATCAACAAAAATGACAAACCTTTAACTAGACTGACTAAGAAAAAAAGAAGACAACTCAAATTATTAAAATCAGAAATGGAAGTGGGAACATTACTAACAACTCTGCAGAAATAAAAAAGATTATAAAAGAATACTATGAACATTTGTAAGCTAAGAAATTGGATAACCTAGGGGACGCCTGGGTGGCTAGGCAGGTGGCTTAACCATAATGGGTTAAGCCTCTGCCTTAGGCTCAGGTCATGATCTCAGGGTCCTGGGATCGAGCCCTGCATCGGGCTCTCTGCTCAGTGGGGAGCCTGCTTCCCCCTCTCTCTCTGCCTGCCTCTCTGCCTACTTGTGATCTCTCTCTCTGTCAAATAAATAAATAAAAAATCTTAAAAAAAAAATTGGATAACCTAAAATAAAGGGACAAATTCCTAAAAACACAAAACCTACCAAGACTAACAACAGAAAAATCTGAATAGATCCATAACTAGTAAGGAGACTAAAGCAGTAATCAAAAATCTCCTGAAAAAATGTACCAGGCATGATGGCTTCACTGGTGAATTATACCAAACATTTAAGAAGAATTAATACCAATTCTTTCTCAAACTTTTTCAAAGAAAAATTGAGAGAAGGGAACATTTCAAAACTCATCCTAGGAGGTCAGCATTAGCCTGATAACAAAACCAGACAAGGATACCGTAAGGAAAGCAATTAAGGCCAATATCTCTAATGAACAGAAGCAAAATTCTTCAACAAAATATTAACAAACTAATTCAACAATAAAAGATCTTACATTTAAAGGATCACACAGTATGATTAAATGTGATTTATTCCAAGGATGCAAGGATGGTTCAACATCCATAAATTAATGTTATATACCACATTAACAAAATGAAAGATGAGTATCACATGATGACCTCAATAACTGCAGATAAAACATTGGATGAAATTCCATACCCTTGTATAATAAAAACATTTACCGAACTAGGAATAGAAGGAAACTTCCACAACATAATAAAAGCCATATCTGAAAAACCCATAGCAAACAACATAGTCAATGATAAAAGTTAAGAGCTTTTCCTCTAAGATCAGAAACAAGGCAAGTATTCCCAGTCTTACCACTGCTATTTAACATAGTAGAGGAAATTCCAGCCAGAGCAAGTAGTCAAGACAAAGAAATTAAAGGAAACAAAATTGGAAAGGAAGAAGTAAAATTATTTCTGTTCACAGATGATAGGATCTTCTATGTAGAAATCCATAAAAAATCCACAAAAAACCCTTGTCAAGAAGTAAATTTAACAAATTAGCATGTTACAAAGTCAATCCATTAAAATCAGTTGCATTTATACACTAATAATGAACAACTGAAAAAAGAAAATTACAAAACAATTCCATTCACAACATTTATCAATAAAAATAAAGTACTTAGGAATTATCTTCAGTAAGGAGGTGGGATATTTATAAAATAAAAGCTATAAAATATTGCTGAAAGAATTGAAAAAGACTTAAATATATAGAGATACATCCCAACTTCATTGATTAGAAAACTTTATATTGTTAAGATGTTAATACTACCCAAAGTGATCTACAGATTTAATGCAATTCTTTCAAAATCCTTATGATGTTTTTTTGCAGAAATAGAAAAACTGATCTCAAAATTCACATGGCTTCTGAAGGGACCCAAAATAGCCAAAGCAATCTTTAAAAAGAAAAAATCCAGAGAATTCATGCTTTCTGATTTCAGAACATACCACAAAGCTGAAGTAATCGAAACAGTGCAGTACTGGCATTGACAGCTGTACAAATCAAAAGAATACAGAGCCCCAAAATAAACCCTTGCACAGATGACGAAATGATTTTTGACAAAGGTGCCAAGATGATTCAATGGGGACAGGACTGTTTTTTTCCAAGAAATGGTCCTGAGAAAACTGGATATCCAGTTGCTAAAGAATGAAGTTGGACACTTAGCACCATATAGAAAAATTAACTCAAAATCAATCAAAAATCTACATTACATTTATAATATCTAAAACCATAAAACTCTTTTAAGACAACATAGAGCAAAAGCTTCACAATAATTCAGCAACAATTTTTTGGCTCTGATATCAAAGACAAACTGTACTTTATGAAAATTTAAAATTTTGCATATCAAAAGACTATCAAAAGAGTAAAAAAAAAAAAACAAAACACACACACACACAAAATAAGGGGCACTTGGGTGGCTCAGTTGTTTAAGCATCTGCCTTCAATTTAGGTTATGATCCTGGGGTTCTTGGATCAAGCCCTGCTCAGAGGGGAGTCTGCTTTTCCCTCTCCCTCTGCCCCTCCCCCAACTTGTGCGCCCTCTCTCTCTCTTTTTCAAATTAATAAATAAAATCTTAAAAAAAAACACAATATAAGACATAGTATTTGAAGATCATATATCTGGTAAGTGATTAATATCCAGAATATATAGGGAACTTCTAAAACCTAGCAACAATAAAACAAGCAGTTCAATTCTAAATGGACAAGTATTTGAACACATATTTCTCCAAAGAAGATATACAAATAGCTCAGAAGCACATAAAAAATGTTCAACATCACTGATCACTGGAGATATGCACATCAAAACTACAATGATACCACCTCACACTCATTAGGACGGCTATTAAAAAAAAAGAAAAGAAAAGAAAAACACAGAAAATAACAAGTTGGGTGAAGACATGGAGAAACTGTAACCCTAGGTAGGGCACTGCTGTAAGAATGTGAAATGGTGAGTGCTGTGAACTGTGTAAGACTGATGAATCACAGACCTGTACCCCTAAAACAAATATTACATTATATATTAATAAAATAAATAAATAAATAATTTAAAGAAAAGGATGTGAAATTGTACAGCCACTGTGGAAAACAAGGTGCTTCCCAAAAAAATTAAAAATAGAATTACCATATGATCCAGCAATTCAACTTCTGAGTATATACCCAAAAGATTTTAAAGCTGGGCCTCAAAGAGATATCTGCACTCCTGTGTTCACAGTAGTATTATATACAATAGCTAAAATGTGGAATCAAGTCAAGTGTCCATCACTGGATAAGCAGATAAGCAAAATATGGTGTATACATACAATGGAATATCATTTAGCCTTAAAAAGAAAGGAAATTCTGATACATACTATAACACGGATGGATTTTGAGCATATTATGCTAAGTGAAATAAACCAATCACCAAAAGACACAAACTGTAGGATTCTACTTATATGAAGTAATTAGAGTAGTTGAAATTATATAAAGTAGATATAAAGTAGAATAGTGGTTGTGTGGACTGAAAGGAGGAAATAAGAAGTTATTGTTCAATAGGTACAGAGTTTTGGTTTTGAAAGAGGAAAAGTGTTACTGAGATAAATAGTGGTGATGGTTGCACAACACAATGAGTATAATTAATACCCCTTAATTCTACACTTAAAACAGTTAAGATGGTAAACTTTGTTACGTGTATTTTAGTTCAATAAAAAATTTGAAAAAAAATATTTATTTATTGCTATGCTAAGTCCTGGGCATGTGAAGTGGAAATAAATGATAGGCTTGATAATTAACTTTATGGAATTAAATTATATCCAACAAGCTAGACTTTAGTTGCTCATGTAGGACTGCTAACTGGGGTTTAGAAACTAAGGACATTTATTAATTCAGCACTCAAGAACATTCTAAACTGAAGCCCTTTCCTCAGACTGCCTATAATTTAATTAATATTTATTGAATTTCAAATTAATGAACATTGTCTACGAAGTTGAGAGGTAAATGATTGATGGCCACTATATGCAATAAACATGCTATTGAGAGAGAAGTAATATAAATATATGGAAAGCATACATAGTATAATTTCACAATTTCTTTAATTGAAATAAGAATATAACATCAGTGGATGTTAAAGTTCAGAGGCTACTGGTATTTTAGGAGAAAAAGATGACTAAACAAGCAGGTATTCAGCTATGAATGCATTTGTTTTATACAATAAATACATACCGATCTCTTATACTATGGACTAGGACATAGCACAGAAGAAATAATATGGAGTTTCAAACCTCATGAAACTTGCAATTTAATGGAGAGGCAGGCAGAAGATCAAGAAAGATAGAAAATTTGGGCATCTGGGAGGCTCAATCAATTGAGTGTCTGACTCTTGTGTTTAGCTCAAGTCATGATCTCAGGGTCCTTCAATCCAGTCCCAAGTCAGGCTCCCCACTCAGCATGGAGTCTGCTTGGGATTCTTTCCCATTTCCTCTCTCTCCCTCTCTGCCCCTCCCCACACACAAGCAAGCATGTGTGCGCTCATTCAGTAACGCACTCTCTCTCTCAAATAAATAAAATCTTTTTAAAAAGATAGGAAATAAGTAGATTTAAAAAACATCAAAAAAACATCATCTTGGGCTGATAAGAGTTTGGATTTAAAAAATCAGTATAAAAAAAATCAGTATAACTAGTTAAAAATTATTCTATTTTGCTAATTCAAGAAATGCTCTCTGATAAAGTAATGTTGGAACAGAGATTTAAAGCAAGTAAATGTATGTAGCCAAATAGAACTGTTAGAAGGACCAGATAAATACACAAAATGTTTAAATGGAGATCCAAATAAAATCTGGAATTAAAATAGTTTAAAATAGGGACGCCTGGGTGGCTCAGTCGGTTAAGCGGCTGCCTTCAGCTCAGGTCAAGATCCCAGGGTCCTGGGATCGAGTCCTGCATCGGGCTCCTTGCTCTGCAGGGAGCCTGCTTCTCCCTCTGCCTGCCCTGCCTGCCTCTCCCCCTGCTTGTGCGCACTCTCTCTCTCTCTGACAAGTAAATAAATCTTAAAAAAAATAAAATAAAAATTAAAAAAAAATTTTTTTTAATAAATAACAAAATAGTTTAAAATATAACAATTTTTGAGTAAGAATGAGGAAATATTTCAGTCGACAAAAATCACAACCAACAATAAATAATCCTCCACCCATCTCTCCTTGGACTGACTAAAATTAACAAGTAAACAAATAAACTAAATTTTAAAAGATATTTGGTTAATGTCTTCAGAAACCTGCTCAAGTAACCAGGACTCAGGGAACGAAGATTCTGAAAAGGGGAAACCTTTGAGAGGGAAGTGAGAGTATTTTTTTTTTTCCTTTTTTCATTGTCTTTATTTGGTAAAACTATGTAAACCTTAGTTGTAGAGTCTGAAGAGTTAAAATGAGAATGGACTCTACATAAAAGGAAGATATCCAAATAGTTGATCCAAATTTTCTCTGCATTCATGATTCGTGAAATGTACACTTAAACCACAAAAAAGTAACCATACCCACCATAAAAATGACTCAACTAGAACAGACTGGCAACAGCAAGTTACAAGGATGTAGATCAACTGAAACTCTCATATAATGTTGAGGTGTGTTGAATATGGAGCAACTATTTTGAAAAACTCTTGACAGTTTCTTATAAATTAAATATAAACCAAACTTATGACCAACCAATTAAGGTTTTCTTTTCCTTTACGCAAATGAAAATATGCCCACAGAAAGTATCATACAAAAATATTTATAGCAGTTTTATTCATATAGACAAAAATTGGAGGGGGCAATCAAATATCCACAAGCAGAAGATAGATAAGCACATTTTGCTGTATTCATGTAATAGGATATTATTCAGCAATCAAATGGAAAAAATGTTGACCAATATTATATTCAGCACAAAAAGTCAAACAAAAAAGAATATGCACTCTGTAATTCCTTTAATATGAGTGTCATAATAGGCGACACTAATCTCTGACAATGGAACTCCTAACAGTGTTTTTGTTTCTCAGGGCTCAGCAAGGAATGAGTAGAAACGGGACACAAAAGGATTTTCAGAGTTAATGAAAATGGTCCATATGTTCATAAGAGAGTTGGTGCTTCTATAGTTGTATGTGTATGTCAAAATTCATCAATCTGTACTTTAAATATGTGCACCTTATTGTATGTAAGTTACACATATGTTAAAATAAAATTTAGATAGACTGAAGATTTTTCGAGAATGAGTATTTTATCACTGGCACAGCTGAGACTTACCAGTGCATAGTTGTAACAAACAGATCAACTTTTAGTTGGCTTTATTACTAGTTTTAAATTTTTTAGAGACAAGATACTTTCTAATAACTGCCATTTTGACAGATCTTCCCCTCTCCACTGCAATGCGTACATCACTGCCAACTCCCTACTTCTTGAAATGGTCAATAAAGAACTTCACAATACATGTCTGTGCTAGCCTCAAAGTCCCACATCCATTTGTTCATCAGTGTTATAGAGGACAAAACATGCCAGGTGCAACTGCATCCATCCTTATTCCAGGAGTGAGAACCATCCTGATTTAGGTTGGAACATCCTGCATGACCTCAGTCCTTATTACCATAGTGCCTGGCACAGGATGAACCAGTCAGAACAAACAATAGGATTCGTGTTGGACAGAGTAACTTACACTTGCTTAGGGTAGTACTTCTGTAAACATGAGGCCTAGTACTGCCTTAGCCATTTTGTTGCCATCGGGCAAAATAATTTCTGGCGTCAAGCCAAATTATAACTGATATATATAAAAGAAATATATAAAAGAACCACAGAAAAATGGACCCAGATTGTAATCTATTTGTGACAGAAGCCAGTCATACTTCTGGATTTTCAATACAGCTCATAATAACTCCTTATTTGAGATAGGTTATGTTTTCTGCTATTTGTTAAACTAGGAATCATAACTGCTTCGAAGAGAAATAATTCTGCTTTATTTAACTGTATAATACCAACATTCTTTTATAGAATAGGCTTTTAAATTAATAAAGTTAATCCAGATTTTTTATGACTTGAGAATTTAAAAAAATAAAGGGTAAAGTTTTGTTTTCTTTTCAGTTCTGCACAACTTAACTGAAATAATATTTTATTTGAAGATTTGGTTGTTCTAAATTTTGTGTTTGGTTCTGAAATGTGAAAGATAATGCCTGGTGTATAAATACTATAACAAAAAAGATATGCCTTAGCTTTGCTGCTTTCTATTTTCATGCAGTTAATGGAGCCTGTTTAGCTGTCTCTTTTTCATTTCTTCAATTTTATTTTATTTTTTATCATTTGCAGGTATCTTCTCTGGCATTTTTTTTCTTTGACCTGTGAACAATCCACTTTGACAATGATATCTTGATTTTGTAAATAATTCTGTGGCTCCTTAGTGCAGGGGTAGGTCACAAGTGGTAATAATGAATTTACCTCTTATTCTACTTGTGTTCTTGTCTCTGGAATGCTTAGACATAATTACAAATGTCACTCAAAGAGTTGATGTTTCACCTCCAGTGATAAGATTTTGTGTGTTGAAGTCACCTTCTAGCTTGCTGACATTTTCATTAATAAGAGAGAAAAAGAAAAACCTCTTAGCTTAAGTGGAGACACCATGACTATCAACAATATTTTGCATCAAGAGCCCATTAACTTTTACAGTTTTAGCTCATGGGACTATGATTATGATTGAGGCATGCTATTTTTACATACTTTGAGAGTCCTAACAGAACATTACATACCTCTATTATGGCTTTATATTTCTAAGTACTGATTCAAATCAGAGATATTCAATAATGTTACCCGATGTTTTCTTCATATATTATCATTTCTTAAAGGAAAACATGTTTTCAATATTCTTCCACATGTTTAATAAAGCTACGAGTCCCAAATCACAACTTATTTATTTTTCTTTACTTAACCCAGAATTAAATAGTATCTTTATGTACCGAAAGCTATAGATCAAGGCATGACTCATGACTCAATCATTTAGGTAATTATTGTGAGACAAAATCAAAAGTTCACTGTGATATGTCTGCATATTTTATTTAAAAATCTTTAATTTAGGGACACCTGGGTGGCTCAGTTGGTTAAGCGGCTGCCTTCGGCTCAGGTCATGATCCCAGGGTCCTGGGATCGAGTCCCACATCAGGTTCCTTGCTCAGCAGGGAGCCTGCTTCTCCCTCTGCCTCTGCCTGCCACTCTGCCTGCTTGTACTCTCTCTCTGACAAATAAATAAATAAAATATTTAAGAAAAATAAAATAAAAATAAAAATAAAAATCTTTAATTTAAAGAACACATATAAATATTCAATTTGATTTTTTAAATGTTCAGAGAGTAATATGGGATAATTTTATTAAACTACAGAGCTTGTTTTCCTATTCTTGCATTTTTCCTTATTACTTACACTTATCACCATTGATCAGCCCTTATTATTTACTTCTGTCTTCCACAACACTCTAATCAGCTACATAATTACCAAACTGCCATCATTCTAATTTCGTGACTTTTCCAATCCATACTTGTGCTGCTGTGTGTGACTGTAATCTTTGTAAATAACTAGCCAACTATCACTGGACACTTAAAGCAATTATACAGTATTTCTCTAGTCGCCTCTCTCATTTATTCTGTAATTATTCAAGCCTTCAACACTTTCCTCATCATCTCCTTCTCAAGATCCACTTCCATTCAAAAGTTGATTTCACCATTCATTTCTAAAAATGATCATTATAAATTACACCAAAGTTCACTGTAGATTTAGAACATCTGAATGGGCTAATATCCTTCCCATATTCTCTAGACTCTATGAAAGATAAATCGATTTGTGTTTTTTTTTTTAAGATTTTATTTATTTATTTATCAGAGAGAGAGAGCACAAGCAGGCAGAGGCAGAGGAAGAAGCAGGCTCCCTGCCAAGCAAGGAGCCTGATGCAGGACTCGATCCAGGGACCATCTGAGCTGAAGGCAGCCGCTTAACCAACTGAGCCACCCAGGCATCCCTTAATTGTGTTTTGACTTAAATGTCCTCAGACCATCCTAGAACCCACTCTCAATGAGTTTTTCCATTAATATACAACATGTGCAAACACATTCTCTACTCCTTTTTCTCCCCATACAGTTTAAACTTGCAAACACCTGTCCCATCTTAATTAATGACAATATTGTCTTCCATTCAAAATAAAGATTCCTGAGAAAATATCTCATTTAATAATCCACAAAAATGAAGTCTATTAGATCTACTCTGCTCTTTAAAGCAACTTTTGTTAAAATCAACAACTACCATTCTGCAGAAAGACTTTAGGTTTACATTTACTTAAAAATCTGTGGCATTTGACAAATTTTATCAAATCAACATCTTTTAGTAGACTCTTCCATTTGATACATACAGAATAATATTTCCCCAACACTTTGTTTAATGACAAAATAGCCTTGCTGACACCTTGACTTCAGATTTCTATTTTCCAGAACGGTGAGACATAAATTTCTGTTGTGTAAAGCCATCCAGTTTGCAGTACTCTGTTAGGCAGCCCTAGTAAATTAATACAGGTTTTTTTGTGGGTTTGGCTTTTTTTTTTTTTTTTTTTTTTTGCATCTGTCCTTGGCTTTCTTCTGTTCTAATCTTCATGCTCTTCATATCTCATCTTATTGATTAAAGTGGCTACAATCACCATCAGTGATGGGAAAATCTTCACATGGCATTCAAGGCTTTTGATATTTTAGGCTTGTTTTTTAAGCTTCAATGATTTACATGTGTTCCATATACTCCGCATTCTAGGCCATGCTAATATCTTGTATAGGGACTAAGGGCTAGTATCTTGTATCAGAAACCAGCTCTAAAACTAATTGTCTTTGGAAAAGACACTAAACTTTTTAAGTCTCAATTTCCAGACTGGAAAATTAAAGTTATAAAAGTATGCAACAATGTTACTTTATAACTATCCCATCAGTCTTCTTACTTCCTCCTTTTTTTACTGCGCATAAATAGGGTTTTCCAATTCTGGGAATTGGACGTATTGAAAAAAATCAACCCTCTAAATGAAGGCAGTAAAAGTTTATTATGTATCAATCATGTATATTCTATTTCATAATAGTTTCCTCATTTTTTCCTCTATAAAGATCCAGAAAAAAATAACTAATTTGAGAAAGAGTCTCAAAACAAATTACCACAAATTACCAATTAGCTGACTACTGTTGATCAACAGCAGTAACTTACAAGGAAACATTTAAAATAGGTTTGATTTCTGATTTAATGGTTCTCAATAAATATCTACAATTGAACAATTAGTATACATCTATTTTGTTGCATTTAAGAGATTTCTACAAAGACACAATTCAATATTTATCATCAAATATATTAGTACAATTTCTCATTATGATTTACCTTTCCTCCTGATTGTTTAAAGACTGCATATCATCTCAGATACTTTTAAACTACTCAGATTTGTTGTTGTTGATGACCTTTTGTTTGTTTTCACTAGCGTTTGCCGATGGTATTGCTGGGTTGCTATTACTCAATTTTTTGATGCCCATTCACAGAGTTAAGGAATTTAAGTGTTGAACTATTTCCAGGATTTTTAGTTGAAGAGTTTAAAAGCATATACATATAGGACAAAAACGCATTAATAGAAATTATAAAGTTTATCGGTTCCACCTAGTGGCAATGCAAAGTAAGTTAAAAAATAAAATTAGCTCTAAAATGATATTAAAAGGCTAGGACTCTGAAAAGTTTTCTTTTTTTTTGGAGCACTCAAAGATTTTATTTATTTATTTGACAGAGAGATCACAAGTAGGCAGAGAGGCAAAGAGAGAGGGGGAAGCAGGCTCCCTGCTCTATCCCAGGACCCTGAGATCATGACCTGAGCCGAAGGCAGAGGCTTTAACCCACTGAGCCACCCAGGCGCCCCGAAAAGTTTTCTTATAATGACCTTTCTATTAAGATGGATATTTAGTCCTTAAAATAAGACCTCTATTTTAAAAACTCATGTAAATGAATTTCAGATTTTCTAAAATAAATTCTTTCCCAGTAAAATGAGATTTTTCCCCCTTATTTTAGAAGAACTATCTGAACAATAAAGAGCTAACTAAAATAGTATCTCCTGGTAATTACAAAGTTTTTGTTATTGTTTAATTTTTTTTCTACTAATTAAGCATATGTTTTCCTCCACATATCTATTAAATGTCATTCATTGAGCTCCTGGTACCTGAATAAATAGCCATAAGGATGTTTATAAACGATCAAAAACAAAACACATAAATCTATAAGATAATATGATAGTTCTTCTATGGAAATTTATCTTTATATGAGCTAATAAAATATATGAAGTGTTTTCAACAACTAATCATTTTATCAGCAAAAGCCCCATATTTTCTACAAAACAACAAACAGATGAAATGATTTTACAATAATAAAAAATACTAAATTATGTTTCCTTTAAATTGCATAGTTATGGTATCTCATGCTAATTGTATTTATTACCATAAAGCATGATAAAATAATGATATATGAATAAACTCTCTTTTTTCCAGTACAAATATCGTTAGAACACCTGTCATAGAAAATTATTTTTCTTCTTCTGCTTCAATAGCACCTTTGAGGTTCCTATGAAAGCTATTTACGTCTTCAAACTAAATTCATTTTTATTGTCTAATGTCTACAAAAATTCAAACCGCACATAGTGTGTTTTATCATAGAAAAACCTTTCCAGTTTAGTTATGACAGAGTTTTATATGACGTGCAAAACTATCTGATCTGTGTACAAAACACAGGGCTAGGAAAAAGAACATTTCCACATAATGTTGAATATCGTTAACTAAACTTTTAGATATTTTAAGAGAAGAAAATAAAAAGAAAATTACAACTGAGTATTTTTCAGATGGAAATAATATGCTACATCAGGCAAAAGGAATAAAATCCTCAGTGTGTCAACTTTCAATCTTGCTTGTTTAATTAATTTTACATATAAAAGCAAATGACTTAAAAACCATTCTGTGATAGCAAATTACTTTACCATTTTTACCTTTGCAGCTTGCTACAGATAAGCTAACCACATCCTTTTATAGCTGTCACAACTGTGAGGACTTAATGTTGCTATTATTGAATACCATAGGAGAAATAATGGATGAAAACAGCATTATCCTTATATTCTTATCATAGTTTTGTATTAAATTACACTGAATCACAACAGATGCAAGCACAGACAAGTAATATGCTATATGGATTAATGAACATACTAATGCAATACATTTAATTAATATATTATGAACTGCTTACGTTTCAATATGAATATATAAATGATGCTCATTTTTAAATCATATTGTATAATCCTATTATTTGATGACAAGGTAAATTATAAATCTAAATACCATGACTGTAAAATAGACACAAAATAGACACAAGGTTTATAACAAAGTACTTTCTACTCTTCTCTCAGAAGAGAGACAGAGAGAAATAGAGAATGTGTGGAGAGAGAAAACCTATGAAAAAATACCCAGGCATTCAACAATCATTAACTCTTAGAAAAACAAGTATGTGGAAATTAAACATACCTGAATCTATGTAAAATTTCATGTGGTTATCTTCACATTTCTTCAGAAAATTATGTCCACTGAAAACAGTATATCTGATGATATATGCATCCCAAACTGCAGATTAACCTAAGTAGAAATATAAAGTATATGTAGTACTTTATTTTTTTTAATGATTTCTTTTTTTAGAGAGAAAGAGGGGGAAAAACGTGAGTAGGGGGAGGGACAAAGGGAGAGAATCTTCAAGCAGACTCCCCACTGAGCACAGAGCCTGATGCGGGGCTTGATCCCGCCACCCATTAGATCATGACCTGAGCCAAAACCAAGAGTGGGACACTTAACTGAATGAGCCATCCAAGCGCCCCAAGTAGTACTTTAAAGACTAATTAATATTCTGAACATTAATACTGATTTGAAAAGAGTAGAATCTATTTTTAATCCCAAATTCTTATAATATATTGGAGGCATGCTCCTGCCTCAAAGCATTTACATTCCTGTTCCTATGCCTATATATCTTTCCTTCCAAGACCACATGTCTTCCCCCACAGTGACCTCTAGGAATTTATTCAAATGTGTCTATCTAGCTAGGCCTACCCTGACATCTGTATTTTAAATTATACTCTTAACTTAAAAATAAATTTGAGGGGCCCCTGGGTGGCTCAGTTGGTTAAGCATATGTGTTAGGCTCAGGTAGAGATCCCAGGGTCCTGGGATTGAACTCCACGTCATCGGGTGCTCAGCGGGGAGCCTGCTTCTCCCTCTCCCTCTGCCTGCTGTTCTGCCTACTTGTGCTCCCTCTCTCTCTCTCTCCCTCTGTGTCAAATGAATAAAGAAAAAAATCTTTAAAAATAAATTTGAAAATGAATGAAAACTCTTGTCAACTCATGATGCCCCTAATATCCTTAACCAAGGGATACCTAGGGATTATCAGTGGCAATTTCTTTGCTTCCTTTCTTTTTCCCATTAGGTATGAACCCTCCTCAAAATCCATACCTTGAATCTCTAAGCTTTTTTTTTTTTTACTTCACTTTGAATTCTCATTAATTTCCACAACTTCCACACCACCTATAGGTAAACTCATTCCAAATGTAAATGAACAGATTGCACGTCTCAGCAATACACACACACACTATTATGCAATGTATTTTCCAACATTTTAAAATTGAGATATAATTTGCATACTATAAAATTAACCTTTTTCACAGTATACAATTCAGTTGGCTTCAGTAATTTCAGAACTGTTAGTATAGTCACAATATTTGTGCAACCATCACCACTATCTAATTCAGAACATTTTCCTCTGACCAAAAAGAAATGCTTTACTCATTAGCATTCACTCCCAATTCTCTCTTCCGGCCCTTGGCAACTGCCACTCTATGCAACCCTTTGTGCCTAGCTTTCCTCATTTAGCATAATGTTTTAGGATTCATTCATAGTGTAGCATCTATCAGCACTTCATTCCTTTCTGTAGCTGAATAATATGTCATTCTATGGATACAACATATATGGTTTATACATTCATCCGTTGATGGACATGTGGGTTTTTCCAGTTTTCAGTTACTAAGACTACTGCTGCTGTGAATATCCAAATAAAATTGTTGGTGAGAGCATATGTTTTCAATTACCTTGAGTTGAGACAAGGAGGCCAGATTGTTACTCTCCTGTAATCAGAGTCACCAGATACAGGCTTCTCCAAAAAGGGGCTGTTAGCTACACTGTAAAAATTCCTTTCAATTCTACTAACACCGTCGAATGATCTCAAGGATCTTCTCTTAGGTAAATGAGAAATGACAAATTTGAGAAAGGCAGTAGTATCGTGAGAATTTTCTAAAACTACGTACAATTCATTAAATTGCCCTTGAAAGCATTAACAGCCTATTAAGGCATATGATATAATCTATCAGTTCACATCTGTAACAATTTCCGCCTCACTTTAGCTAAGGCCAAAGCACTGACAAAAATAAATAGATACCAAGTGTCTCGTTCCAAAGGAGAATGCTATAATCTCCAGGGCATAGCAAGAGATTGATGTATTTTTCCACCTATATTAATTATTATCCTTCCTCTTGACTATCTGACTATAGAAAGATGATGGTTGAAGATTTGAGGAAAGTGCAATTATTTTTGAGAGTCATCAGTGTAGTTGTTCAAACCCTCAATGCAAGTGAAGGATGATGCCGCTGCTTCATTTCAAGACCAGAGAGGAACCATATGGAGAGCTCAGATATGAGACTATAAGAATTTATAAATGTAAGGATAACTCCTGTGTTAGGAGAACTAAAAGAAAAAGTTTATATATGGAGCTTTTGGCCCTGTGCCAGAACAAAGAAGGTTAACTGCACAGAGAAGGAACAACAGATAGGACAAAATTTCACGTTTCCCAGACTTCAGGTATGAATTCTAATACAAGTCAACTTATAGATATATACAAATGGATTCCATTGAAGATGATCATCTATAAGACAAAGGGATTCAACACCATTTTGTGTGGGGTGGATCGCCAAAACAAGTGGCTAGGGGAAGAGGTGATCATGCCATTCTCACTTTGAAATTCTATCATTTACTTGCTTTCAAATAAGATGAAAATTTCAAAAAAGTATTTTTTGTACCTATACATCATTCACATAGCATGAAGACAACTGAATGTTCCTAGGAATGATCTTAAGATCATTGTTATTTTTTCTACATGTAGTCAGCTGGCTTATTTTTAATTCTTACAAATATTCAGCTTTTAAGAAGATTCTCGTCAAAGCTGATATAACTAATGCCTAGTCTGTCAAAGAGAACCAAGTTCATCAAAAAAAAAGTGTGAGAACTTTAAACATTTTTTTAATTATCCTGCTTCTAGCCAAGAATTTGTAAACAGCAAAAGAACAGGATCCAGGCTCAGGGAAAATATCATGTTACAAGTACTAGATTTAGCCTGTATTTGTTTTCTGCTCTTAACTTCTAGAGGAGGCAGAATTTAGATGGCACTTAGACATGAGAGCCTCTACTTCTGCCAACTGAACCAAGATCCTGCCCAGACACCAACACATTCACCAAACCTTCCAAAACAAAAATAAACACACACACATGCACACACACTTTTCCAAATCTCAATTTTTGAGGAAAATTTCAATATTGTATGTTTTCACTGTTCAGAAATGCTTTAAATGATAATGAAAAAAGTCTAAAAAGATACTTTACTAATGCAACAGTAAAAAGAGGGAAAATGAAAACTACTGACAGGAAAAGCAGGTGAGAATTTAAGTAAGGGTTCCTACATATCACACTGTGCCAACGTTCACCTTCTACTGTCAAACTGATTGTGAGAGTATTTCTTCTTCACTACATATTTTCATTTTACTATACTGGCATGTCCACTCTTCCTGGAGAATAGATTTTGCAATATGTATTATGTGCTCAATTACATTCCTCACTTACTTGTCTATCGCAACTAAGAACCTTAAAGTGACTCTGCCTGCCCATGAAAAAATGAGCTGAAAGCAAATAAATATCCAAACCAAAGTTGTTGACTACTGATAATTCACTCTGATCCTCTTGGCTCTGAAATTCCTTTCTGACAAACCACATTTATACTGCTTAACTTTTGGCAACTAACAAAATAAGTTTTTAAAAATAGTCCAGAATAACTCAATTTGAAATTAATGGTTTTATCTCTAAATAGGCCCCTCCCTGCCTTCTTCCCTCTCTCTCTTTCCCTCCCTCAATCTGTTTTAGTAATTTATTAACATTCTTTGAAACATAATTGTATTGAAATGCTCTAGTTCTCACTTAGTGGTCTCTTCATTTCATGGGAATTACAGAGTACTTTAGGGCTATCACATGCTCTATATGGTATTCACCAACACCAAGATTGCTATGATGAATTTTATTAATTTGTCATGTTTATGGATGAAAAAAACTGAAGTACAGGGAATTAAATAGCAAGAATGTAAATAAGAATATCAGACTACTCTATGCCTTATTTCCTTCTATTATATCAAGAGATGGCAGCAATTCAGAAATTTGGGGGAATGCATACTAGGACTGAGGTATATAAAAAGTGTCCTGAAGAATAAATATAAAGAGTAGGTCACCAAGTAAGTTGTGAATATATTAAATTTCAAAAAATGTTACCATTTTTAATACACAACATAAAACCACCACAGCAAATAAGTGCATATTTACTTCAGATGGATCTTGGGGCAACCTGTGGTATTTTGGGAAGAAAACACAACTTAGATACATATATACTGAATTTGAAAGTTGGTTGTTTCATTCAATATATCCAAGGCCTTGAAAAGGTTGCTTTGCTTTTACTTATTAGCCTCAATTAGCTGGGATAACATTTCAGTAATAGTTTATATATTACAAGTTCATGAGGAGCTAATAAAATAGTTTGTAAAATACTGCAGTTCATAAGTCATAGCAGCTACCAAGTGTTAAGACTCCTTCTAAGTAACTATTATCAGTAATTATAAATACATTAATATATAATAAAAATTCATAGTTCTTAAACTTGATTGTGGAATGTAGAATTCTACAGATTCTATTTAATAAAGGAAATAAAACATTAAAAGACCACAAATGATTTGAATTTTTAATAGAAATAAAATATTGATTCTTAAAAATAACCCCTTCAAGTAGAAACTATTTAGACAAATATATATTCTGTTTAGATGTTCACATATGAAAATAGTTTTATTGCCTTAAATTCACATTCCATTTTGATAATATCTATATCATCCAACTTATTGACTAACTTGTTCAGAGGCTGTCAGGAAATAAGTTTGGTTTTTGACAATAACCAAACATCCTCAATGAATAAATTCTACAATATTGAGAAAAATCTAAAGAATGTGGATCCGTCTATAAAAAGGATGCATCATCCATATGTATGAGACAATGAAATAAAGTTCTTAACTTCGACCATAGAGAAATTCAGAAAACAGGTATGTATCATAAAGTCATAGTCTAAATACAATCTAATAACAATCTAAGCAAATTAACTATAAAATATAAATATTATAAAAGAAAAACATGCATCCACATATATTGTGAAATTTTAAGGAATTGTCTTTGGTGCAAAGAACATAAAACTAAACTTCAAGCATTATTTATTAATTGCTTTGGAAGAATTACTTAAAAATATTCTCCAAGTAATTTGAGCATTAGAAGGGATATATATCTTTGTATATGTTTAAAGATTTTTTTCCTATGATATTTGTGAAGAAAAAAATGAATTAGTGTCAATACTCAGATTTAAAGTCAAAACTTAACTGCTAAAAGTGAAATGGTATGCCGCTGAAGTAATAGTATCGAACTACTATATGTATATATACATATATATGTATCTCAAGGTTATTTTCATAAAATTGTCTCATTAAAATAAACACATACAACCACTAAAGTTTTTCTTCTATTATTTTCTGAATTATATAAAACAATCAAGAAACCTAAATAAAGCAACCTTATCTTAATACCCTAATTGTGTAAGTGTCTTATTTTCTTACAAGGAAATCATAGCTGAAAGTGGTATTCAGGAGATTATATTGGTAAAAAATAGGTAAAAATTGATGAAGTCATTAAATTTTCAAAAGTTATAAATTATCCTGCAAAGCTTCACTGGCTGCAAATTAGCCTGTGCTGTAGCCCTCTGCTAACAACCTATAGATCATTTTATTATTCATGAATTTTAGTAATTTCAGGACACCACAGGTCATCTTATGCTCATTTATTTGCTAAACACCTTGTGCTAGTATGCCTATGCTGAAAAATTGCTACTATTTACTCCCTGTGAAACACCCAAGCAACAAAGTGCCGATTTTGGCCCCAGACATCCAGTATGCCAGGCTGCACATACATCTTGCTGTCAGTGAAATAAATGAGCCCTTAAATTGGCTGCAAAGCTTTAAGAACTGAAATTTATATGTCTAGTTATCAAACAGAAAGTTCAGAACACCTGTCAATATGAAACATAATTGTGATAAACTGTTACATTTTACCTTTAACTTCTCAGTTTTAATATGGCAGGTTCATTATAAAAAATTCTACAAAACCTAAGTCAGCAAAGACAAAACTAAACGTGACTAGTGTGTGTGTGTGTGTGTGTGTGTGTGTGTTTACATGTGTGTAGAATGGCATTGCCATTTAAACACTGGGTCGTACATCAGCAGATGAGTAACATGTCACAAACAGCCAGATTATCAGACTTTGAGGATAAAGTCAAGTCCCAATGGATATGCTAAGTTTAGTGAGCATTGGATACCTTCTGGATTTTCACCTTCTCTACAAGTAACTCTCAAAACATCAAGAATACTGAGGATAAACAGTCTCTTTTTATTTTTTAATCATTAGATACTTTGACAGTTTAAAAGATACTAAATACTATCAATCAATCCCTTTACATATGCTTTACAGATGAAGAAACACTCTTTAAGGGTTATGTGACTTGCCGTAGAAAATAAAGCCAGTGAGTACAGAGGAAGGGACAGTCTGTAAAAGGGAGGGGGACTTTATAACTCTGATTTCTAAGTAGGTAGGATAGTATAACATTAACAGCAACCATAGAAGACACTTAATATTTAAATGTGCTCTTAAATGTGTTTTATATTAATTCATGACCACAACTCCAATTTTAGTGAAACTAAGGCACAGCCAAGATGAGGGACTTGCTCAAGTTGGTCATACATATGCTGCATTTTGCGGAGTCATTATTCAAATTCCACCATCTAACTTTAGGATTCATATATTTAAACCACTATGTTACAATCCAGAAGTTCAGGGGACACCTGGGTGGCTCAGTTGTTAACCGTCTGCCTTTGGCTCCTGTCATGATCTCAGGGTTCTAAGATCTAGTAGCCCCACTCGCATCTGGCTCCCTGCTCAGTGGGAAGCCTGCTTCTCCCTCTCCCACATCCCCTGCTTGTGTTCCCTCTCACTGTCTCTCTGTCAAATAAATATATAAAATAATAAATAATAAAACCCAGAAGTTCAACAATGACTAAAACCCCTGACTATATCCAAGCTAATTCCTTTCTTTACTATCCCACATTGCATGATACTAATTTATATTTTACCATTTAATATATTTCTCTTTAAAGACATCATGACATTTGATGGATAAATACATACGGCCTTCCAAACAAAGTTCTTTCCAGTACGTATTCCTTTGTAAGCCTTCCGTTATACATATGCGTGAGAGCCAATTTTTGTGCACAAACTGCAGGAGCCAAATAAAGAGTGAGGCAGGAAGAACTTCACTTCTCCACTTGGTTACACTTTTTTTTCTGCTTGCTCAAGGACAGTCTTTCTTGTACAGAACTGTACAGATCTTTTATAACTATAAGGATAGCATACATTACTCAAACTCATTTTCAAGTAACAATATATTTAATTTAAACTTTCCATTCTATTTGAAATGTTCAAATGAGACATTTGTAAAATAATGCAAGGTCTATATGACTGTATCCTCCCCATCAATATAGCACAAAAAAGAAACCAAGGATTATATCTTACTCTTCTTATGAATTCATTTTGTGTGAAATTCTCAAGGCAATAGAGCAGCTTTAATAATTCTGAAGGAAGAACTGTACTTTAAAAATGTATGACACTTTTGCTTTGATTAAATTTTTTCTGATGCTTTCTCTCAGATTGGTGATAGCCAATGATTTGTCCTCTTGTTAAAGAGGAATGTGATTTGACTGTCATTTATTTTGCTAACTGATTTTTCCAAGTCACTCTCTCCTTCATTATATTCATCATATATGCTGCTTCTGCAGCTATCTTAGAAAAATACAAAATTGATTATTTTGCATTTGTTTAACTGCTTCTGTTAAAAATTCAATCCTGCATTATACCATCTTGAATTTTAACTTTAAAGTATACCCAGTACCATGGACTATTTGCAATGCCGACAAAAGTTCCTGACATGTATAACACTCAACATTGAAAAAACTAATTTATTTCTGGGACGCCTGGGTGGCTCAGTGGGTTAAAGCCTCTGCTTTTGGCTCAGGTCATGATCTCAGGATCTTGGGATCGAGCCCTGCATCAGGCTCTCTGCTCAGGAGGGAGCTTGCTTCCCCCTCTCTCTCTCTGCTGCCTCTGCCTACTTGTGATCTCTGTCTACTCTGTCAAATAAATAAAAATCTTTTTAAAAAATACTTAAAAAAAAACTAATTTATTTCTAATTCTCTACCTTTCTTTTTTCAATCTGATACCCTATAATGCCACTAATTCTCTGCAACCAACAAGCAGGTGATAATGATACTTCTAATAATATTTGCAATCAGTACTTCATAAGCTCTTACTAAGCACCAAACACTGTTTTAATGCTTTGTAGATATTTAAAACTTACAATAAACTTATAAAGAACTAAGACCTCAGAAAGGTTAATTAAATTGCCTAGGTCACACACACTTGCAGGCAGTCAGAAAGAAGGCTGAGAGTGAACAGGGACTGTTTTTTTGCTAGTTCCCCATCTACTTAGAGCTGGCTAAACTTTTACTCCTGAATTTCTATCAAGTGGCCCTCTGTACCCACAGATCTGTCCATCTTCAAATATGCTGAGTGACCTGATCTCTGTAGGTCTCCTTTAAGAACAAAGATTCTCCTACTTCCTCATTCCTCCACTCCCCAATTAACTTGTCATGGGATACTTTTGGTTTCCATCTACTCCATAACTATTCAATTTATTAAACTTTATTTTATTTACCCAATTTGAGTGTGTTTTGCATCACCTACTAAACCTTGTTAGATTCCAGGATAATTTACTATGATACTCCCATGTTCACCAATATGATAGCAGGAACTTGAACAAATCACTTGATTTTCAAATCAAATGATTTGTTCAAGTTCTATAATTTTGAGGATACATTCCAGAGTGCTGTTTCTTCTGCTTGAATGTGCAAATGGTAGTTTTAGGAAACACTTTCCTTTTTTTCTGCTTTCATGGAATGTGAGAAGGAAGAGACAAACACTCACCAAACAACAAGGAATAAAAAGGGACTTCTTTAATCTAACTAAGTCCTCTATTAGAAACTGACACTTAACATCTTACTTAACAGTCGAAGACCGATTTCCTACTATTATTGGGATCAAGGAAAGGATATCCAATCATCATTCCTATTCAATAATTTTTAGAGGTGTTACCCAGTAAAATAAAACAAAAAAAAAAGCACAAAGCTTGAAAAGAAACATAACTGTCTATATGTAAACATTATGAGGACTCTGTAAAATTCCAAAGAATGCACAAAGAGCTACTAACAATAAGTGAGGTTAGAAACTCTGAAAACTATCCGAATAAAGACATTAAGAAATTAGTGTTAGGATAAACTAGCATATCAATAAAACAAAATACAAAGCCTAGAAATATACCCACATATATAATATCAATTGCTGAATGACAAAAGTATCAAGTTAATTCAGGGTGTACAGATTACTTTTTTTTTTTAAACAATTTATACTGTACCATTATACCTGAGCAAAAGATAAGAATCAATCTCCACTTTACTCCCTATACAAAATTAATTTGATGACTCATAGAGGTAAATTCAACATCGAAAAAAATAAGATTTTAAAAAACCAGAGGAGAAAATCTTTGTGGCCTGGATTAAAGATTTTGTAGGTCAGACAAAGAGCATAAACTGTAAAAGAAAATAATGATAAACTCAACTTTGTGGGAAAAAAAAAAGATCTTGTTAAGGAAATGAACAAGCCATACACTGGAGAAAAATTCAAAACCTGTATCTGAGAAAGGACAGATGCCCATAATACATAAAGAAAGCACAAAACAGCTAAAGAAAATTTAAATAATTTTTAAATGAACAAGAAAATAAATTTTTTTAAATGGCCAAAAGATTTGAGTTGCAATGGCAACTAAAAACATAAAAGGAAGCTCATTATTATCAGTCATTTGGGAAATGCAAATTAAAGAGCATTTCCATACTATTATAGATCTATTGGATTGGGAAAAATCAAAAGCAAAACCACAGATAAACAGAAGCAAAATAAAACCCAACAATAAAAAGAGATGACAAGGACATTTAGAAAAGGGAACACTCAAAAAAAAAAAAAAAAAAAAGGAAAGGGAACACTCGTATACTGTGAGTGAGAATGCAAAGTGATTCACCCACTGGAAAAGAATTCAATAGTGTTAAAGTTTTATGTATACTTATTATATGACCCAGCAACCCCACACTGAGATATGTACCCAAGAGAAACAAACATGCACATGTTCACAAGACCTCTACACCAATATTTGTGGCTGCTTCACTCACAGTCACCACATATTTGAAAGAACACAAATATCCATCAACTGAAGAACGGCTAAAAAAATTGTTGTATGTCAATTCAATGGAGAATATATAAAATAAAAAACAACACTGGTAAATCTCAAAGCATTTTGCTAACTGAAATAAGACAGACACACAAAGCTACTGACTGCATGATTCCATTCCTATGCCCTTGTGAAAATGACAAAAATATAGAAATAAAAAACAGATAAATGGTTGCAAATCCCCAAGGTTGGGAATCGCTGACTACAAAGGATCATGAAGAAAATATTGTGATTATGGAAATTTTCTTTATCTTGATTTGGATTGTGGGTATATACATTTACCAAAACTCATCAGTAAGAAAATACCAATTTTAAGCCAATAAATATAACAAAAATGACTGGGTAAAAGTTAATATGAGCATAAAATTGTATATTAATTTCTTTTAAGTTTATATCCTGTAATTTCTATGAGTTAGAGGATGAATCCTTCAGTTCCCCTTTATTTTCCTAGCAACAAGGTCTGTCAAACAATTTATGTATTAAATATGTGTTGACTAGCAAATGACAAATCCAGTAAATAATTCTAATACATAATGAATATAACAAGGGGATTAAGTCAATGTGAAGAGGGAAGGAAGAAAGGAAGGAAGGAAAGGAAAGGAAAACAAAGGAAAGGTAGGTGGGAGGGAGGGAGGGAGGAAGGAAAAATGAGTTTGAACTATTGAGTCAAGATCTCCAGAAAGAGAAATTACAACTAATAGATACAGGAAGAGTTTCAGGTGGGATAGGTTATGCAACAAACGATGGTGTACCTCTAAAATTCAAATGTTAAAACCCTACCCTCAATGAGATGGTATTAGGAGGTGGGACCTTTTAAGGTAAGTAGAATTAGATAAGGTCATGTGGAAAGATCCCCCATTAATCAGATTAGTATCCTTTATAAGGGTCAGAATTAGCTTTCTCTCTTTTCCTGTCATGTGAGGATATGATGAGTAGTTAGCCATCTACAGCCTAGAAAAGAGCTTTCATCATCACCCAACAATGCTGGCACCCTGATTTTATATTTTCAGCCTCAAGAACTATGAGAAACAAATTTCTATGGATAAGCTATGCAATGTATGGTATTTCATTATAGCAGCCTGAGCTGACTGAAACAGTATTTTGAGATCTTGTTTAACAAGATACTTTATCAAGAATTCTTAACATTCCACTGGGTTAAAAGGCAAGCTAATGGAAACCTGTATCATTTTTGGAAATATATAAATATAACAAATGAATATATTATGCACCTGCCACTATGCTTAACGATTCACACATATACCGTATCAAATATCCAGAGCCAACTCATGATGTCTTCATTTCCACTTAAGAAAGGAAAGCAACTTGCCCAAGGACATAGACTGTAGAACTTGAGGCTGTAGCTTCGGAACTGTCAACCCTCATTTTTTACCTTTATGAGATACTGCCCCTCCAATGGTAAACTGCCTGATCAGTGCTATAAGTGCAAAGAAAGAGAATGTGGAAAATCGGGTATTACTGAACAAAGAAACTCTCACAAAAGCCCCTGAACTGACTCAAATTTAGAACACACTGTACTGAATTTCTTGGGGATGGAACATTCAAACAAATTATCAGAGTTATTCTCAATGGAATATGAGAACTCTTCACAGAAGTAAAAGCTGAGTAATTTGATTGCTCTACAGTAATTGGGAATGGGTGAACAGAGTTTTCAGAAGGGGGAATAATCTTAATTGAATTAAGATAACCCATTCCTTGTGCATGTGTATGTGCGATAGCAAATAATTCAAAGTAAACTATAAAAACTACTGTCTTCTTTGCTCTTTGAGAAATTTTCTAGATGTAACAGCTTATTAAGTAGGTTAAAAGGCTAAGCTATAGTACAAAGAGCCCCCAAAATATAGTGGGTTAAGGAATATAGGAATCTTATAACTTATAACTGTCCTGAGAAGAGGTCCAGGTTGGTAAGACAATTGCCCCACGGATTCACTCAGCAACCAAAATCTTTACCATGTTTCTCTCCCATTCCACAGGGCACTGGTCTTGTCTGTGGTATCAAACCAAATTTCCCATTGTCCATTTTCAAGATTGTGAAAAGATAAAGATAATGCGGGAAAGTGGATAACTAGTATTTTCAAGACTAGACCCAAATTCTCATACATAATTTAGCTCACTTTTCACTGCCAAGAGATTAGTCATAGGCCATGCTTCACAGCAAATAAGCTAGGAAATATAGTCACTATTAGATGGCCGTAGCTCCAGTTATAATAGAACAAGGGAGGACTTAATTTTGGCCAATGGCCAACAGCCTTCACCTCTTGTTGGTATGTCCATGTGGGCTAATGTATGTGTCATAGCACAACTGCATGTACCATCAATGTACCAAAGTTAATGTACTCTTTATCACAGTGCATTCCTTTATGAAATGTAAGGATGAAATGACATTGTTCTGATTTCCACTGTTTAAAAATAACAGATTTTTTTTTTCTCTTTCCATCCATTTAACTGGCTAACCTACCCTTATATTTTCAGATGACTACTAATATTCTACTTTATCAGCTGATCAAAAGCTCTTTCAGAAGCATAGCACATGCACTACATGTAGTTTAAAGCTAGATTTATGGTGTAAAAGCTAGATTTCTGGTGTACAATAAGAAACATTAAAATATTACTTTTGAAATTAAGATGCACTTTAAAGCTATACATTCTGTTTTTGGTAATATAACATTTTTAATATACCTATTTTTACATACTTGTTCTATTTCAATTCATAAAACTGAGCTCACAAAATAAGCAGTTTCTAATTTGAGACCTCCTTAAAATGTGCCCCCAATTGACTTTACGTTGTCACCAAAATTACTATGAAGTAATGTACTCTTTAAGAAAGTGCATTCAGAAATTCCTTCATAAAACATAAATGTGTTTCCTAAGCAGCATGAGCACTTTAGCACTCATTCATCCCTAACCTCCCTTCCCAACCTTTAAAGATCAGCTTCATCCAGATCACCACTCTCCCAATAAAAATTTAATGCAGACCACAAGTGGGAGAGGAACATGAAATTTAAAATTTTCTAAAAGCCACATTTTAAAAAGTTGAAACCACTGAAATTTTATTTTTTATTTAACCCTATATATCCAAAATATTATCATTTCAAAATATAATCAATATATAAATATTGCTAACATAGTTATTTTTTATACTAAGTTTTTGAAATCTAGCATGCATTTCACACTTATAGCACATGTTAAATCTGAATATCAAAAGGTTCAATACCTTCAGGTGGCGAGTAGCTCCTGTATTGGATGGAACAGTTGTAAAACAGGGAAAACTGAAATGACTTTTAAATATATTTTAGTAGGGAAAGATATCAAACCATAAAACAATTTATTAAAGTTTACAGAATTCTGGAAGATAAACATCTAGTTAAAATAATACAGGAAGAAGCAATGACAACTGCAAAAACAAATAATGGAAGTAAGAAGTTAAGCATCTCAATTTCTGAGCAAAAAAATATGCCAAGTGCAAAAAATCCACAATGGTAATGTTTAAAATTGAAATTCCAGCTATATTTTAAGAACAGTAAAAAGGCCAGTTGCTTAAAACAGAGTGAGCAAAGCAGAAAGTCTAGGAATTAAGACAGGAGACCCAACAAGGACCAGATCAAATATAGCCCTAGAGAAATTATAATACAATGGCTTTTACTGTAAGAGAACTGTGGAGATACTAGAGCACTCTGAGCACAAAAGGGACAAGATTTAGTATGTATTTTTAAATATTACTCGGCGTTCTTAAGAATATGTTATGTGGAAAAAAAAAAGAGAATATGTTATGTGGACAAAAGATCTTACTGTGTTGAGACTGAACTGAAAGTGGGTGTAGTAGTTTCTGAGGGCCGCCATAACACCACACACTGGATGGCTTAAAATAAGATTTTTTTCTCTCTAAGTTCTGAATGATAGAAGTCTGCAATCAAGGTGTTGGACATGCCTTCTCTGAAATTCTTGAGGGAAGATCCTTCCTTGCTTTCTCCTAGTTTCTGATGGTTGCTGGATATCCTTGAAGTTGCTTGAATTGTTGGTGCATCGCTCCAGTCTCTGCTGTGGAGCATGTAGTGGTCTCCCTATGTGTCTCTGTATTCAAATTTCTTTCTTCTTATAAGGATACCAATCATTACATTAGGGGCCACCTTAACCGAGGATGATGTCATAATAACTGATTATCATCTAAAAAGACACTATTTCCAAACAAGATCACATTTACTTGTATTCACACCTGCAATTAGGACTTGAACCTATCTTTTAGGGGGATACATTCAGCCTCTAACAGGGAGTGAGGACAAAAGCAGGACGACCAGTCAGGAGAATATTTTAGCAAAACAGATGGGAGACTACCCTGAATGAAGACATGTAGTAAACACCACTGGATCTTTGGATAGAGGTTCTGTGCCTTCTTTGTAGAGAAGAAAATAAATGCTTGGAATGTGAGGGGGGGGGTGTTTCTCCCTTCCAGCCATGAATATACTTTCTGTACCATTCTGTATGGTAAATAAGAACACTAATGAAAATCTGGAACACTGTATTCCCTGACATGAAAATAAAGCAGGAGAGTCATAGAGTTATACGATAGTGTGGGATGTAAAGACATGAAGGCAGAACAGTGTGCATGTGTGTGTGCATGTGTGTGTTTATGTGCATGTACACATGCCTGAGTGGGGAAGGAGAGAAGAGGAGGAAAGAAAGTGCCAAATTAATTTGAAAAATGTGAAGTAAATATTTTCAAAGACCAACATTTCAGACAGGAATCTTTTGGTTAATGAGTTTCCCCTTCGAATACAGAAAAGGCTATTAATTAGCTGTTCATTTGAATAAAGGAAATAAAGATAACTTAAGAAATGGAAGTCCAGTATTCATAGCCTCTTAAAAAGTATCAAGATATTATCAGACAGCAAATTTAGTTGTATTTCTAATACTAATTAAATATATTAACAACTTAATAGGAGGTAGAGAAGAGTATCATTTTAAGGTAGTTTTTAGAAAATAAAGACACTAATATACATTTTTTTTGAGCTTAGATAAAAGTAAACTGCATTTAAAAACTATTATCTTAAAAGATTTTAACTCTAAAAACTAGAATATTTAATGAGCTCTTAGAATCCAAACCCAGTAATTGTTTATATATTTTAATATCCTACCATCATCCATAATGATCATTCATGTTTTACAAAGAATTCCAGGTTTAATATAAGTTCATTGATTATTACCAGTGTACAACATTCATTACCTATCTTTGGTAGTTTTGCTGTATTTTTAAGTATATTTAAAATTTTATATTCATGACTGACACTTCTGAATAGGACAATTTACTCCCAATAAGGAAATGATTTTGCAGAACTTATTACTAAGATAGATAACAACTGAGTTGGTACAAACTTCAGAGTAGCTACTCAGCATGAAACAGTACAATAAATGAATCAGCAATTGAGGTATAATAAAAATAATGAGGACTTCTGAATTTTGGGGATTCTTGAATTTGGAAATCTATTTGGTTATTCCTCACAGAAGAGCTGATCCATAGGTATGCTGCTTAAATCAAGTTTTCTGTGTCAGGAAAATGATTTACAGCTTTTGAAAGTAAGATTAACAATTTGAAAAATGAAATGTATACAAGTAATAAGCATATAAACTTTAGTAGCTTTTAAGTGGAATTTCAAAGTTTTCTTATGCTTTTAAATTGTTCCAGAGGGACTAAAATATAACTCTGGTATTATTTTCCTATTACTGTTCAATACATATAAATATTTTCTTTATTTTTTTGCATAGTAGCTGGAGTTATTATTAATTAACCAGAGTCAGCTTTCATGTCTTAGTACCCTTAAAAAGCAACTCAGCAACTTACATCACATTGACTGTGATATACATTGATTATTGATCCCTTTTTCTTTCAGCAAAACTGCAGAAATTTCGGTTAACTGTGTTGGAACCAACAACTATATGGCACTTAATTATTAATTTAAAATAATACTTAATCAAAATAAATTTCAGGTATTAAACTATCACTAACTCACTAACACACATTTATAAATTAACTTTTAATTTAATTTATTTGACATAAACCATAATACAGCAATATACTTTGGAAAATGTTTGTCACAGCATACATATGTATTATGAAATAGCATGAAAATGAAACACAGATGTTATGATTAAAATTATAAATTTTCTATACATATTTTAATAGTACATTTTATATAAATTAGTTTCTGAATCTTCTTCACTAAGGAAGTGGTTATATTTCTAATTTGGCAAAGGGAAATATTCTGGGACAGAGATATCAATTTGTGGCAGGATACCACCTCCTTGCTTAAAGTCCTTTACATCTAAAACTTTAGTGTTTTGTTTCCTTTAAACTACATATTTGCTCAATATTTATTCTTTATTTATTAAAAATATTTCCTATCCCCTTCTACTCATCCATGTCCATCACTAACATAGGCTACTGGGTATGCCATATCGGCCCCCTAATCTGGTCCACGGGCACCCCAGTACTCTACATGCTTTGCCCATATATGCTCTCACCCCATGGTCAGCTCAATGTGCATATCTCCAACAGCATTCAGAGTGGGCCTTCGCACACAGTTAGTGAGTATACACAAAAAGCCAACTCAAATCTACAGGATTGGGGAAAGCAAGAGACTGTCTGCAACCACTCTGGCTTTGCAAACATACACTCTTAAAAATTCCCTCACAGGAAGGAATAAGAAGTGTGGAGCAGGCATATTCATAGGAAAGATCTGAGAATGCTTCAGAATCTCTGACAGGGCAGATGGAAGGTATATCTCTTCTGAAGCCAGTCAGTAAAGACTGGAGGAGGCAACCACTTCTTCAATGTGAAGACAACAATGCAAGGGTCAAAAAACATGGTCAAAAAAAAAGGAAGGAAAGAAGGAAAGAAAGAAAAGGAAAAAGACAATTTAGTAACCGACACCAAAAAATGGAGATCTGCAATTTCAAAGACACCAAAACTGTTGTTTTCAGGAAGCTCGGTAAGCAACAGGGAAACACAGAAAGACATTTCACTGATCAATAAAACAAAATATGAACAAACTTGAGAAGTTTAGATAAAAATAATAAATGGAAATTCTGGAGCTACAGAGATCTATGAATAAAATGTAAAATATAATAGATAGCATCAAAGAAGATGTAAACAGAAAAAATAATCCATGAAGTAGAAGGCATATTTGAAATTATCCAATCAGAGAAAAACAAGGAAAAACAATATAAAAGAATGAAGAAAGCCTACATAAATTATGGAATATCATGAAAAGAAACAATCTATGCATTATTAAAGTCCCTTAAGAAAAAGAGAAAAAGAAAGGGGCAGAAAACTTCTTTAAAGATATTATGGCTGAGAACTTCCCAAATCTAGGAGACTTACAGATATGTAGGTTCATGAAGCTCATAGATCCACTACAAAATTTTAAGACCAAAAATTTTTCTTCAAGATACATTATAATAAAACTCTAAAATCAAAGAAGAAGAGAATTTTAAAACAGCAAGAGAAGAGAACTCATATACAAAGGAATCCCCATAATACTAATAGTAGCTTTCTTAGCAGACACCTTGGGAGGCCAGGAGAGGTAGGATATAAAGTACTGAGAGAAAATAACAGCCAACCAAGAATATTTTACCCATCAAAGCAGTCTTTCAAAAGTGAAGGAGAAATAAGGACTTTTTCAAATAAAAGTTGAGGGAGTTCATTCACTAGACCCATCTTACAAGAAATGATGAAAGGGGTTCATCAAACTTAAATAAAAGGACTAACTGGTAACAGAAAAACACAGGAAAATATAAAACATACTGGTAAAACTAAGTATACAGTAAAATTGAGAATATGCTACTATGTCAACTTGGTGGTGTGCTAAAAACCTAACTCTAGTACAAAGATTAAAGGACAAAAATATTAACAGTAACTATTAGCTATAATAATTTGTTAATTATAAATAATTCAGAAAGAGGTACATTATGATATCGAAAATATAAAATGGCTTGGAAGAGGTAAAAGATATAGTTTTTGTGGGCAATCTAAGTTGTTAACAACTTAAAGTAGTCTGTTACTGTTACATCTATAAAACATTTTACATAAGCCTCATGGTAACTACAAAGCAAAAATCCCCTATAGATAACCAAAAGATAAATAAGTCAAAACATACTACTATAGAAAACCAATAATTCATTAAAAAGAGGGGTCCAAGATGGAGGTAAAGTAGGATTCCTGAACCCACCTCCTCCCATGGACATACCAAATTTACAGCTAGATATAAATAATTTCCCTCTGAAAAAGATATGAAAACCAAATGGACAGTTCTTCCACAACAAATGACAAAAGAACCACAATGAAATGGGTAGAACAGGCAGTGACAGAGTCTCGCCAAAAAAAAAAACAAAAAACAAACAAAAAACAAAAAAAACCTACCCCCAGCTCTATCCAGAACAGAGAGAGAGGTTGGTGCTCCACACTGGGAACCCCATCCCCTGGCATCTGCACCAGAGAGACCAGAAACCAGAATGTCTGGCTTAGAAAACCAACAGGATTGACATCCAGAAGTCCAAAAGTGCTAGAGGAAACTGAAGTTCCCCTTTTGGAGGGACTGTGTGCAGTCACACTTGCCCTAAAACACAGTGAATACAACAGCAGATTAAAAAGCACCAAGACTATATGTAAGGGAGATCCATTTGCTGATCTAGGTGCACTGGCTAGAGGGATGGGAGACAGCTGAGATTCTCCTTGGAAACAGAGGTGCTGGTGGATACTGTTGCTGTAGTGTCCACATGGCCTGCTAACAAAGGTGAGTAAGCTTGGGTATGGTACACTCTTGTCGCTTTGCTGAGGTGGGCAAGTGTGAGAAGTGGCAGCACTTGCCAAGGCAGGAGAATATGGGCATCTGCAGCACTCCCCCACTTTCTGACTGCAGTAAGTGAGTAGTTGAGCCCAAATAGTTGCAGAACTCTCTTGCTCCCTAGCCAAAGTCTGTGAACAAGTAGGTGGTTATAACACTTCCCCTTAATCCTCTAAAGCTTAAAGCCCATGCATGCAAAAGACAAAGCACTCTCTAGCTGCACTGCTGAAGCCCACCAATGTATACAATAAGGACATTTCTCCCAATGCCTTTCTTAAATTGGGGAGCATGCCGTGTCCCCTATGTTCTCCAGCTGCTTAGCTAAAATGAGCAAAAATGCATAGGGAACATCTGATTATTAGGCCCTCATGACCATAAGTGCTGGTGTATCTGAGCTCCACAGACCTGCAACAATTTGGAAGACATCTTGGCTGATTACCACCCATAGATTATTATATGGAGAGCAGAATGAAACACAACCCCAGTCTTCCTGTGAAAAAGGCCTATTTACTTATCTTGAAGATTCATCCTGAGGGACAGACTTCAGGTTTCACATACATCTAGACATTAAGAGGGCACTCCTGAAGAACACAGGCAGGGAGACACCATCCTTGCATACCTCCCTGGGCTAGCTACATCTCAGTGAGACTTCCAAGAAAGGAATTTATATACTCATCTGGAGCCTCAATTTTTCAAACTGTTGCCTATGGGACACCTACAGATCTCCTGGGCCAGCAAGGATCCATAGGAGTACATATATTTTCATATTTTAAAAGTTGTTGCCTTACAGTTTAGCTTCCAATCATCCTGAAACTATGTGTTAAATGAGATTCTTCCCCTTAGATCACAGACAGGTCTTGGTATGTCCTCAACAACAGGATCATATCAAGAATAAATCAGGCAGTTTAGATAATCATAAAGCTTCTACAGACAACCAAGAGCTAACGCAAGGTTGAAAGAGAAGGATCATTACCTACACAAGGCCCTTCCTTCAAAACTGAGAGACATAGCTGTTTCACCTAATACAGAAACAAAGACAGGGTCACCAAAGTAAGGAAACTATTATGTTCCAAATAAAAGAACAAAACAAAACCTCACAAAAAGACCTCAGTGGTATGGAGATAAGTAATATACCTGATAAAAAATTCAAAGTAATGGTCATAAAGATACTCAATTAACTCAGTAGAAGAATAGAAGAAAACAGTGAGAACTTCACAAAGAGGGAGAAAACATAAGAAACTACCAAACAGAAGTCAAAGAGTTCAAGAATATAATAACTGAATTGAAAAATACAGTAGTTGTTCAACAGTGGACTGAATGTAGAACAGCAGCAGGATAAGCAAGGAGGAAGATAAGTTAATGGAACTCACAAATATATAGAAGCAAAAAAAAAAAAAAAAGAATTTTAAAAAATGAAGATAACTTAAGGCGCCTCTGGGACAGGATTAAGCAGACTAACATTCACATCATTGGGGTCCCAGAAGAAGTAGAGAGAGAAATGGAAAGAAACTATATCTGAAAAAATGATGACTGAAAACTTCCCTAAACTGGAGAAGGAAACAGACATCCAGGTCTAGGAATCCCAAATAACATAAACCCAAAGATAGCCATAGCAAGACACATTATAATTAAAATGTCAAAAGTTAAAGATAAAAAAGAATCTTAAAAGCAGTAAGAGAAAAACACAATTTTATGTACACAGGAAAGGCCATAAGGCTATCAGATTTCTCAACAAAAATTTTGCAAACCAAAAGGGGTGACAACACACTCACAGTGTTGAAAGAAAAAATTTCCAATCAAGAATACTCTACTTAGCAAAGTTATCATTTAAGATTTGAGAAAGAGATTAAAACTTTTCCGGAGAAGCAAAAGCTAAAGCAGTTCATCACTACTAAGCTGGACTTACATATATATATATATGTGTGTATATATATATATATATATATATATATATATATATATATATTTAAAGATCTCTTAGCTGAAAAGAAATGGCACTACTTGATAGCAAGAAAACACATGAAAGTAAAAATCTCATGAAAAGGGTAAATGTATAGTACAGATGGTAGATTAACCATTACAGAGCTACTAGAAAGGTAAAAAGACAAAAATAGTAACATTAAAACTACAATATTTATTAAGGAAAACACTGAAGTAAAAGATGTAAAATGTGACATCCAAAGAATAAAATATGAAGGGAGGAATAAAAATGTAAACTTTTGGAATGTGTCCTAATTTAAGTTGCTATCAACTTTAAAAATAGACTGTTACATACATAGGAAGATAGCTGTTAATCTCATGATAACCCTGAGGCAAAAACTTAAAGAAAATACAGAAAAGAAAATGAAAAAGGAATCTAAACATAACACTGAATAATCAAGAAAAGAGAAAGAGAAGAAACAGAGAGGAACTACAAAAACAGCCAGAAAACAACTTTTTAAATGACAATTCATACATATCAATAGTTACTGTAAGTGTAAATAGACTAAATTCTTCAATCAAAGGACACAGAGTGGCTGAGTGATAAAAAAAAAAAAAAAGAGACATATCTACGTGCTGCCTAAAGGAGACTTCAGAAGACCCACACAAACAAAGTGAAGGGATGGAAAAAGATATTCCATGATAATGGAAGCAAAAAGAAAGGTGGTGTAGCTATACTCTTATCAGTCAAAATAGATTTTAAGACAAAGACTGTAATAAAAGACAAAGGGGGCACTATATAATGATAAAGGAGTCAATCTAGCAAGAAGATATAACACATAAATATATATGCACCTAACATATAAATAGCACCAAAACATATAAATAGAATATGAACAGCTCTAAAGGGAGAAATTCACAGGAATACAATACTAGTATGGGATTTTAACGTCCCAGTAACATTAATAAATGGATGATCCAGACAGAAAATCAATAGGGAAATGTCAGCCTTAAATGACAAATTAAACCAGATGGGCTTAATAGATATATATAAAACATTGCATCCAAAATCATCAGAACACACATTCTTCTCAGAAGCACATGAAACATTTTCCAAAACAGATCACATGTTAGGCCACAAAACAAGTCTCAATAAATTGAAGAATACTGAAACTGTATCAAGCATCTTTTCCAACAACAATGGTATGAAACAATGGTAAACAGAAATTATTTACAATAAGAAAACTAGAAAAACTACCAATACACAGAGATTAAACAACATGCTACTGAAAAAAGCACTCAACAAAATGTAACATCCATTTATGATAAAAACGCTCAATGAAGTAGGTATACAGGGAACATATTTCAACATAATAAAACCCGTATATGACAAACCCACAGCTAATATCATACTCAACTGTCAAAACCTGAGAGCTGCTCCTCTAAGATCAGGAATAAGACAAGTAGGGGTGCCTGGGTCTCAGTCAGTTATGCATCTGACTCTTGATTTCGGCTCAGGTCATGATCTCAGAATTGTGAGACTGAGCCCCGGGTCAGGCTCCACATTCGGTGTGGAGTCTACTTAAGATTCTCTCTATCCCTCTCCCACACCCCCTCTCCCCTCTCCTCGTAAAAAAAAAAAAAAAAAAAGGAAAAAGAAAATAAAAAAGGAACAAGACAAGTACGCCCATACCCACTTTTATTCAACACAGAACTGAAAATTCTCGCCAAAGCAATTGGGCAAGAAAAAGAAATAAAAGGGACCCAAATTGGAAAAAAAAAACAAAAAAAAAAACCTGTCACTATTGGCCAATAAATATGATATTACATACAGAGAATCCTAAATATTCCAGTAAAAAAACTGTTAAAATAACAGTTAGAATAAGTTAATTCTGTAAAGTTGCAGGATATGAAATTAACATACAAAAAATCTGTCACATTTCTATAAACTAATAATCAGATAGAGAAATGAAGAAAACAATCCATTTATAGTTGCATCCGAAAAAGTTATAAAATACCTAGGAATGAATTTAATCAAGCAGGTGAAAGACATGTACTCTGAAAACTCTAAGACACTAATGAAAGAAACTGAAGACACGAGTAAATGGAAACTATTCCATGCTTATGGAATGGAATAATTAATATTGTTAGAATGTATATATTATTAAAGTTATCTACTTTGTAATCTAGTAAATTAAATCTAGATTTAATACAGTCCCTATCAAAATTCCAATGGCATTTTTCACAGAGCTAGAATCAATAATTCTAAAATTTATATGGAACCTCAAAAGACCCTGAATAGCTAAAACAATCTTAAGAAGAACAAAGCCAGAGGTATCATACTCCCTGATTTCAAACTATATTACAAAGCTATAGCAATCAAAACAGTATGACATTGGTATAAAAATAGATACATAGGTTAGTAAAACAGAATAGAGAGCCCAGAAATAAACCTTTACATATATGGTCAATTAATCTATGACAAAGGAAGCAAAAATATACAATGGATAAAGGACAATTTCTTCAATAAACAGTGTTGGGAAATCAAGACAGCTACATGCAATGCAAAAGAATGAGCCTGGACCATTATCCTACCCCATGTATAAAAATCAATTCAAAACAGATTAAAGACTTCAATGTAAGACCTGAAATCATAAAACTCCTCTAAAAATATATAGATGATAAACTCCTTGACATTGCTCCGAGTGATATATTTTTGGATTTGACTCCAAAGGCAAGGGTACAAGCTAAAGTAAGTAAATGGGACTATAGTAAACTAAAAAGCTTCTGCACAGTGGAAGAAACCATCAACAAATACTAAAAATTATATGCCAACAAATTAGACAAACTAAAAAGCTTCTGCACAGTGGAAGAAACCATCAACAAATACTAAAGATTATATGCCAACAAATTAAGACAACCTAGAAGTGGATAAATTCTTAGAAACATACAATCTACCAAGACTGAATCATGAAGAAACTAACTATGAACAGACCAATTATGAATAAGGATGTTAAAGCAGTAATCAAAACCTTGATATTCATTACAACACGTATAACTTTCACTAGCAGGCATGTAAAAGAACATTAACTTTGCACATCTTATAGTATTAATTATGTAAGAAATGGCAAAACAAATATTTATCTAATCAGACCATAAAGACTGTCAAAAGTAAAGTGTTAATCTTGAATACACTGTAATCAAAGCATAACCATTAGCAAAAAATAGAAGTCCACAAAAGCCAATAATTACTTTTTTTTTAAGATTTTATTTATTTGAGAGAGATAGAGAGATAGAGAGACAGAGATAGCGACAGAGATAGTGAGGGAGAGCACAAGCACGGAGGAGAGGGAAAAGTAGGCTTCCCACTAAGCAGTGAGTCCAAAAAGGGACTCAATCCCAGAACCCTGGGATCATGACCTGAGCCAAAGAGACACTTAACCAACTGAGTCACTCAGGTGGCCCTGATCATTACTTTTATATTTAATTTATATATTTAATAGGGAATATATATATGATATATGATATGTGATATACCATTATATATGAAAATTACTACAAATCTAGGAATAGTTCTCAAGTTAATTGAATTTCTTGGCATTCTTCTTTTATTCCATTCTCTAAACTACCAACAGAAAAGAAACAGTTCTTAATTGTATCATGATGGAAAATGAATTTCACTGTATGCTGAAGAACAGAGCCAAGCTAATACTTGTAAATTTTCTTTAAAGACCCAAAATAAAAATTAGCTTAAAAAACACTGTGGATTCAGTATAAAATTTACTTAAAATCATATACACTAAAATGGTGGTTCTCAGACCTTACAATGCCCAAGAATCATATGGAGAACTTGTTCAAAGAATTTCTTGATTCAGCCCCAGATAATTCAGGTTGTGTATGAGAAGGTGGGGGCTATTAATCTGCATTTCTAATACATTCATAGGTAACACTGATGCTGCTAGCCCTAGAAACATTATTTGGAAACCACCATTTTAAAACATCAGGAATTTTCTGAAGATTTTAAGCAGATGTTGCGGGGATGGAGGGAATGGTGATTAAAAAGATAAAACAGATATGTATGGCTATTATCCTTTAGAATTAGTAACAAAATGAAAAACTTTTATTGTTAGTGTACTGATAAAAATAGGAGATTCTAATTCAAACTCAGGAAAGAATGGATGAATCATGCCTAGATTTTAACATTAGCTCTACCCATTAGTTTGTGACTTTAAGTTACTGAAATTTCTCAGAGTCAATCTCTCTCTGCTATGTGCCTCTATTAAAATATAAAATATTGTGAAGAAGAGCAAATAACTCTTTGGGAAATTGCTTTAACTAAAGCTAATCCCTGATATATGCCTTGGCACGGATATTATTTTATAAAAGAATATTTTAATGAACTAACGTCTGCCTCAAAAGCCATTGTTAAGCTTTATTTATTCATGAATTATATAGGATTATGTTAAAGAATTAAAGTTCATGCTTTATTCTCTAATTTTCATTGATGTTTAAGTTGGAAGACTTTTGTCATTCTGCTGATCTGTTTTTAACCATTCTATATATTGCCATGTAAAAATAAAATGGCATCAAAATCATTTATCCTAATAAATTGTGATGTTAAACAGAAATATTGCTGACAGTTTTAGATGTCTAATTAACTATTTATATTTATCTGACACTAGGATTAAAGTCTTTGGGGGATGTAGGTGGGAGGAATGATCAAGACTCTGGATTAATAATTTATTAAGCTAAAAATGCCTCTCTCAATTGTACTCTATTCAGTCCATTTTCAATTTAATATTTAAAATAACACATTAACCTCTTCTTCTAAATAAGAAAGAGGCATTATTAGTCTGAACTCATTAATCCATTATCCTTTGATATATTTTAATCACAAGTGATAGGATATATGTGACCAAGTTGGATAAGTCCTAAGAACAACTCTATAGAAAAATTCTGGAACAGATTTCATCCAAGATAAAAACATGAAAAAAAGGAGACCAGTCCTATATAAAAAGAAAATGACATTTTTTGCCTATACCTCCCTTTAAGATGGAATGTGTGGTATGACTGGCACTGCAGCAGCCCTCCTGTAAACATGAGACAATAAGCTCCCTTTCTCCAGATATTTTGTAATGTGAAATAATGGAGTATCTTGAGAAAGTGAGCCACTGTTGGCCCAATTAACTGCTATTTACTGCCAAAATCTTACAACTAGTAAAGAATATTAATGTATTTTAGCAGCTATGTCCAACAGTTTTTAAGGGAAAAATGACTTGCAGAACTAGTCTCACTAAAATATATGTGCATATAGAATAAGATATATGGAACAGCATTTCATTGATCTGTATGTACATTCTCATACTACATCAAAAACTCATGGAAGAGGTAGTGATGTCATCACAGACCTTAGTCTATCTTTTTTGTGAACAGTAACTGCCATCTCATTACGTGTCTCAATACAATAGGAAAAAATACATGTATTTTAAGATATAAATCCAGGGAAACCAAATAAATAATTTTCCCTTATTTAAACATGTTACTATTCACATATAAAAATGATTATTTAAATTGGAAAATAAGAGATTTACAAATCAAATGTAGAAAAAAAAAATTTCCACTCCCGTTAAAACTGTTGTCTCTTTGGGGCACCTGAGTGGCTCAGTCAGTTAAGTGTCTGTCTTCAGTTCAGGTCATGATCCTGGGGTCCTGGAATCGAGTACTGAATTGGGTCCCTTGCTCAGTGGGTAGCCTGCTTCTCCCTCTCCCTCACTTGTGTTCTCTCTTGCTCGCTCTGCTCTTTCGAATAAATAATCTTTAAAAAAAATATCTCTTTATCACTACTGAAAAATATGTATATTACATATTAATATATTCATGTGAACAAGCCTGTATATACATATATACACAAAAATACCATTTTTTCCTTAAGTTAAAATCTTATAAAGAATACAATTTCATTTTTATCACAATTGTAAATGCCCTTTATCAAATAGAAAAATTATGCATGTGCTATTAATAAAGGCATGTACACTTGCAACTAGTAAATTAAGTTCTGGACATCTGATGCACAGCATAGTGATAACAGTTAATAATAACTATTATAAACTTCAAATTTGCTAATAGAGTAGATCTTAAATGTTCTCACTACAAAAAAAGAAATAGTAATCATGTGACATGATAGAGCTAGGTCCTAGCTAATATTAATGTGGTAATCATATTGCATTATATAAATGTGTCAAATCAACATGCTGTACATCTTTTTTTAAAAAAAAATTATTTATTTATTTGATAGAGAGAAAGAGATCACAAGTAGGCAGAGAGGCAGGCAGAGGGAGAGGGGGAAGCAGGCTCCCTGCTGAGCAGAGAGCCCGATGGGGGGGCTCGATCTCAGGACCCTGAGATCATGACCTGAGTCGAAGGCAGAGGCTTAACCCACTGAGCCACCCAGGCACCCCAACATGCTGTACATCTTAAGAATGGCTTTAAATTTTTTAAATGGCTGAAAAAATGTAAAAGAAAAACAGTATTTCCTGGCATGTGGAAATTATAAGAAATTAAAATTTCACATCCATAAATAATATTTTTTGGAACATATCAAGTTCTTTTTTTATTGTGGCAAGAACACTTAATAGGAAATATTTCCTATTAATAAAAATTTAAGTATACAATAAAATATAGACAAAATGTTGTACACAGATCTCTAAATCTTGTTTATCTTGATTAACTGAAACTTTCTACCTACTTTGTGCAGTAACTTCTCATGTTGGTCTCCTCCCAGGCATCATTCTACTCTGTTTCTGAGTTTGACTCTTTTAGATACCTCATCTGAGCTAAATCATAAAGTACTTGTCCTTTTATAACTGGATTATTTTACATAATAACATCCTATAGGTTCATCTATGTTGTTGAAAATGGTATTATTTTCTTATTTTTCAAAGTTAAATATTATTCCACTGTGTGTGTGAGATATTTTCTGTATCTATTAGTTTGACAGATACTTACTTGTTTCCATATCTTGACTGTTGTGAAAAATGCTGCAATAAACATAGAAGTACAGATATATCTCCCAGATTTTGGTTTTAATTCCTTTGGATATATACTCCCCAAAAGAATTACTATATTACATGGGAGTTCTATTTTTAATTTTTTCAGGAATTTCCACATGGTTTTCCATAGCAGCTGAACTATTTTACATTCTCATCAGTAGTAAACAGGGTTCCAATTTCTTCACATCCTCACTAACGCCTATTATTTTTGTTGTTTTGATAATATCCATCCTAATATATGTAAGATGATATCTCATTGTAGTTTTGATTTGCATTTCCCTGGCAATTAGTAATGTTGAGCTTTTTTTTTCATATACCTGCTAGCTATTCATATGTCTTCTTTAGAAAAATGTCTATTCAAGTCCTTTGCCCATGTTTTAATCAGGTTATTTGCTTTTTTGCTATTGAGTGGAAGGACTTCCCTATATATTTTGGACAATTAACCCCTTTATTAAATATATGGTCTGAAAGATTTTTATCCCTCATTCCATAGGTTGTTTCCTTTTCTGTTTCAAAGCTTTTTACTTTGATGCAATCCCACTGTCAATTTTTGCTTTCGTTGTCCTTGCTTTAAGTGTTTTATCCAAAGTATCTTTGTCAAGATCAGTATCATAAAGCTTTTGCCTATGCTCCTATGTTTTCCTCCAAGGGTTTCAATTTCAGGTCTTATATTTAAGTCTTTAATACATTTAGTTGTTTTTTGTGTATGGAGTTAGACAAGGAACCAATCTCATTCTGTTGCATGTGGATATCCAGTTTTCCCAGTATCATTTGTTGAAGAAATTATCCTTTCTCCACTGTGTATTTGGAAACTTTATTGAAGATCAACTGACCATATAGGCATGACTTTATTTCTGGGATCTCTATTCTATTCCACTGGTCTATATGTCTGTTTTTATGCCAGTATCACATTGTTGTAATAACTATAGCTTGAGACCACAGAGCTTGAAGAGCCTAAAATATTTACTATTTGTTCCTAGACAGGAAAAGTTTGCCCACCCTGAACTAGACAAAAATATGACTTCAGATATCCAGCCTCACCATAATCCCAGGGAAAATTCTATGAGTGAATTATGACACAACACCATTGTATCTAGAAAACAGTGTTGGCACTGCTAATAATCTTTTGGATTGGTCATTGACCATGGAGGCCATGACCCATGGAGGGTGCTGGAGAGTCTAACCTCTTAAGCAATTCTGAGTAATATGGTTTTTATCAGCCCAATACCATCCTCCAAAGAAGGGTGCAGATGTGAGCTACTAACAGCCAGTAGTTTTTACTACTAAGAAATTAATGTCCTGGCCTGGCAAATGGCATCTGGGCAGAACAACAATGGCATTTGTTACAGACAGCAACACTAGTGTCTTACGTATACCAAAATGCTTTCACTGCAAACCCTGTGTCTGAATATCCACAATATATAATATTTGCATCCTTAAAACTCAAGAACTGATACGTGTAGTGTTAGAGCATTCTTAGGAATATATCTGGCAGCATCAATCACAATTACAAATATGCATACCCTTTAAGCTAACAACCCCACTCAAGAAAATTTCTCTATCCATATACCAGAAAATATTTAAAAGGAAATTTAATGAAACATTTTAATGATTAAGAGCTTATCATAGAAAAATTGTTGATTTGTTCATAACCAAAAGTAATAAGCATAGAAAAATCGTAGAAATATATGCTAACATGTTAGCAAGAATTGTCTTTGAGTGATGAGAAATAGTATCTGCTTCTCTCATTTATTTCTGAATATGTTTTTTCTATGAATTATGTGTGTATATATATATCATAGAGTGTATGAGCTATACAAATATTGGAATATTTTAAAATTTTTTATGGAAATGTTTAAATATAACAAAAAAAAGAGAGAAAGAGCACAGTAAAATAAATACCTGTACACATTACTTAGATGTCAGTTGCTGACATTATGTCACAATTCTTTTATTTTATTGCTGTTGCTGAAGTACATTAAAGATACCAAGACATTTCACTCCTAAATACTCCAGAATTCACCTCTAAAACACAATGATCTCTCCTAACATAACTGAAATATCATAAAAATTCTAACAAAATGATTAATTTGTGGATTTCACCTAATAACCATTCCTATTCAAATTTCCCCAATTATCTTTTTCTTTCAATTTTAAAATATTGTGGCAAAATATAAAAACATAAAATTTATCATCTGAAGCATTTTTAAAGGTATAATTCAGTGGTATTAGGTAGATTCATACTGTAGTACAACCATCACCACCATCCATCTCCAAAACTATTTTCACCTCAAAAAAATGAAAATTTATACCCATTAAACAATGACTCCCCATTGCCGCCTCCTCCTTACCCTCTGGCAACCATCATTCTACTTTCTGTCTCTATGATTTTGATTACTCTAAGTACTTCATTAAGTAAATGCACATAGTATCTGTCTTTTTATGATGGGTTTATTTCACTTAGCATAATGTCCTTAAGGTTCCTCCACGCTGTAGTGTGTCAGAATTTCCTTCTTCTAAAGCCTGAAAGATATTCCATTGGATGCATACAACACAGTTTGCTTATCTATTCGTTTACTACAGATACCTGACTTGCTTCCACACTTCAACTACAGTTAATAAGCCTGCTATAAACATGAAAGTGCAGATATCTCTAACACCTTGCTTTCAATTTTTGAGTATATACCCGGAAGTGAGATCACTTAATCATTCGGTAAATCCATTTTTAATTTTTTGAGGAGCTGCCATAATGTTTTGCACAGCAGCTATATCATCTTAGATTCTCATCAACAGTGCACAAGAGTTCCAATTTCTCCAAATTCCCGCCAATTTTTATTTTCTGTTTTTCATTGTAGTGATCCTAATGGGTGTGAAGTGGTATATCATTAGTCTTCATTATCATTTCCCCAATAATTAGTGACATTGAGCATCTTTTCATGTGCTCACTGTGTATCTGCATATCTTCTTTGGAGAAATTTATAGTTAAGTACTTTGTTCATTTTTTAATACAGGTGTTTGATTTTCTTGTTGTTTAATTTTAGGATTTCTATATATTCTGGATAGTAAAATCGGATACATGATTTGCAAGTATTCTCTCCCATTATGTAGATTACCTTTTACTCTGTTGATAGTATCTGTTTTAAATTTTCATTAAGTCCAATTTGTCTATTTTTTCTTTTATTGCCTTTGCCTTTGGTGGCAAATTGAAGAAATCATTGCTAAACCCAATGCTGTGAAACTTTTCCCCCATGTTTTCTTCTAAGAATTTCATAGTTTTACATCTTACATATAGGGCTTTGGATCCATTTTAATTTTTGTATGTGGCTTTAAGTAAGGGTCCAATTTGTTTCTACATGTGGATGTCCAGTTTTCCCCAGCATCGTTGGTAGAAGAGACTGTCCTTTTTCCATTGAATTGTCCTGGTACCCTTGTCAAAAATCATTTGGCCATATGCAAGGGTTAATTCTGGGCCCAAAACTACATTGTTTTGATTACCATACCTTTAAAATAAGAAAGTATGAGCCCTCAGGCTTTTCTTGGTTGGTTTTGCATTTACAGAAATTTGTCCATCTCATCAAGGTCATCCGATTTTTTTGTCACACTATTATTGAGAATAATCCCTTAATTTTTTTTTTTTTTATTTCTGTAGAATTGGTGGTAATGTCTCCACTTTCCTTTCTGACTTTAGTAATTTAGGTGTTCTTTTTTTTCCTTAGTCAATCTAAGTAAAGATTTGTCAATTCTATTGATATTTTTTAAGAACTAATTTTCGGTTTTGTTGATTTCTCTATTGTCTTTTCTATTTTAGTCTGTTCTCATATTTATTATTTCTTCCTTTTTTTTTAGCTTTGTGTTTAGTTTGTTCCTCTTCCTTTAGTTCCACAGGTTATAAAGATAGGTTGTTGATTTAAGACCTGTATTCTTTTTTAATGTGAGCTTTTATAGCTATAAATCTCCTCTTTGGCACTGCTTTTTCTGTCCCATAAGTTTTGGGATGCTGTGTTTTCATTTTCATTTGTCTCTCCTTATTTTTTAATTTCTCTCATGATTTTTTTTTCTTGGACCCACTGATTTTTTAAGAGTATGTTGTTTAATTTCCTCAAATTTGTGTATTTTCCAGTTTTTTATCTGTTACTGATTTCTAACTTCATCCTGTTATGGTCAGAGATGATACTTTGTATGATATTTATCCTTTTAGAGCTACTGAGACTTCATTTATGGCCAAAATATGTTATATGCTATTAAAAAAAACCCATATATACTTGAGAAGAATTTGTATTATGTTGCTGCTGTTTATGTAGAGTGTCCTGCATATATCTGTGAGATCTAGTAGTTTTATTATACTATTCATCAAATTCTCTATGACCTTACTTATCTCTTAGCTGGTTATTCTATTCACTGATAGTGGGGTATTAAGTTTCCAAATATTATTACTGATATTTTTGCCTATTTTCTCCTTCATTTCTATCTATCTTTGCTTCATATATTCTGATGGCCTATTATTAGGCACATGAATATTTATACAAAAGGTATATATCATTACTTGCTTTCCTAATTTTATATTCTGTACATATTTTTCAAATGGCCAGCAAACATATATAGAATTTCAATTTTATTTTGTAAAATTAAATGGTAACTAATGAAGATTGTAATATTCCATATATAAACCCTAAAATCATTCAGATAGGAAGCATCTTCAATGTGAAAATACTATTCACTAGAGACATTTTATGTGGTCAGTCATTTGCAATTAAAAACTACATATCCTTCATTACATTTATTGTTGAAAGTATTTTTAAAAAAACATTTGAGTGAGGGGCACCTGGGTGGCTCAGTTGGTTAAGTGTCTGCCTTCGGCTCAAGTCATGATCCCAGAGTCCTAGGATCCAGCCCAGTGCCTCCCTGCTCTCTGTTCAGCAGGGAGCCTGCTTCTCCCTCTCCCTCTGCCCTTCCCACCCCCTTCCCCAGCTCCTGTTTGCTCTCTCTCATGCTCTCTGTCTCTCTCTCAAATAAACACATAAAACCTATTAAAAAAAAAAAAAAAGGAGTTTGAAGACCACCTCCTATTTAAAAAAACAAAAATATTTGCATTAACTGAATGATGTGTCCTAGGCCAAATGATATCCCAACCCAGTTCTCTAAATTCTTCATTTCTCTAACAAATTACACTGTATCAAGCACTGCTGAGGCTGTGCAGTTGTAGAGAGCTTAGCCTATTAGATATTTGCACTTTCAAGGGAAGGCAAGATGGCGGAGAAGTAGGAGACCCTGTTACAACCAGTTCCCTAAAATGAGCTGGATATCTACCAGAACACACTGAACACCCATGAAAACAGCCTGAGAAGTAAGATTTTTCACTTCTGGATCTCTACAGGAGCAGAAGAGAGGAGTGGAGAGGTAAAGCAGAGTGGAAACACTCAAACCTATATCGGAGGATAAACAGAAGGGGGAAGGAGCCACCAGAAGCAACCCAAGGACAGTAATACCCCAAAGGAAAGTGCCCTGTGGTTGGGGACCAGCAGTAACTTAGAGTCTGGTTAAAAATACTTAAAAAGAGCAAAAGATGATAAGGAGCATCTAGTGGAAGTGGGTGGTCACGGGCACCGGCCTAAGCCCACGTTCCCAGGAAAGACACCACCCGCGTCAAAGAGAGACTGGCGGGGGGTCCAGTCCGTGCTTCATGAACCTGGAGCTTTCCACTCCCTGCACCATTTCGTGGGCGGGGCGCACTCCTGCAAGTGCCTTAGAGAGCCTGGTGAGGTCCATGAGCCTGTAGCTTCTCTCTGTGTGCAGCACTCTGTGGACTGGGTACATTCCCGAAAGCCCCGGAGAGACTGGGTGGGAGCCCTAGCCCGCGGTCTCTAGGACCGCAGGATGTCCGCTGCCTGCTGAAGGGTCTGGGCGCTCCCAGCGGCGCTGGAGACAATGTGGCTGATCTCTGGCAGGAATGTGAGCACACCCGGCGTGGGCCTGGAGCCCGGAGAGCAGTCCTGGCAACGGCAGCCACCAGAAGCAAGTTTCCTAGACCTCGAGGCTTTGGTCACATGAGGGTGCAGAGGCTCGCAAGGGCCTCGCGGGGCCACTGGGACAGTGACTGGGGGTGTGCACTGCCGGTGGCAGGCTGCAGTGTGAGCAGAGCTTTCAGAGGGGTGACAGTGGATTCTGGACCACCCAGAAGGTAGCAGACTGAGGCTTCTCTGTGACATGGAGGTCTGAGTACAGGCAGATTCCTTGCTTGGACTCTCTGAAAAGGTGAAAAAGCTGCAAGAGAGTGAAAACCTCCAGAGAGCAAAAGTCTGAAAAACTGGTTTCCACAGAGCCCACCTCCTTGATTGGGGGGCAGGGCGACTCAATCCAAGCAAGACTGACTGGAAAACAACGCGGCAGGCACCTCCCCCAGAAGACAAGACAAAAACAAGAGGGCAATAACCACAGGGTCCCCATAAAACTATAAAACCCCAACATCAGGGAAAATCAACATATTAAGCTCCCAATAATACCTAGAACCTGTATATTTCAGAGATACAAGTTTTTTTCTTTATTTTTTCACTCGTTCTCACGTTTCTTGTTTTTTTTTTTTATATTTTTTAAACTACTTAACATTACAACTAGAGGCTTAATACAATGCATCAAGGAGTTATAACCATCCTCCCATCTTACCCTTCTGGCAGTGTTTCTGTGTATTTGCTTTTGTTCTGGTATTATATAAATCTTATTCTTGAGATTCATTCTGACTGGGGTTCTTTTATTTGTCATTTACTTTTGTCGGTCTTTATGTTTGTTCATGTTTGTTTATATACTTTATTATCTTATTTTAGGGGCCCATTCTGTCTGGGATTTCTTTTTTTCTTTCTCTCTCTTTCTTTTTTTATCTTTATTCTTTCTCTTTGGTGGTGAATTCCAATTGCTCCAAAACCTTCCAGGGTGCACCCTGCCTGGATCATGGGTGATATATTCAGCTATACATCCTCTCATCCACTTATCAAAATGACTAGGAGGAGGAACACCCAACAGAGGAAAAACGCACAGACTGCGCCCTCTCCCTCAGAACTATTGAACATGGACATAAACAGTATGTCAGAAAGGGAATTCTGGGTATCAGTTACCCAGGCAATGGCTCGGAGGGAGAAAAACATTAACGACAACAGAGAATCTCTAAGGACAGGAATGAGAACCAGTATGGCAGATGTTAAAAATGCTATCAGTGAGATCCAATCTAATCTAAACAGCCTAACAGCTAGAGTTACAGAGACAGAGGACAGAATTAGTGATCTAGAGGACAAGATGGTTGAGAAGAAAGGTCAAGAGGAGTGCTGGAACAAACTGCTTAGGAACCATGAGAACAGACTTAGGGAAATAAATGATGCCATGAAACGTTCCAATGTCAGAATTATTGGAATCCCTGAGGGAGTAGAGAAAGAAGACTAGAAGATATAGCTGACCAAATTCTGAATGAAAATTTCCCCAACCTGGGGAATGGAACAAGTGTTTGTGTCCCAGAGGCAGAAAGGATACCCACCAGGATCAACAAGACTAGAAAATCACCTAGACACATCATTGTGAAATTTGAAAATTATAATTTTAGACAAGAGGTCCTGAGGGCAGCTAGGGGGAAGAGATCCCTCACGTACAGAGGAAGACCCATCAGAATAACATCAGACCTGTCCACAGAAACCCAGCAAGGCAGAAAGGGCTGGCAAGACGTATTCAGGGCACTAAACGAGAAGAACATGCAGCCAAGAATACTTTATCCAGCAAGGCTCACATTCAAAATGGATGGAGAGATAAAGAGCTTCTAAGACCAGCAAGGATTAAAAGAGTATGTGACCACCAAGCCGGCACTTTAAGAAATATTAAAGGGGGTTCTATAAAAGTAGAAAGAACCCATGAGTGACACAGAACAGGAACTTACAATCTATAGAAACAAGGACTTCACAGGCAACATGATGTCAATAAAAACTTATCTTTCAATAATCACTCTCAACATGAATGGCCTAAATGCTCCCATAAAATGGCACAGGGTTGCAGAATAGATAAAACGATAGGACCTGTTCATATGCTGTTTATAAGAGACACATTTGGAACCTAAAGATACATCCAGAATGAAAGTGAAGGGCTGGAGAACCATCTTTCATGCCAATGGGCCTCACAAGAAAGCTGGGGTAGTGATTCTCATATCAGATAAATTAGACTTTAAGCTAAAGACTGTAGTCAGAGATACAGAAGGACACTACATCATTCTTAAAGGGTCTGCCCTCCAAGAAGATCTAACAACTGTAAACATTTATGCCCCCAATATAGGAGCAGCCAACTACATAAGCCAACTGTTAATCAAAATAAAGAGTCATATTGATATGAATACATTAATTGTAGGAGATCTTAACATGCCACTCTCAGTAACAGACAGGTCATCCAAACAGAAAATCAATAAAGAAACAAGAGCTTTGAATGACACATTGGACAAAATGAACCTCATAGACATATACAGAACATTCCACCCTAAAACAACAGAATACTCATTCTTCTCGAGCGCACATGGAAATTTCTCCAGAATAGAGCACATACTGGGTCAGGATTCAGGATTCAGGATTCAACCGATACCAAAAGACTGAGATGATTCCCTGCATATTCTCAGACCACAATGCTTTGAAACTGGAACTCAACCACAAGAAACAGTTTGGAAGGAATTCAAACACTTGGAGGCTAAAGACCAACCTGCTCAAGAATGTTTAGATCAACCAGGAAATCAAAGATGAACTTAAACAATTCATGGAAACCAATGAGAATGTAGACACATCAGTCCAAAACCTATGGGATACAGCAAAGGTGGTCCTAAGGAGGAAATACATAGCCATCCAAGCCTCACTCAAAAAAATTGAAAAATCCCGAATACACCAGCTCTCTTTACACCTTAAAGAATTAGAAAATCAACAACAAATTAAGCCAACCCCACCCACAAGAAGGGAAATAATCAAGATTAGAGCAGAGATCAACGAGTTAGAAACTAGAGGAACAGTAGAACACATGGACGAATCCAGAAGTTGGTTTTTTGAAAGAATCAATAAGATCGATAAGCCCCTGGCCAAACTAATCCAAAAAAAAAAGAAAGAGAGGACCCAAATTAACAAAATTATGAATGAAAAGGGAGAGATCACGACTAATCCAAAGGAAATAGAAACAATCATCGGAAATTATTATCGACAGCTATATGCCAATAAGTTAAACAACCTAGAAGAAATGGATGTATGCCTGGAAACCTATAAACTACCAAGATTGAAACGGAAGAAGTTGACAACCTGAATAGACCAATATCTAGTAACAAGATTGAAGCAGTGGTCAAAAAGCTCCCAAAAAACAAGAGTCCAGGACCTGACAGATTCCTTGGGGAATTCTACCAAACATTCAGGGAAGAAATAATACCTGTTCTCCTGAAACTGTTTCAAGAAATAGAAACATAAGGAAAACTTCCAGACTCTTTCTATGAAGCCAGCATCACCCTGATTCCCAAACCAGGTAAAGACCCCATCAAAAAGGAGAATTTCAGACCAATATCCCTGATGAATATGGTTGCCAAGATTCTCAACAAGATCCTAGCTAATAGGATCCAACAGCACATTAAAAAAATTATTCATCATGACCAGGTGGGATTTTTCCCTGAGATGCAAGAGTGGTTCAACATTCGCAAATCAATCAATGTGACAGAACAAATCAATAAGAGAGAAGAACCACATGGTCCTCTCAATTGATGCGGAAAAAGCATTTGACAAAATTCAGCATCCGTTTCTGATTAAAACTCTCCAAAGTATAGGGATAGAAGGAACATTCCTCAACTTCATAAAATCTATCTATGAAAAGCCCACAGCGAAT
>CM052883.1:37801523-37886155 GCA_028534135.1 Potos flavus
AAAAAAAAAAAAAAAAGGGCGCCTGGGTGGTTCAGTGGTTAAAGCTTCTGCCTTCGGCTCAGGTCATGATCTCAGGGTCCTGGGATCAAGCCCCGCATTGTGTTCTCTGCTCAGCAGGGAGCCTGCTTCCCGCACCCCCCCCCTCCCGCCTACTTGTGATCTCTCTCTGTGTGTCAAATAAATAAATAAAATCTTTAAAAAAAAAAAAAAATCATATGATCATCTCAACGGATGTGAAAACATTATTTGACAAAATTCAACAAACTTTTATTATAAAATCACTCAACAAACTAGGAATAGAGTAAAATTAAAACAAAATAATAAAGGCCATATATGAAATTTCATAGCTAACATACTCAGTGTTGAAATACTGAAAGCTTTTCCTCTAAAATCAAGAACAAGGCAAAGATACCCTTCTCACTAATTCCATATCACACAGTACTATAAATCCTAGCCACAGCAATTGGGCAAAAGAAAGAAATAAATGATACCTAATTTAGAAAGAAGTAAAATTACCTCTCTTTGCAGATGACATGATTTTGTATACAGAAAACCCTGACGAGTCCACTAAAAAGAGTGTTAGAATCAATATATGAATTCAGTAAAGTTGCAGGATACAATATCAACATATAAAAATGAGTTACATTTCTATACACTAAAACCAACTCTCTGAAAATTCAAAAATTAAGAAAATTTTTAAGAATTAAGAGAAAAATCCCATCTACAACAGCATCAAAAAGAATAAGATGCTTTAATATAAATATAATCAAGAATATAAAAGATTTATACTTGAAAATTGTAAAATATTGCTGAAAGAAATTAAAGAAGATACAAATAAGTGGGAGAATACCCCAAGTTCATGGATAGAAACAAATCCAGAAACAAATATACTGTCAACTCTTCTTTGACAAGAGTGCCAAGAACCCATAAGGATAGTCTCTTCAAAAACTGGTGCTGGGGGAAAAAAAAAAAAAAAAAATTAGTGCTGGGAAAACTGGATATCCATAAGCAAAAGAATGAAATTGGTGTTTTATACCATACACAAAAACCAACTCAAAATGGATTAAAGACTTAAACATAAAACCTGTAAGCATAAACCTTCTAGAAGAAAACATAGGCAAAAGCTTTAAGGCATTGGTCTTGTTGGCAATAATTTCTTGGATATGACACCAAAAGAACAGACATTAGAAGCAAAAATAGACAAATGAGATTATAGCAAAGTAAAAAGCTTCTACCCCAAAAAGAAAACCATAAGCACAATGAAAGGACAACTTTTGGAATGGAAGAAAATATTTGCAAATCATGTATCTGATATGGGGTTACTGTTCAAAATACATAAAGATGTTCCACTCCATACCAAAAAACAAAACAAAAAACCAGAAGAAACCCCCCAAAACAACGAAAACTAGCCAAATAGCTTGATTAAAAAATGCACAAAGAACCTTAATAGACATTTCTCTACAAAAGATAATGCAAATGACCAACACACATATAAAAAGAAGCTCAATATGATTAATCACCAGAGAAATGGCAATCAACATCATAATGACATGTCACTTGACAACTGTTAGGATGGCTATTATCAAAAATAAAAATAAATAATAAGGGTTGATGAGGATGTGGAGAAATTGTAACTCTAAATACTGCTGGTGGATTATAAAACGGTGAGGCCACTGTGGGAAAGAGTATGATGCTTTCTGAAAAAAAATTAAAAATAGAACTATCATTAGCTCTAGCAATCCTACAGAAGTAGGGTATGTATCCAAAAGAACTGAAATCAAGATCTGCACTCCCATGGTTATTGCAACATTATTTACAATAGCCAAGCTATGGAAACAACCTAAATTTCCACTGTTAAAATCAAAACAAACATACACCAGCACTGAAAACTCTGAGTGGATAAAACCAGTTTAGTCATACAAAGTATAATTAAACTTATTTGGCAAAACTAGCTTGACCCCGGTCATTTCTTATTTATGCTTCTGGAAATCATAAACAAAACTTAGACTGTCTCCCAAGGTTAGTATGAAATAACTACTGACCAATTAACCTATCATTTAGGAAAATTAAAATATAACCAATCTCTGTAAAGAATAAACATTTAATGCCTTCTCACTATATAAGCCACTTTATAACAATATATCCCTGAATTTTCTTCTATGTTTTGGCTTCGGTGCTCCCAGTTCACAAACTATCTTTTCGGTGTGTGTGCAATAAACTTCGATAAATTGCTACTTTGGTGATTCACTGGTTTTACTTCTGCTGTTTGACCTTTCGACACCACTGAAAGATTGATGGATAAAGAAAATGAGGCATTTACATGCAAAATAACATTATTCAGCCTTAAACAAGAATGAAATTCTGCTATTTTCAGTAACATGCATGGACCAATTGGCCATTATGCTAAGTGAAATTAGCCAGGCACAGGAGGGCAAATCAGGAATGATCTCACCTATATTAAGTAGCAAAATGGCCAAACTCAGGGGCACCTGGGTGGCTCCGCGGGTTAAGCGTCTGCCTTCCCCTCCGATCATGATCCTGGAGTCCGAGGATCCAGCCCCATATCGGGCTCCCTGCTCAGCGGGGAGTCTGCTTCTCCCTCCGTCCCTCACCCGGCTCCAGTTCTCACTCTGTCTCTCTCTCTCAAATAAATAAAGTCTTAAAAAAAAAAAGGCCGAACTCAGAAACAAATGGTGGTTTCCAGGGGCTGGACAGAAGGATATGGAGAGTTCTGTCCAAAGGGCATAGTTTCAGTTATTCAAGATAAATTCTAGAGATCTACTGTACAATGTTATGCCTATAATTAACAACACAGTATTGCATAATCTTTAAAATTTGTTCAGAGTGTACCTCTTAAGTTTTCTTACTGCAATAAAGACAAAAACTATCACTTAATTTTTCAAAATTAAGAAAAATAATACCTACTTTAAGATACCGTAAGACCGCTCGCTACTGCTGATGGGAAGAGGAGGTGGCTCCCAGGAGAGGGAAAAGAGAGCGAGGAGAAGAGCTGAACGCCGGCTGCCGCACCACCAAGACTCCGAAAGCAGGAATCAGGCGGGCAGCACGCGGTGGGCAGCACGCGTCGGCCGGCCGTCCGGGAGCCTGCGCGTCTGAAGAGAGGGCTGCGTGCGCAGCCTGCGCCTGAAGGAGGCGGGGCTGAGGGCACACGGCCGGCCGCGTAGCTGAGCAGAAACTGCTCCTGCCGTGCTGTCTTAACAGTCTCTTCTCATCCCCTTCCTGCTGCACTCCTCTCAACCCCCTGGAGGAACACGTAGGCACCAGCTCCCTTAAAAGGAGCTCCACTCCAACCACGGTGGAATCGAGACCTCAGAAAAAGAACAGCAAGAAGCACGTGATTAAGTACGAATGAAATAGACTAATGAACAAGCCAGTGAGGATATTTTGAAAGTAGAACCACCATTTTTTCAGAAGAGGCCGAATTGAGAACGATAATCCCAAATTTGGGTGAAATCACATTTGTCAACCATCCACAAGTGTCTGCCTGCTTGGGAGGAGGATGAAAAAGCACTATTGAAAAAGAGTTGAAGTCACAGAATTTGAAGATATTAAATCAGGTTACAGAATCCATTTTTGTTTTGATGAAAACCCTTGTTTTCAAAACAAAGTTCTCTACAGAGAATTTCATATGAATGAGAGTAGCACTCCATCTTCAAAGTCACTGAAATCAAATGTAAATTTGGAAAGGATTTACTGAAATGTTCAAGTCGTACACAAAATAAAGTCAGCAGAAAGAAACAGCATAAGGAACCAGAGCATTTCTTAACCGGATTTACTGACCATTCTGATGCAGGTGCAAATGTGTTAGGAGAGGTCATCAAAGATGATATTTAGCCAAATCCATTACAGTATAGTTTCTGACATGGATGATTAAATAGAGAAAGGAGAAGAAAATGATGAAGAAAAAGGATTGGAAGATACTGATGAAAATGGGATGAAGATGAAAGTAAAGGAGATGAAGATGATGATGGGGGAGGGTAGAGAGGATGATGAAGGAGATGACTAATGAACACTGATGGATTCCAACCTTACTTTTTACAATTTTCTCTAATCCCTGAGAACAAGTTGCAGTTGTTTTTGTTCTTTCCTTCTTTCCTTCTTTCTTACTTTCTTCTTGTGCCTTATGACCCTGTTTTTGAGGTTTTTGAGGCAAGAATTTCCTTTTTACCATGGTTTTCAACTTATTTGGGGGTGGGGTATACCTTAAGCAGAATATAGTGGGAAAAGAATCTCTACTCTTTTCTGTTTCAAATTCATTTTTGTACCTTCCAGTCTCAGTAAAAACTATGGAATCAACACCACCCTGCTCTGTGGGAAAAAAAAGAAAATCCTCTGCTTCTTTATTTCTGTGGAACCCGGAGGGTACTAGGCCCCTGTGTAGTACTGCACCGAATTCTGTTTTCTAGGGGTGCCTGGGTGGCTCAGTGGGGTAAAGCCTCTGTCTTTGGCTCAGGTCATGATCTCAGGGTCCTGAGATTGAGCCCCGTATCCGGCTCTCTGCTCAACGGGGAGCCTGCTTCCCTCTCTCTCTGCCTGCCTCTCTGCCTACTTGTGATCTCTCTCCTCTCTGTCAAATAAATAAGTAAAATCTTTAAAAAAAAAAAAAAAAGAATTCTGTTTTCCTCTTTCCTCTGTGTATTAGGCTCAGAGATTACACTGCCTCTCTATGTGAAAATGGGCAGTTAGCACTTGCCAACATGTATCCGTCTACTTTCTCTTGATTAAAAAAGAAAGGAAAAAAACGTTAAAAACTGGGGCTATAGAAGGTCAGTAAAGGGTGGGTTTGAGATGTTTGGGTGAGTTAGTGGGCATTTTGACAACATGGTTTTTCCTTTGGCATGTTCAGCTGTGATGTTTAACAGACATCCTTGCAGTTTAAGATGACACTTTTGAAATAAAATTCTCTCCTAATGATGACTTGAGCCTTGCCACTCAATGGAAGAATCAGCAGAAGCTATACTCTATTGTAATTTTGTTCCTATTTATTTTTAACTTTCTTTATGTTTCACTGGATAGGAAAGAATGCTTAGTTTTAAACATTAGCAGTGTACCAGGTGCTTAGTTACAATAAAACTACGAAATGTGTACACAAAGAATTTGATGCTTTTCTCTCAAAGCAGATATAATCAATATGTCTTTCCAAATTTGACTTGTATAACATATTGTCAAACTTTGTTACTCTAACTCCGTATTTTTTGATACCCACTTTGCAGGATGACCTCAGGGCTATGGATGGAGTAAAAGGATTTGAATCACTGGATTAATGTTTCCTCAGCGGGGGGTCATCATGGGTACAATTTGCCATCAGTTTCTAGAACTTTTCACATCATTTAGGATACCAGATTAATCAAAACTCAGTTCTAAGTATATTGTATCCATCCTTGATTTGTATCTCAAATTGGCATTTTTTTTTAAATGGGCCTTTATTTACCTGATAATAATATCTGCCTTCACCATCAGATCTGGTGATTTAATGCCAAGTTACACAAGGGCAATCGATGGCATGTCTTCCTTGGCACTATAAAATGTGGGCAAAAAGACAGGCAATCACAGCAGTAAGTCTATGTTGACTATAAGAAACTCAGATTAGGAGTACTCTTGTCTCTAAGTACTAGCTCTTTAGCATAAGTTCTCAAATGAGACCCATCTATGTGAATTTGGATGAGATGATGGACTCTGCTCCGCCGGCTAAATGCTATTGTGCATAGAATAACATTTTGATAAACTACCTAAGTATAGGCTTTTTGATGCTATAGAATATAGTAGCTAAAATTAGATGCCACTTAACTTTTTCAGAGATGAATTAATGGACAGTTTGGTCAAATTCAAAGCTTTTTGATATATAAAATTTTATCAGTGGGACTATCCCATCAATAGGTACAGTGTAACCAAAACCTGTCTAGATGCATAGTATATAGTAGCTTCTGCACAGGTTTCTGTTTAATAAATCATCATTCTATGGTCAAGAATCTTGCTCCAATAAAGAAACATTTTTAAAAATATATACATATAACATAAGCGATTTCTTCTTAGGTAAATTGACACAGTAGAAAACCACCACGGTTCACCTTAGGATCTGTTGCCATCTCATGCCTTGATCAATAGGTGTAAAAAGGGTTAATTCTATTGAATTTCCCATCTGGGAATGTGTTGGTCCTCATAAAGGAGAAATGGACTATACTCCAAAGGAAGTACAAGGCACTGTCATTTATAGCTTTAAACATGAAACTAGGTTCTGAGGGTGCTGATCAAGAGAGTTGGAATATCAAACTGGACTTGGGAGTGTTATCCAAAATTACAGGATATAAATTCCTGGGAAGGACCCCAGAAGTTGGTCAAACTAATTCATATAATACCCTTATACCATGGAAAATTGATGGCCCACATTGAATAAAGATAAAATGCCAGAATTTCCTCATAGATAGTGAAGTAAGAGACATGCTAGATTGGATATATTACAAGCAGTCACAAGGCTCACAAAATCATAATGTTCCAAAGGAAGACCAAAGCTCTAAGCAGTGCAATGGCAAAAGACTCATTCTTTCTCATACCAGGGATGAAAGTAGGAGAAACTGTTACAGAATTTGGCTCACTAGCTAGAGCCGGAACCACACACATGTTGCTGCCCCTCCATCTTCTGCCCTCTCACTGTCCCTCCAAAAATTATGTTTCCAGAGGAAAGCAGCTGCCCAAGTGAAGTGGAGAGGAGAGGAGCGGAAAGGAGAGAAGAGAGGGGAAGAGAAGAGAAGAAGGGAAAGGGAAAAGGAAAGAAAAGAAAAGAACTTGTCTCACTAATAACAAGAAAATAGAGGCCAGGCAAAAGTGTTTCACCACCAGAAGAGAAGTGGTTACAACCAACCATAATGATGACTGGCAAGGTTTGAGTGGTAGCCGAGAGGATATAATATGAAAAGGGTAATGAATACGGTTCACAACCATATGGATACAGAACACAAGCTCCCCAGGGAAAACATAGGTGGGCAGCCAACAAATTACTATTCAATTTGTGGCAACAGAGGAAATCAAGAATGGAAGATCAGGGGACTGAAAACATTTGGTCCATTTAAGAGTCATGATCCCTTGCTAAGATTCTAGAGCTAAGCCAGTTATCAGACACCATTGCCGGAACAGATAGTGAGCTACCCAGGAAAAAAGGCCATGCAAAACCATACTTAAGTATACACAAAATTGATATACTAATCCTTCATTAAAGAGACCTTTGGTCGTTTCCTCTGGTAACTGTGGACTGGTGAGTAGATTGCCAGACACGTTGAGAGATGTTAGAAACAGTGTCTGTGTTGATACATCTGGAAACCTAAAGCATTATCATGTCATGTGCCCCTTTCCTATTAGAAATGGAGTATATGTGGGATAGATGTGGATAAGGGAGATAAGAAATAGGTCCTGGCCAAGGGCTGGTTACAGAGCTTACACTGGTGAGCTGGTTGCCATTTTACCACTATGTTTCTTTAGTCCATTGAGGAAGAATTATCTTGGTAGGAAATTTTAGGGGAAGTCTTCAGAAAGTACACTGTCCTACACAAGAAAATAATTCAAAAATTTTATATTGCATCCCAGATGGCTTAGAAAATACTAATGCAACCTGCCCTCAATAATTTAGAAGAAGCTGGAAGAGTGGTTCTCAACGTACCGCCTTTGATTCACCAATTCTAACTCCTATAGAAATAGGATGGGTGCTGGATGATGACTATACTACTGCCAAGTTCAACCTAATAGTAGCCCAAATATAAAATACCTTTGCTAAAATTTAATACAGCCTCAGTCATAGGCTGATCTGGAAAATGTGTTTTCTATCCCTCCAAGAAAAAATAATTAAAACTAGTTCACATTCATGTGGAATAAATAAAACATATAGTTTTGTTCCAGTGCTATGTTAGCTCTACCAACTTGATCATAATTTAGTCAGATAAGATATGGACTACCTGCATAGTCTATAAACATCACCGAAATGACTCATTGATACGAGTGAAGTGGTATATCTGGAATGCATCACAATTAGTGATAGAATACACAAGTCGAACACACGTGTAGGAAGCCCAGATGCCCATGATACCCATCATTGTTGCACCAGTGTCTTTTCTTCACCTTGTGTCTATGGGGATCTCTTATGACCAGATAAAAGAGGATAAGAGGGGAGCCTGGGTGGCTGAGTTGGTTAAGCGTCTAACCCTTAATTTCAGCTCAGATCATGATCTCAGGTCATGATCTCAGGATCCTGAGATCAAGTTCTGCATGGGGCTCCATGCACAGCAGGGCATCTGCTTGAGATTCTCTCCCTCTCCCTCTGCCTCTCCCTCACTCGTGTGTGGGCACATACTCTTTCTCTGTGTCTCTCTCTAAAAATAAATAAATAAATCTTTAAAAAAGAGAGGATAAGAAATCCTTAGTTTGGTTTATTGATGGTTTGTTTCGGTATGAGGGTGCAAGTCAAAATCAATAGCAATTGCATTATACTACTATAATGGTTAGCCTTGAAAAATAGTGACAAAGGTAAATCTTCTCAATGGGCATAACTTTAGACTGTGAACATGGTCATCCACTTTGCATGGACAGAGTAGTGGCCCTGGGGAGAATAAAAATAGATTCACAGGCAGTAGCAAAAGACTGAGAAGCTGTTCAGGATCCTGGAAGGATAAAATATTGTAATATCGAGGGGAAAAAAAAGTTCAGTATATAGGCAAATTATATATAAATATGTCACATATCAGGTTTAACTAGAATGCATCCACCTCTGAAGAGGAACCAATCAAAAAGAAGCCAGAATGAGCCAGCAAAGGGGCTTTCGCGAGCCTTTGTAATTGGCCACTGCCAGCCTGGCAGAGCAGGCCCATGAAGTGGCCATAGTGGCAGCCATGAAGGCAATTTCAGGGTCCAATAGCATTGACTCATACTCTCATAGCACCAATGTTAGTCTAGCTACTGCTAAGCCCAGTGTTCAACCTGCTAGGAACAGAAACCAATGGCAGGCTATGGCACCATCTCTTGAGGAAGCCAATGGCAGCTTGGTGATCGAGGACCAGTGGTTTGTTCTCTGTGTATCTAGGTATATGTATATGTTTACTACCTGAACAGCTTCAGTATATCCAAGGAATTATTTGACATATTGGCATCAGATTACATTTAAACTTGCATAAATGCAGGGAGTCTACTTTACAGGAAAAAAGATGCAGGAATGGACTCATGATCATGAATTCACTGATCTAGAACTTCCAGGCTTGATAGCTATTCCAAGGAAGAGTCCTTTTCACTCAACAAACACACACCTTTATCATCTGAAAGGATAATTTTGACTAAGAATGGCTATGACAAGGTCGCAGGAACAAGTTTTGAGTGATCCCAAATATAATCCAATCAACTAAGTACTTGTTACATGAATATTCAGTAAGTAGAAGAGCTATTGAGTCTTTTCTCAAACTGTGATTTGCATCCCTCTTAGATATTTTGTTTTTCTTTAGAAGAGGAAGGGCATTCATTTGATAGCAAGCAACAACATACTGCATTCTGACTATGAATTGGGTATTGTGATAGTATCTGGAGAAAAACAAAGTCATGAGCCCTGATCTGTAATTTCTCAGACACTAATGGGCTCATATTTTAATTTGTCAATATCCGTACTCCACAACCTTAATTACGTACTGTTCAATGACCTGCTCACTTGCTTACCTTAGTAGACTGTCTTATCTAAAGTTCTGATCCTCTGGGTGTTAATCTGTTACTTAAAATAGTTTCAACCATAATTTTCTCACTCTTGATCACAACTCAGTCATATGATGCAGTGAAACTAATTATAGTGTTCTACTGCATTGATTTGACCTCTGGTCCTTTGTAAATCTTACTTCTCTAATTAGCTTATAAAGAGAAGTTGCAATACATAAATTCATGGAATTGCATGGGAATAGGGGTAACATTTTTAACAATTTTGGAACTCAAAGGGATTTTAGAACTGTCACCGTTATGAGTTGGGTTTAAAATCCCATAGTCTATGTTAAAATAAATAGTCTTAGGACAACATAGTTTCTGCTTTAGGTATTTCAGAATCACCATATTTTGTATGCTACAAATGCTTAAAAATGTTGGAAATGACAAATTATATTACATTTTTATATTACAATATTGAACATTCTATTACATTTCATTTCTACAACTACTGTCCTTTTCACCTCTTGATCATTGCTTGTCTGTATAACTTCAACAGCTTCTCAAATGGTCTCTTACTAGATCTATCCTTTCCCAGATGACCTTTCTATGAACCTAAATGTACTTTACGTGGCTTTCCTTTTTCAGAATAACATGGTTTCTTCATGTCTACTCAGTAGTTTTTAAATATTTTTCAAATATTGTACACTTTATTCTACAAAGGCAATATCACATAAAATTTTATTTTATGAAAAAGTAGATATCCCTTCTTCAGGCTATGATGGAATAATTGGTACTTAAAAACTCTCAGTGTATAATCAAATACAAAACTGAACAAATATATAAAGTAATTGCTTTTAGGCATTGGACAGCAGGCAGCACAATAGTGCAACCTCAAAAAGAAATTTTAAAGTGAATAAATAACCACTAGACTATCTGTAAAGAAGTAAAACTACTGCATCATTTTACTCTAATAAAAGGTGAATATACATTATATTATCCTTCAAAAATTCATCTCTTAATACTATATCTCCTTAGGGGCACCTGGGTGGCCCAGTTGGTTAAGTGTCTGCCTTTGGCTCAGGTTATGATCTCTGCGTGCTTGGAATAGAGCACCGCATCGGGCTTCCTGCTCAGCAGGGAGTTAGCTTCTCTCTCTCTCTCTCTCCCCCTCTGCCCTTCCCTACCACTCATTCTCTCTCTCTCAAATAAATAAATAAAATCTTTAAAAAAAAGTAGTACATCTCCTTAGACACATTAGTTTTAGGTATTTCTACTTTGAAAAAAATATTTTTATAACACACTTGACTATACATTATCTGTATTTTATATAATTATAATGAAATTTATAATGAATATAAATGAACAATGAAAAATAAAAAAATATTTTTATTTTCTTTCCAAATATTTTCATTTTAATGCCTCCAAATGAAGTTTCATGAGGACATTAATCTTGCTTGTCTTGTATTCTTCTGTACCTTAGTCCAATGTCTAGTACTTTATAGGTCCTCAATACATATATGCTGAGTTTATGAATAGAAGCATGCTTAAACATTTCTTCTCAAATAGATACCTAGTACAATGCTGTGGATGAAATGGTTCTCCTAGGAAGGTATTTTATAAGTATTTTAATCAAAATCATAAATATAGGTACATATTTATATACTATAATTATATATAACACATTTACAATGCTTCCAATACATATACATGTATATATAAATGTAAAGTACCTCAGACTTCTCAAAACTTAGATCTGCAAATGATCTTAAAATATACAGTACAACTCTATCATTTTAAACAGCATTTGAAGTTGTGATAGAAACTGTAAGTGACTTGGCCATATATATTAGTATTTATATTTAAGAAAATTATGTTAGTCTTTTGTTCTTCTGCAGAGTTAATGGGAAGATAAGTAACAAAAAATATTGAGTCAAGTAAAAGAAGAAGACCTAAACACATTATTATTTTAGAGAAGAACACAGTGACAGATGCATATTATACAAAATAAGAAGTGGGACAATGAATGATATCTTTTCCTATAATACATACAAATGAATATATTCTACCACATCATTAATTCAAATGTATTTTGTGATTATCCATCATATGCTAGGAACAGTAGAGGGGACTTAGTCTATACCTGTGAACAAGATAGATAAACACCCCCAGCTTCATGAAACTTACCTTAACCAGTGGGAAATATGCAATTAACAAAATGGACATACTAAGTAAAATATTATGTTGAAGATGCTAAGTGTCTTGAAGGACAAGATGCAAAGAAGTGAGTTCAGGAAAACTGGAAAGAGGAGCAAGTTGCCATTATAAATAGAGTATTGGAAATAGAGTGATATTTACTTGTAACTCAGGGTACAAGGTGTATTCAAGGATCATCAAGGAGTCACAGAGGATGCAAGACAGGGGAATAGATAAAAAAGGACAAAAATATTGATATTTTACAAAGATATTTGGTAATATGTACTACAATTTTATGAAAGATAATATATAGACTAACAATTCTAAGATTTAAAAACATAAGCCTAAAAGAATAAATTATTACAGTTAAGAAATTTAGCCTCAGAGAGATAAGAATGGAAAGTGTAATGTGCCTTGTTCAGTTGACAAATTCAAAATCAGAAGGTAATAGAAAAAATTCAGGTATCTTTATTCAGATTTTGTGTAAGAGAACTTCATCTCTTATAGTCTTTGGTGATAAAATGGGATGTTACAATAAGGTAATAAGGTGTTACCTTATTGTAACATAAGGTACATAACCTAAAGGTAGCACCTTTAGGTGCCTTTTATTTTATCTAGGGCATTAATAGTCCACAACCATAGCTGGTGACAGAAGTGAGAATGTTGCTTTTTTTTTTTTAATCCAAATATTTAATCCCTCGTAGTACTTATAAAAGAAAGACCAATTGGATTCTTTGGCTTTGTGAAAGTGAAAGCCCTATATCCTTTTATTTAGTAACAAGTGGCTCATCATATTTGATCTGTTGAACTATAAAAGAATAGAACTTCAATATGAACATCACACAGAACCCTCACCATTCATTCTTTTGTTCCATGTAGCCACTGCCTTCAGCTCTTAAAAGCACTTCTTTCACATCATTTTCTGAAGTTGGTACCTTTACTGAAAAGGCTTTCTAACTGTCCAGGAATTTTGCAACTACTGTAAATCAGGTGACAGCTTACCACTAGAGATTTTGAAAATGATGCTTTGCTTTTAGTTTTCTTTTTTTTAAATCAAGTATCCAGGATAAAATAACACTATCACATAACAAAAACGTGAGGAAAATCATGTAAATATTTGAATGTTCAGGACACAATCAATAATTATATTTTAAGTTCATAATTATATATATCAATAGCATAAAACTAGCAGCTGAATATACATAAGATTGTGTCATATTTTGCAGCTCTAATATTTGGTGCATATTTAGAATACCTATGTCTTCTTGAAGGGTTGTTCCTTTCATCATAATATTACATCCCTTAATGTCTCTGGTAATTTTATTTGCTCCAAAGATACTTTATTTGAAGACCTCTCAAGCTTTTTTAAAATTTATATTTGCACATTATACTTTTTTCCATCATCATTTTAGTTTCAATTCGATCATGTCATTATATTCGAAGTGAGTTTATTTTGTGGATGGATAGTCAGGGTATGTATTTAAACTTACTCTGCTAATCTCTTTTTTTCTATTGGTGTATTTAATAAATTACACTTCATGTAATTATTAATACTTTAGAGCTTAAGTCAGCCATTTTATTTTTGTTTTGCTGCTTGTTCTATTTTTTGTTTCTCTGTTTTCTTTTACCTAACTTCTTTTGGACTCCCTAAACTTTTTTCAACTTTAATTTTTAAAATTTAATTACTAATTTAATTACTAGCCAATAATACCCAGAACAACCACTAAAAATCTATACAAATAGATACATTTACAAGCACTGTTTGCTGGTGCCACTTTACTGATTCAAGTGATATATAGAAACCTATGTCAATTTACGTTTCTTTACCCTCCTCCGTTATAATATAATTGTGTTAAATATTTCCTTCTAGATTCTAAAGTTACTGCAGAGAATTCTGGGGGAATTTTGACATTAGAGTTGTGTTTTCTTCAGAAGTTTTACTATTTTCTCTTCATCAGTGCTCTGAAGTCTCATGATGATGAGCCTTATTGTGAGGCTTTTCCTTTTTCTTTCTTTTCTTTAAGTATACTATAATAGGTCACCAGTGGCCGCATCTATGTGGCAGCTATGAAATACTTTTTAAAAACTAATGTCAATAAATAAGGCCATATATGACAAGCCCACAACTGACATAATGGCGAACAGCTAAAAGCTTTTCCTCCAAGATCAGGAAACTAAATTATCTTTTTAAAAAGATGACATGATCTTGTATATAGAAAACTCTAATGACTCCACCAAAAAATTTAGAACTAATTGTGATGAATAATGAATTCAGTAAAGTTGCAGAATATGAAATCAAAATACAAAAATTAGTTGATTTTAATGGACAAAGACGTGAATACACATTTTTCTAAAAAAGATATATAAAATGACCAACATAGAGGTATATGAAAAGATGCTCAATTCCACTAATCATCAAGGTAGTGCAGATCAACACCATAATGAGATATCAGCTCATGTCTGTTAGGAAGGCTGTTATGTAAAAGACAAAAGATAACAAGTGGGGCAAGGATATGGAGAAAATGAAACTCTTGTACACTGTTGGTGCAAATGTAAATTGGTAACAGGCACTATGGAAAACAGTAGGAGGTTCCTCAAAAAGTTAAAAATAGACTAGCATATAATCCCGGAATCCAACTTCTGGGTATATGTTCAAAGAGAATGAAATTGCTACCTCTCAGAGGTATCTGTACCCTCATGTTCATTGACCATTACTTATAATAGGCAAGATTTAGAAATAACCTATGAGTATGTTGATAGATAAATGGGCAAATAATATTTTATCCATGACAATGATTCAAAAACCATAAAGAAAAAGATCAAGTCAGACTCCCTCACTTAAAAAAAAACCTCTCGGGGGCACCTGGGTGGCTCAATCCTTTAAGCATCTGCCTTCTGCTCAGGTCATGATCCCAGAGTCCTGGGATCTGGGATTGAGCTCCATGTTGGGCTCTCTGCTCAAAGTGGAGCCTGCTTCTTCCTCTCCCTCTCTCTCTGCCTGCCGCTCCCCCTGCTTGTGATCTCTCTCTGTCAAATAAATAAATTAAATCTTCAAAATAACCTCTCAAAATTGAATGGCAAAAAACAAACAAAATATGCAATATATATGAGTGTAGTTCAGAACTCCCATGTTTTTAGCTTCTCCAGAAAAGAAACATTCAGTCTTTTCCCTGAGCAGGTAGGATACCTAGAGAATCTAGAACTTTTTTGAAAGATTTTCAGCAATTCATTGGTTTCTGGTTATTTTAACACTCCGTTTTCAAGGTATTTTGGCTCTTATAATAATGAAACCACTAAAAGTTCCTGAGGGAAAAACTAGTTGATTTTCAGTAAATCTCACCCTCTCAATGGGTTCAGTTTTTTTTTTTTCCTAATTAGCTCATTTTTCATGCTATCATCTCCTTGCAATAAATGCCTTTGCAAAATTAATGTATTATTTTGGTAGAATTAGCAAAAGTGGACTTAAAACATGTGTTCAGTTCACCATTTATAATAAGAAAATTTGGGAGACTGTAAAAAAATATAAAAACCTAAAATGAATACTAAAACATTTAAAATAAAAACCTTAGCTTTGTCATCCTAATTGCAAACTAGAAGCAAACCACACATCTACAAATGACCTGAAAATATTTTTACTATGACTCATTTAGAGGGGAAAAAAAAGGGTACCTCATTTCTGCAAAGAACATAATTCAATATGTACAGTTAACTTATAATTTGTGAAATGTTACTATATAAAAAGAATACCTAGCTAATGAATAACGAATATAGGTTATGGCTATAAGGTGATTTTTTTAAATAAACATAAATTTAGATTAACTGCAAAACGTTTGCTCTACCTTATCATCTTTATCATGAGAGCATTATTTTGTGTGGAGAACCTATCTTGTGATCAAGATGGAGTTAATTACAGTGACATAAAAATTCGGAATATGTGAATATGGTATGAAAATTAGATATAACTATCTAAAATTCTCAAAGATGCATGATTCTTATGTCTTGAGATTCTGTTGTTCTAATGTGTATTTTCTTCTGTATTAGGCTTTAAAATATATATGGTCCCTCCTATGCTTCCAACCTCATGATTGACATTATCATCTCATTTCATTGGATGTGACACTTTTAAATTGCTTCAACTAATTATGCTCTCTTGCTTCCACTTTTTTCATATCAAATTTGGTCCTCCCCAAATTCATTCAGTCATCACTTGACAAATTATGATACACATTTCATGATCAAGGTAGACATCATGTATACAGGGAATAAATTCCCAAGCCCCCAAATTATGTTAGGTACCCCTTCTATACATTCTAGTACAACACCCACTTCTTCTATTATGTACATATTCACAGTCTGCAAATGTCTTGTTAAATAAATGTCTCAGGCAGTAGGCTATCAGAGTTATATTGCCTCTTCTTAGTAAAATAGTTTGCACAGAGTAATCACTCAATATGCATATATGAAATACAAGAAAAAATAAGTAAATCAATTAATAAAATAGTATTTTGTATAAGTTTCTATCATAAATACTAATTTTTAATACTTACATGGTGCCGAATACAATTCTAAGCTTTTTATATATTAGAAAAAAATTGTATGCATTTTTCAATTATTGTTTTTCTACTCAAGTAAAAATACTCTAACACCTGTAATGTTAAATACATATGGACCAAATTCAAAAATTTGGGAAGGAACATACAGTCTACGTTTATGTTCCTATCCAAATGTTTTCTTGGCTAACAATATCAACGAAAAATATACATATATACCACATTTGTAAGGGGAATATGTTTTAGTTTGTTTCAGCATTCAGACTTAATAGCTATAACTATCATGGACATGGTAGCTTGCTTATACATTGTAAACTCTGCAACAACATACCCCTTACTGATCTCCATGTGCGCAGTATGTCACGTGCTTTCTGGGAACTTAAGATTTATTTCACTGTGCTCTAGAGTAACATCTTTCATTTGTCTACTTGTTTATATTATTCCATCTATAGTCACTTAGGTAGGTAGATACTATATATTATTTTCTGCTTTAAAGATTTTATTAACACAGAATTCTGTAGTGATTTTGGCAACAGAAAAAAAAAAAAAGGTTACTAAACTGTTTTCCATACATGCAAATGGAAAGAATAATATTATCAAAGTATGAAACTTAAAAAAAGATCAGTATCACAAAGAAAAATTTTTCTATGTGTGTGGTTAAGCACCTTATGTAGGGGTGCCTGGGTTGTTCAGTCAGTTGAGCATCTGATTCTTGATTTTGGCTCAGGTCATGATCTCAGTGTCCTGGGATCAAGCCCCACTTCGGGCTCCGTGCTCAGAGCGAGTCTGCTTGTCCCTCTCCCTCCCTCCACCTGCACTCTCTCTGTCCCTCTCTCTCTGTCTCTCTCTCTCTCTAAAATAAATAAATAAAAATCTTAAATAAAAAAAGGAACTTCATATAAATAGTTGTATTTACGGCCAAATTAAATTGGCTCAAATCCCATCACATCCAGCACTCTGACACAGATGTAACATAGTTGTCTGAGAGTATACCATTCCTGGAGTAAAAATAGGTCAGAAAGAACAACTGTCGAAAAAAGATATTCTTTCACTCTTTGATCTACTTTCCATGGAAACTCAAGCCCTACTGAAATTTCACACAAACAACGATGAGATTCCCCAAAGAGCATTTTGAGGACTGGTATTATGGTTACTTTGTATCCCCTGCCCTCTGCTTCTTCCACTACTCCAAAAGATCAGTCGTTTTCATATTCTAGCTGACACCCGAGCAGCATTTACCATATCCTGTGCCTTTCAAAAATACTCTGCAATTAATGCCCATTACAGATAAAGGTTATTGATGTTTACTGTGTTTGTGGATTCCACTGGTGTTGCAATGGCCATTAGTACTTATGTATTGACTAGTATCACAGCAGCTTGCCTCAAAAGATACTTTCTTTTTCTTATTTTAGAAAGAATTCCTTGCCTGAGGAATATTTAAGCACAAGTGTATATAATAAAGGGAAGCATTCGTGGTGGGGAGGGGGAGGGAAGAGAGGGAGGGAAAGGATGGAAGCTAAGTGACAGCTTGTTTTTCATTTATAGAATGAGAAGAGATAAGTCTGCTGTAAAATAAATTCATATTTCTCTTAAAAATTGGCATTATATCAATATGTTTCCAGGTTTTACGCTGTGGATTCAGTCTTCTCTGTTGGACCCACATGATGTCTATCAAGATTCTAATGAATTTGAACTCAAAAAAAACAAAAAAACATCAGTACCTAAACTGAAAATAAACTCTTTGTTTAACAGAATTGAATGCGGAAGAATGTGAAAAAAAATGGCTGGTCTCTCACTGTATGCAGGAGTGAAGCAGCTAGAATTTAGCAACAGATCGTATACCCAGGGCAAAAGAAAAGTGGACCTTCATTTACGCACAGGAGAAAGTCTTATGATGGGGGCTGGCAAGTCAGAATAAAAGGAGAGGAGAATTTAGCAAGTTCAAAGGACAATTAGAACTAGCAAAATAGATAACACTTTGCCTTCTACTTAATGTAATTCTTTCTCTAACCATTCAGAATTTCTGTAAACGTCTAAACTCAGAAAATGCAAAATAACTGTAATTATTGTAAAAATTAAGGCATAGGAGGATCATGGTTTTGGGTTTTTTGCAGAACAGTTATCAGCTAGTTCCTTGGTAAGAGGAGTGATTCAAAAAGAACAAACATGAGGGGCACCGGGGTGACACAGTCGGTTAGGTGTCCAACCCTTGGTTTTGGCTCAGGTCGTGATCTTAGGGTACTGATACGGGGTCGTAAGATCAAGCCCCATGTCAGGCTCTGTGCTCAATGTGGAGTCTGCTTGAGACTCTTTCTCTCCCTCTGCCCCTGGACTAAGTGAATTGGGAAAAAAATGATTATAGTTTTTTGTAACTCTTGGTTGAAACACTGGTTCTCTACTGTTTGCTCTCCCAGATTAAACAAACTTTCTCTTAAAATATCTGTGACTTACAAAAGTATGATAAAGTATTCATCTTTAAACAAATTAAAGCATTTAACTTTTCTCTCTACCTGAACTCTCTAAAATTAAACATCTCAGTACCTACGTATTCTTTCTTCCAAGGCAATCATAGTCATTTGCATAAATTCAATAGGAATCTGTTCTCCTGTAACAGGACACCACTGGAAACTTGGTTATTTTACCAAGGCTTTAACTGGAACGTCATATTTGAGAGAGAAATGCATAGACTCAGATATGACCAAACAGCTTTAAGGAACTAAGGTTGACTTTTATGAAACCTAGGGCTATAAAGTCCCTTGGAAATGTTGGCCTGATACCTTGCATACAAAGTTCCCAGCAGCCTCACCACGTGAGTAAAGAATGTCACTTCCTGGCAGGTGCAGGAACCTCAGGATATATTGGGGACCTCGTGATCAGGAATCTGCCCAAATCTACAGGTGTTGCAGGCATGTCTGATGGCAAGTATTTGTCTTGGCTTCTGGCCTGGAGAGATTACTAAAAGTTCGACCTGGAGCTTCCTTATAAAAGTTCCAGCAACGCGGATTGATCTATATGATCAATCATTATTCTTGCTGAGCTTATGCAAATAATTATGTCGTTTGTTAAAACTGGACTTGTTTTTCAAACAAATTAGTCTTATTTGGCTATTTCTGGAAATGAGGGTTATTATAGAGAAAGTGTTTCAATAACACAACTTTGTGGATGCTAAATTTTAGTTCTGACTGTCTTTGAATGTTGTTTGCCTAAGCTAGACAACTTGAGGCTAACTTCAGAAAAACTGCCACAATAGCTCATGTATAGACAATCTCATCGCTTGTCATTCTGTGGGGATAACAGGACCTGATAGGCATATGATTACTTGAACAACTGGGAAATGGGATAGATTCTCCAACAATTGTATAACCCAGCTATCACCTTGACCAATTCTATGTGGCCAGGATGACAAAACTGCTCTTAAAAAGCCAGAGCAGGGGCGCCTGGGTGGCTCAGTGGGTTAAAGCCTCTGCCTTCGGCTCAGGTCATGATCTTAGGGTCCTGGGATAGAGCAGGGAGCCTGCTTCCCCCTCTCTCTCTGCCTGCCTCTCTGCCTACTTGTGATCTCTCTCTCTGTCAAATACATAAATAAAATCTTAAAAAAAAATAAAATAAAATAAAAATAAAAGCCAGAGCGTATCCCATAGAGAAAATGGATGGCCCTGCTTTCTTCATGATTAGATTGGATGATGCACTTGGGGATGCCCTTATCTCCTGAGAAAAGTCTTCTCCCATTTGCCAGTGATTCCTTGTAATTAGGACATTGTTAAGACTGGACTTCAAATAAAAAGGGTTTCCTGATGGTTTTATCCCTCCTAGTCTTTTATCCTACAAGCCACTTCTACTGACAATACAATTGCAAATGAAGTCTTTAACCAAGCATACAAAAGCCCTCCTGGTAAAAACAGCCTCAAAGCTCACTAGGGAACTTCCAGGACTTACATTAGGACTACAATATAAAATAAGCAAAACAGTATGCTTGTTCAGCAGGACTCTAAATGTTATTTCCCAGGCACTGGATGCACTCAGCCAAGAATTAAATGAAGTGATAGAAGGACTTCTCGAGAACTGTGCCACTATTGACTGTCACTATTGCTACACCATTTGGGGTGTGAAAAATTTCCTCACATGTATTGTTTTAACATAACAGTTAACTCCTGCAAGGTGTCCTAATTAATAGGGGACATTTGTGATCAATTAAATAAGATCAAGATATCCACTGATCCATTTGACAAAATTGGTAATTAGGGATCTTATCTAAGGGATGTGATCATAATTTTGGGCCTAATATGTGTTTTATGTTCATCCATTTGCATGTGCTGATGCATGTACCGTTTGCTGTCCATCATGACTCCCCCTGGAGCCATAAAACAAGCCCCTGGACCGACCCCTGGAAAGATTCTAACTGCTGCACAGCCCGACTCCCCATTTCAGCGGGAAGCAGCCAGAGCAGTCATTGTCCCATTTCCTAAGGGCAATTAGGGTTACTATTCCAGGGAGAAGAATGAGTAAGGGCAAGGTAGAGAGAGGTATGCTCAGGCTCACAGAAGTTCCAAAAATGTGAAGGGGTGGGGAAACCAGAGATAAGGGCACAAATCAGACCACCCTGCCCTAGGTGTGTGGGGTGGGTTGTATGGGGTGGTGTCTTTATGATAATCACCTGGGACCAACAAAGAATAACCAGATGCTAAAAGGGAAGTAAGCCACTGAAGGTGTTATCAATAGAGACATTAAAAGGATTTAAGTTCCCTGGTTTCTATAAAAGACCAACCCTACAGGCCCTCCTTGGAAACCCTGTCGGGACCCCTCTCAGTGTTGAGAGCTTTTTCTGTATCTTCACTTAATAAACTTCTATCACTTTAATAAATAAATAAATAAATTTTAACAACAACAACAAAGACAACAAACATGAAAGAGATGCATAGTAGATAAAAGTCACTCCAACAGGGCCAACTTTGGAAAAACTTCCATAAATAGAAAATGGCCCTGTCCTAATATTAATCAATTAATATTTTAACAATCAACAATTTTCTGACTTTGTCATTTCTCTGCACTATTTGATCACCTTTTCTTCTTGAAAAAGTCTCTCCCCTTGATTTACATAATCATCATCTCTATTAGTTTATTTGCTTAGTTATTTCTTAATGGCAGAAGAAGCATTTAAGTCTCTGGATTTAAGAGTAGAGGAACAAGAAAGGCATGGTAGCTGCTTTTTGGCTCCTGGCAGTAGAAAGTGTGGGGAGCTCCCATCCTGCAGAAAATCTGTTGGATGGGCTGAACCAACCCCTCATTCTCCTCTCCTCCATCAACAACACACATATTGGTATTCTTTAACATTTTTCTATATTCTTTCTCCTTATTTTATATAATCTCACTGGACAATCCTATCAACTCCCTTACCTTCAATTAACCTTTTTTTGTTTTTTAAGATTTTATTTATTTATGTGACAGAGAGAGACACAGCAAGAGAGGGAACACAAGCAGGGGGAGAGGCAGAGGGAGAAGCGGGTTTCCCGCAGAATAGGGAGCCCGATGTGGGACTCCATCCAAGGACCCTGAGCATGACCTAAGCCGAAGGCAGATGCTTAACAACTGAGCCACCCAGGCGCCCACAATTAACCTTTCTATTATAGTAACTTCCAAATCTGTCTCACTAGCATAGATGGCATTCCTTTTACTCATATTCATACATCCAAATGATAACAGATACTGCCAATCAGATGTTACTCTTGAAGCTGATACTAAACATGCCTAATATTCAGCTTGTCAGTTTCTCCTGAGAAAATTTTAATAAAGATGCTAAAATGCTAAGGATAATTGAAACTATTGTCACTGGATTATTAAAATTTTTTTGAAGAAGAAAGTGTTTGCATTCCCTCTACATTCACTTAAACTATTCATGCATTTAAATATGCTAATTGATTGTTTGCTGTGTGCTAGGTAATCATCTAAGTAGGGAAAGAGATACAGAATAGACATAAAGTCTTTATTTCATGGAGCTTACATTCCTATCAGCAAGAGAGAAAAAGTACATAGGAACAATTAAATATGGAACAAACTGTGAGACAATTAAAATTTCTAAGAATTAAAGATAAAGTGTGTTAAGGACATAGGGAGGGATGGGACAAGGATATTTTATATGCAAATGTGAGAAAAGGTCTCTGAAATAGTAGCACTTGAGAACTGAGTAAAGTGAGGAAGGAAGCCACATCAAGTTTGATAGAAAGAGTTGAGTAACATTTTCCTAAGCAAGCACATTTTTCAATTTAAAAGTACTTTGCTGTCAAGATAATTATTTTTAATTCATACTAACAAGTACTGGGCATACTGTTTTCTTCTGATGATGAAAGCCCTGCATTTAATGTGAAGTAGACATTGGCTCAAAAATGGAATTATGCTTACATGAAAAAAGTGAAATATGAGACAATTAATGAATGGTATCACTAAAATGTCAATTAAGTAGGCATTACTTTAGCTAAGTTAAATATTCACCTAAGAATAGCAGAGCTTGGGTGCCTGGGTGGCTCAGTGGGTTAAAGCTTCTGCCTTCGGCTCAGGTCATAATCTCAGGGTCCTGGGATCAAGCTCCACATCGGGCTCTCTGCTCAGCAGGGAGCCTGCTTCCCCCTCTCTCTCTGCCTGCCTCTCTGCCTACTTGTGATCTCTCTCTCTCTGTCAAATAAATAAATAAAATCTTTACAAATGGATTATAAATTATGTGTGATGTGAATTGATTATGGTATTTATGAGTTTTGTGTAAATCCCGAAAGAATAAAGCATTTTAATCATCTGTAATAAAATCTCAAAATTTCTAGAAAATACTCATTTTAAAATAGTAAGTGTAAATATTAAGTGTAAATAAATCATAGTATTTTGTGTAAGGATATATTATGTTAATAGAGTATGAAATTGCTTATTTATGCATATTATTTGCAATTTCTAGTAATCATTTATAAATGAGATCTGGGTAGTAGTGCCTTACGGGCAAAACTAAATATCATGTCCAAATAGTTTTTGTTAAAAATTTGCTTAGGAAGAGTCAATCTCTTTTTCTAAGTTAGTATTTGATCTAGTCTTCTGATTACAAATGAGTCAATATCACACTCATACTTTATCTTTAGTGCTTTGTATGTAAAACATATCTCCTCTTCTTTGAAGCTAAATAACAAAGATATGGATTTGACTTTACAAAATTTCTGAAATGTTCACTTTATTTATATTTGGAAGCAGTGTCTTTTAAAATGGCATTATCATCTATAAAATATCACCATAAACCTAATTATAATTAATAATGCATTTTAAATTTTAATTACACACTGCTCTCCCGTTAAAATTAAATCTACGATCATTTAAAAGGTTAATAACCTAGGAGAAATCAAGACAATAAATATTAGTTCAGGCAGATTGGATAAAGCAGTTTTTTTAGGACTATATGCCTTTTACCAGTATTTGACCCTCTAAGCTATTATTGGCAGAAACTGTAACTAAGATGTATTTTTTCTCCCTATTCATTTCTGCTTATTCTATAGTATATTGAACTTATAAGAGCATTGTATAATAAAACACAACTAAAAGGATACCATAATTTTCAAATCAAGAAGTATTTTAACTTAACAGAAATGGATGATATATAAAGAAAAAAACTCTTACAGTTATACATCTAATCTAAAATACTTAGATTCCATTGAACACTAAGGAAATATTTTTTAATTTTAAAAGGATGCTATTTCAGGGCGCCTGGGTGGCTTAGTCGTTAAGTGTCTGCCTTCGGCTCAGGTCATGATCCCAGGGTCCTGGGATCGAGCCCCCCATCGGGCTCCCTGCTCTGTGGGAAGTCTGCTTCTTCCTCTCCCACTCCCCTTGCTTGTGTTCCCTCTTTCACTGTGTCTCTCTTTGTCAAATAAATAAAATCTTTAAAAAAAAAAAAGAATGCTATTTCACTGTATTCTCAGGGAGTTTTGATATAGAAATGAAAGAATATGTTGCCCTAAAAAAGAAAAATAATATGATATTTTCTCCAAATATATCATTATTTTAATATTATTTAGTATATAAAACCTGATTTCCATAAAAATGTTTCAAGAAATTGCCTCTTAAAATAATGAAGTACATGTAAAATTTGAGTCAAATTACTGACTTTCAAAAGAAATGTAATGAGTTATATTACAAAAATATAAAATTGTGAACAAAATTTGTTTATTTTTAATACAAGTCATCTCCAAATATAAATTTAGTAATACTTGATACAGCTTTAATGCTGGCATTGAACTGATTTCACTTGGAATTTATAAGTAAATTGTTTTGTTTAATTATCAAAATTTCATGATGGTAAGATGAATTGAGTTCCTCAAATTTATAAGAATTAAATCTAAGTGCACACAGTTCACATTTTATTACCTCCTTTTTTATAGTATATGCCAATTATAATAAACTTGGGTTAGAACAAATATCATGGCTACAAGATGTCATAATTACAGACTTATCTGGCAATTTTATGCTATTTGGGAGCATATCGTTATGTCACATGTCACTAAATGTAAATGACTTTTAATAAAATAAGATATCCTTGTTGAGACTTTGATCATCTCCCAATAGACAGGCTTATTTCTCTAGTGTTTCTTGATGATTCCCTGGTCACTTATTTTTAGCTGTGGATTGCCATGGTGAAGCCAAGGGAGCTTGGAAGGAAATTAGATAATTATTTGAAAAAGTAAAGGGAATGTTTTTGGTATCATTTGTCAAACTGTACTCTTTTAATCTGATATTAAAACATGACACAGCCTACTCAAAAGGTAATGCAAAATACCAAAATCCATTAAAATATCCTAAGATTATAGGGGCGCCTGGGTGGCTCAGTGGGTTAAAGCCTCTGCCTTCGGCTCAGGTCATGATCTCAGGGTCCTGGGATCGAGCCCCGCATCGGGCTCTCTGCTCAGCGGGGAGCCTGTTTCCCCCTCTCTCTCTCTGCCTGCCTCTCTGCCTACTTGTGATCTCTCTCTCTGTCAAATAAATAAATAAAATCTTTAAAATATCCTAAGATTATAAAATATCCCAGATTAGTTTTAATTACTCATAAAATTCTAGTATCCATGACCACTGAAGTAATAATAATGTCTGACCACTATTTCATAATCAAACTGTGATTTCCATTGTCATAGCATGGAAAGATTAGCTGAGTTCCCAAAAATATGATAGGGAAGGGAACGGAAGGAGGAAGGTGAGGATGGGAAGGGGAAAAGGGAAGGGTGGCTAGGAAATAAAATATAACTTTTGAAATACTTACATTATTTACAATGTCTGTATCTGCATTTGAAATCCATCACTGATAAAACTCTAAAAACATAGCTTTGATGGTGTTTTAGCATGTGTTTGAATGTGTCTAAATAATATTTCTGTCAATAATAAACTATCAATAGTTTCTAGCATTATAGGTCTTATTGTTTAACTGTTGACTTCCTAAATTTCTACTGAGTAAAACTTAATATTTTTAAAAACACATCTTCCATTTTTTGAGTACATAATTCCCCCCAAACATCCTTTTTTATCATTTGGGATACAGTATTTCCATTTCTTTATATATCACAACTTTTCTTAGCTTCATCTTAGTATATTTTTGTTGTCATTGTTATAGATGCATACTTGAACTAAAAGTGATGTAGGCTCTATGCCCTGCCAATGAACAAATGGGGCAGTGAGTACTAGTTCCCTCTTATTCTCTTCTTACTGCTTTTAGAATCCTTAATCAAGTGTTAACTTGAAAGTCTGTTCTATTTAACGAGTCCCTGGTTAATACAATAGGTCTTGATGTAACTTGATGGTTACAACTCTCCAGCATTTACCATATTTCCTGGAACATGATAGTTATTCAATGAAAACTTGACTGAATAACTGAATGAATAAGGAACAAATGAATGAATGAATGGTGTGACTATGCTAGATATATCCAAGATTTTCTTTTCCTTCTTTTATATTGGCATGTCTTTGAAAAGAATTTCCTTTTTGTATAATTTGAGGAATCTTATAATTAAAGGACCTTAATATAAATCTACGTATATATCTAAGATTTCAGTAACAACATTTTGTCCTTCTTTCTTTTAATAACAACTTTATATTTTAGGGAAAAAATAAATGACATATTTTTTACTTGCTTTATCCTGGGCTATTTTTACTACTAACAAAAATTGTCTCTGAATGAATGGAGCAACAAAAAGAGCTCTTATGCAACATCAGGTATTCTTCATATTAAAATAACAAGTTAAGGTTATACTTTAGAATATATGCTATTTTTTCCAGCAAAAAAAGGGAAAAAAATCAATGTCCATTTTGGGAAAGTAGACAAAATGCAGAAGCAGTATCACCTTAATAAAAACTACCAGCTTAGGAAAGACAGAATCTTCTTGGAAAGAAAAAGTTCTTCATTATTTTAGTTCAAATTACCAAATAGCAAGGTTTCTAAAAACACTATAAAAATATAAATGTTCTGTTTGGAAGCAGTTTCTTCCCTGTGTACATGCTAAACATCTTATGATGTAAAAAAAGAAAATTAGCAAAGGATTAATTTCTTTTTTGTAATGTTCTTATATGAATTATAGAGCACATTGGAAACTGAAGCTTAGGCTTTTTATTTCCAGAAGCAAAGAACTGTGAATAAAATGATAGCATTTGGACCCTTAAGATTCCTCCACACAAACTCCCTCTAACACCTCAGGAATCTTTCTAAGATTTTGTGACTTTTGTTTGACCATATATAAGTTTAATAGGATCAGCATGAAGGATCCAAAACATAACATTGACATACATAATATCCACATTTGCAAATACGTATTTCACTATTTGTTTCACTTCCAAATTTTCAAGTAGCATTAAAAAATGTAAAATTGGCGACATTTGTTAATTTGTTCTTTTAAAATTTGTATAATATTTTATACTTCTGAATTAATTTATTCAAATTCAGTAATGACTAATAAATAGAAGTAGAGATAGATTTTGAAAGGGTCCTTCTCATGTTTATGTCCTCAATTCTAAATGAATTCTAAATAGCAAAACTGTAAACTATTAATAAGGTATAAGTTAAAGCGATATTTGATATTAGAATTCATATCTATTGTTATTTATTACATCATACAAATAAGGACATAGAATTATAATTTTTAACCATGTTAACAAGGTAAAATTTTGGTACTTGCTCACTCAATCTAGATAGTATTTGGTAATTTTGGAAAAAGTGAGAGAGAAAAGAGGAGAAACTAATAGATGAAAAATAAAGAAACCCAATAATGTATCTAATATCCACAGGAAAATTATTTTTAAAGAGTAATTATTAGCTTGCAAGACACAGAAACATAATTTATTTTTTATTTTCTGAGAGAGAGAGGGAGAGAGAGTGCAGGAGGGGCACAGGGAGAGGGAGAGAGAGAATCTCAAATAGGCTCCAAGTCCAGCATCATGGAGCCCAACACAGGGCTCAGTCTCACCACCCTGAAATCATAATGTGAGCCAAAATGAAGAGTTGGACGTTTAACTGACTGAGTCACCCAGGTGCCCCTGAAAATGTAATTATTAAAGTGAAAATAAAAATGTGGATTTATATAAAAGGATAAAAGAGGAAGCTCTTGGAGATAGAAGGAAATAGTTCATTCTAAGCTGGAGAGTCATTATGAAACTTTTCTTTCTTTTTCTTCATCTCCCTTTCTCTCCTTAGTTACTTGTCTATTTCCAAGTGCCATTGGAAACTGATTTCTTTGCTCATTTGATGGCTTAAACAAAGTCTATTACGATCACACCTAACTGGCAATCTTAGACCACAGAATTTAGTTATCTTCTGGCTCGGTGCTGCAGAGTTAATTGTCTTCCTACACACGTTCAAAACTTATGATACTGACTTCAATTGCTCTAAACTGCCAAATATTCAACCAGCTTTCCATGAGGAGTAGGAGTCAAAGCTTTTTCAGATTTCCTAGCCTAAGACTGTGTGCAAGGCTTGTTCTCTAAGAAAAAAATGTGTCTGAGTGAACAAAATTTTTAACACCTCTAGTATCTTAAAATCTCTTAGGTTGGCTTGAAGTTATAAATTACTTTCATTTCACAACTGGTATACAAAAACTGTTTTTTGCAAGTGAAACAGAACAAAAATGAACTATTGGGACTTCATCAAGATAAAAAAGCTTTTGCACGGCAAAGAAAATAGTCAACAAAACTAAAAGGCAACTATGGAATGGAAGAAGATATTTGCAAATGTCTTATTATATAAAGTGCTAGTATCCAAAATCTATAAAGAACTTATCAAAGGGGCGCCTGGGTGGCTCAGTGGGTTAAAGCCTCTGCCTTTGGCTCAGGTCATGACCTCAGGGTCCTGGGATCGAGCCCCACATCGGGCTCTCTGCTCAGCGGGGAGCCTGCTTCCCCCTCTCTCTCTGCCTGCCTCTCTGCCTACTTGTGATCTCTCTCTCTGTCAAATAAATAAATAAAATCTTTAAAAAGAAAAAGAAAAAAAGAACTTATCACACTCAACATGCAAAAAACAAAAAATCCAGTCAAGAAATGAGCAGAAGACATGAACAGACATTTCTCCAAAGAGGACATACAAATGGCCAGCAGACACATGAAAAAATGCTCAACTTCGCTCGGCATCAGGGAAATACAAATCAAAACCACAATGAGATACCACCTCACACCAGTCAGAATGGCTAAAATTAACAATGTAGGGAACAACAGGTGTTGGTGAGGATGCAGAGAAAGGGGAACTCTCTCGCACTGTTGGTAGGAAGGCAAACTCGTGCAGCCACTCTGGAAAACAGCATTGTGTTTCCTCAAAAGGTTAAAAATAGAGTTACCCTACAACCCAGCATTTGCAGTAGTAGGTATTTATCCAAAGGATACAAACATAGTGATCTGAAGGGGCACCTGCACCCCAATGTTTATAGCAGCAGTGTCCATAATAGCCAAAAAATGGAAAGAGCCCAGATGTCCAGTGACAGATGAACAGATAAAGATGTAGTATATGTGTGTGTGTATATATGTGTGTGTTATGGAATATTACTCAGCCATCAAAAAGAATGAAATCTTGCCTTTTACAACAATGTGGATGGAACTAGAGAGTATTATGCTAAACAAAGAAGTCAATCAGAAAAGAAAAATACCATATGATTTCACTCATATGTGGAATTTAAGAAACAAAACAGATGAACACAGGGAAAGAGAAGGAAAGATAAAATAAGATGAAAATAGAGAGGCAAAACGTAAGAGACACTGAACTCCAGGAAACAAACCAAGGGTCATTGGAGGGGAGGTGGGTGAATTAGGTGATGGCCATTAAAAAGGGCACTGGATATAATGAGCACTGGGTGTTATTTGCCACTGATGAATCTAAATTCTAAGCCCGAAACTAAATGACACGGTTTATGTTAACTACATTGAATTTAAATAATTTAAAAAACCTGTATTTTCCTCAATTGGTTAATCACATCAAAAATAGTTTAAGTATTTTGAAAAAGTACATTAATTTATCTGCTAATGTATATGCTTGTATACCTTCACTAATTTTATATCATCTCCTATAAATTGTTGTTAGTTTTATTTTAACTTCGTACCTAGACTCTGATTCTCTAGCTCTCTCTAGTTCTAATTGGCAGCTATAGAATGGAGTTAGCTCTGCTGTCCATTGGCACAATCTCACCAAGAAAACTGCAGGAAATACTAGATTTTATAGTTTGCAAATAAGAAAACTGGAAAATAATTTTATATAAAAACTTATAGAGCATGAATACCCCACTTTTCCAAAGTCTCATATTTTTTAAAATATTACTCGAATTTTTCATATGAATTGCTGAATTAATTGACTTGTAATAAGTAACTAATAACTAATTGTAATAACTAATTAGTAAATAATTACTAACAACTAATAAGTAATAATTGATCTGGTATTACAACTTCTAGACTTTTCAAATGCAAAAATCAAATTATTAGCTATTTCAAGAGATTACCACTTTATTAACTGTTTGATTTTTTTCATTTTGAAATGAGAAAATATAATATGTTCCATAGTATAGTCTGCATGTTAGAGGAACAAGTCCCCTATTTCTTCATACTATTAAGAACTATATAATTCAAATAGTCACTGTAGGTGAATAAAAGTATTAAAAATTATCTGGACCAAATGGGAAAATGGCATTTTGTAAAAATAGAAGCAAAATAAATATATAATACAGTAGGTTCACCAGCATGAAATAAATGACATTTAACATTGCATCAAATTTAGGTATTCATTGACCTTCTGTTTAGCTTAGTTTTCAGCATGAATATGTATTCAGTTAAATATGTTGAAGGTACCGAACTACAATGAATACTTTTTCATGATAGTAAAAATCACAAATGAGAATTTACAGAACAATAGTGCCGAGAAATGGAATTGTGTCAATACAAGTAATTCGCATTAGGAGGTGAGTTTCCCTAGAGATTTACTACTTATTCTCCTCAGAGGGTGAATTAAAAAGATTTAGTTACCTTCATCTGGAAGCTATAAACTCAAGGGAATAACTTTCATTATGAGGAAATGTTTGAAAATTTGTTATTCATTATTGAAAATTAAAGACTAAATAGATTCATTAAGGACATTAATTACATACACAATTAGCTGTTGTTTTGGGATTGCTTTAGATGGTTTCAATAAAATAATTTTAATGACTATGTGGATGTTGCTGCACTTCTAAACATAATATGCTAGCATGGTCATTCATTGAATATTAGAGGAAATACATGAAGCTAGAAGAAATACCTAATTTATATGGGAATTATGTATCTTAATAAATTATTTTTAATCCAAATGTGGATGTTGCAATTTGAAACACGTGATGTGGTATGGTCATTAATACTGGAGGGAGTTTACGGTGTTAAAATGAAATATTCATTGGAATATCTGGAACTATTGGAATTATAGCTTCAAAATATTTGAACAATTATGGAGGTCAATTTCTAATCTAAATTTTAAAATGTATTGAGAAATTTGCTTGTTTGACAAACAGATTGTACCCAGTGAAGTAAATGGCATCTATTTTTAAAAAAGGAATGTTTCTCACTTACTGCACCTGCCTAGGAGATATGAAATCTGACTGCTGACGTATTTCATCACAACTAATTCTAACTAGCTGGAGCTTACACAGTGCATCCCTGTTCAGTAAACAATGGGATAGTCCTAACCTCCCATGTGCAAGTCTATGGATTCACTTTGGTCAATGCAGAGTTGCAGTTTTAAATCCACAAATAGCATAACCACCACAAACTTCACTTTAAAATCCTTGTTCATTAGGGAGCAACACAATGATTTTTTCCCTCCAGCATGATTTATCTTTCTTGGATTTGTATTAGACTCAGCATTCTATGTAGCAGAGTTTGTCTTATTCTTTGACAGCATGTCCATTTTTTCCCACGTTATTATTTTCACATTTCATGTGTATAAGACTATGGCTAAGTGATTTTACTATTCTGGAAAATAGACACTGGAACAGCTGTTCCTTAGGAAACTGTGTGAGGTGATCATAGACAAATGGGAGATATGTAGATAAACTTAGTATTTCCTGATTCATTGGCAATGTGATATCAAGACTTCTGTTGCTTGAGTATGAACGTATATGATCTAGAATATGCTCTTTTGGGTACTAATATCCTTAAGGCCTGTAACTGAACCCCTGAGATCTGAACATTTTATGTCAAAGAAAGGTAAAACGAAAGAAAAGTATAAGTCTAGAAGAAGAAAACAGATTTATATATTCCTGTGGGCTAGAACAACATTTGCATTAGATTCTCCATTTCAACCTGATAAAGGAAGATATGATATTCCAGTAAGAAATAGTTCAAGTGTTTAACATTCCAGATGCGAAGGCGAAAAAGAAAAGTCAAGCAATATTAAAGGAAGCCAGATGCAGATAAGCAGATAGGATATTCTAAGTATTTTTGGCCTTCATCTGTTATACCAACATTTCTTTTCCTGCCTGGTAATGAGAAGAAAGCAAAGAGAGTAGAACAGAAAAACTTTTGTGAGACAATTCGATGAGTAAAGTATTTGGTGTAGATTCATCAGTTCTAGCAAAATCTTGAAAGTACACTAAGCAGATTTAACGGATGAATGAATCAGAATCCAAATTACAATCTATCAGTGATATTGTTCTCTGATAAGCATTATGAGAGCAATTATAGTTTTCTGAAGACCTTTCATATACTAGGTTACACAATAAACAATATGGGCATATCTTATAAAATGATATAATCATTACTATACTAACAAAGCCTTTTGATGCAAAGGTAAACATAATCTACCCTTCTACATTTGACCCCAGAAGAATAACTAATTCTTCACACCTTGTAAATCTGATAAATTTAATTTAATAAGGGAGTACATATGCCCTAATAAAATAAGTAAGGCTACAAATCTGGTAAAATAGTTCAAATGATTCTTAGGATTAAAGTTAATAGGAAAAATGAAACATATTTTGGGTGGGACTGACCACAAAAGTTATTACAGAAACTGAAATTCAATGAGTTCAAGTATTAAAAAGTGAGGTCTGTTTTCTGCACATCAGGATGAAGTTAGTTATATAATATTATAAATGATTCCTAATACTTGTATGTATACATAATAACATCTGAGATTTGCATTATATGATCTTCAAATCAGGTAATTAGTAGATAATGTTTTAAAATACAATACAATTTGATACAAATATAAAAATGGAGTTTACAATATTCACTGGTAGAAAAGAGAAAAGTAAATACTCAATATTCAATCAGGAAGTAATTATTCTTTGAAAATTGATGTCTGAGAAGATAAAAATTTCTTTCTGTTAAGGTAAAAATAAAATTTTTGAAGCTTTTCTTTGGCCAAGTACTATAATTTTGCACAAAGTCAGAGACTCATACATTCCTACCCTCATCATGCCATACAAACTACTGGCTTCTGATGAACTCATTATCATTAAAGCAGTGTTCTCCAAAACCTCCTTTTAAATTAAACGTTCAGTTTGAGATAATTGTAGATTCACATTAGGTTATAAGAAATAACACAGAGATTTCCCTTGTCCCCTTAACCCAGTTTTCCCCAATGGTAACATCTTGCAAAATTATGGTACAATATCACAGCAAGGATGCTGACATTGACACAGGCAATGCACACCAGTATTCATCACTACAAGAACCATTTATCTGGAACATAGGCACTTTTATGGAAACTCTCACTTCCACTTTGCAAATATTTCAGTAATTGGGTCTCCAACAGACAATTTTTCTTTTCTATAGGTCCAGCTGCTTCAGATTATATAGATCACAAAACCTTGGAGTCTTTCCTCTTGTAAATGATTCCGTAGCTTTGATTCTTACAACTGAGTTAATTGATTAGAAGCTGTATTTTGTGATACAAAAATACAATGGTGTTGGCAGAAATATGAGGCAGGAAAATAAATCTAACTATGTGTCATTTTTCAGTCAGGTCTATCCTACCCTTCTCATGATGAAAGAGCTGTGAGTAAAAGTAAATCTAATATGGTTTAAGTAAATTAGGCATTTTTTCCCCTCAGGTGAAAGTAGGCCAAGATATTTAAGGAAGTCCTTTTGCTAGAAGAATCTGAGACTCTCTATAAGAATGTTTTCAGCCATCCTTTGCCTGCAGTTTGTAGCCTCATAGTCTTAGAAAGGCTATTCCACTTCAACATTACATCTGTCTTCCAGAACTGGAGAAGTTCAAAATGGCACATGCCAGTCAGCTGTGTGATATTTAAGAGAGGATTCTTTTTTTTTTTTTTTTTTTTTTTAAGATTTTATTTATTTACTTGACAGAGAGGGAGAGATCCCAAGTAGGCAGAGAGGCAGGCAGAGAGTGAAGGGGAAGCAGGCTCCCCGCTGAGCAGAGAGCCCAATGAGGGCTCAATCTCAGGACCCCGAGATCACAACCTGAGCCTAAGGCAGAGGCTTTAACCCACTGAGCCACCCAGGCACCCCTTAAGAGAGGATTCTTAAAAGCCTCATCCAGTGAGTTTTACTTCTGTATCATTGGTGTAACTGTGTCACCTGGCTATTCTTAGCTGCAAAGAAGGTGAGAGATAGCTTTTATGTTTTAAGCTGGATACATTGTTGTCTTTTTAGAAATTAAGTTTCTTTCCTAGGGAAGGAGAAAATACATCTTAGGGCAGTATCTGTGAATACCACATGAGTCTAGTGGATTCATCTGCCATTGCTCATCTGCCATTGCTCGTACATTGGTATATACATCCTTATTTCATTTCATTCATTCTTAATGACAACCATTGTCACTTCCATGAATGTTTGTGAGAAATAGAAGATGAATACCCTTGGGGGTGGGAGGGATGGGGTGGCTGGGTGATGGACATTGGGGAGGGTATGTGCTATGGTGAATGCTGTGAATTGTGTAAGACTGATGATTCACAGACCCGTACCCCTGAAACAAATAATACATTATATATTAATTTAAAAAAAGATGAATACCCTGACCTACCACAAAATGGTTTACTTAGTAGTCATAAAGTTTTATAGTAGTAGTTATTTGAGCCAATAGCAGAGTGCAAAATTATTTTGAATGAGAACAACCTCAACCACTACATCAGATAGCTTTAAAATTCGCTTTTGCTGCTGATTTTTGCAGATAACATTTCTAAATGAATTCATCTGAAAATTACAAAGCAAAAAAGTGCTTATGTGCAAAACTTATATTGCTGTAATGTTATTTCAACAACTAAATTTTGAATTATTTAACTAATCTTAAGTTGCTTATACACTTCTGCTGTTGTATGTAAAAGAAGCATATTTTCCATTTCTATACAAATTTGTGGCAGATATATTTTCTGTCAAATTCAAACTAGAGTTACAATACTGCTTTTTTTAAAATTTATTTAAGTGTAAAGGGAATTTCCATATTTCAAAATCTATTTAACTGTACAGTTGAAGATCTTCCACCTAATCTTCATTTGGGAGTGATTATTCTGCAGTTTAATGTTATGCTAAAAGGCAAATACCAAGAGAAAAACCTAATAAAATACCATAAATGCCTTCCAAGTGTTGCATATGCTCAATTAAAATAATATGCTTGTGGACTGATATTAGTATTTGGGAGCATCTCTGTGTTAAAAGATATTTCAAAGATGAAATATGTAAAATCTCATTATAGATGAGTATTAACAGTAGGTAAAATAAAATAAACTATGAATCCCACTTAAGTAAAATGTTACTCCCCAATAAAGAATTCCACTGTTCTTATTAGTGGACCTATACTACAAAAGAAGTCTACTCAATTATTATTGTATTTTGGTTCCTGCCAATAAAAGTCTGAAAATGTGTCGTCTCCCTTCTCATGGAAGCACCTATATAATACCTTCAATTTTGTCTCTTAGCCAAAAACCAGATTTTTTGCTACCTGATCCTTTACAGAAAACAAACAAAACTTTGGATCTTCCTTTGTTATTAACTGCTTCATAAATTATCAACTCAAATATTCCTTATTAGGAAAATTTTACCTGGCCTTCTACTTAGGTTCAAACAACTAGCATCTTTCAGAGCAATTTGCCTTCATGATTTGTGTGCCTTTTGAACATTGTGTCTGACTTAGAATAAAATCTAAACATATCCCATTGTCTATATGACTCTTGATTAACTGAATTTTTTTCCTACTTTCCTGAACCCAATTTTGTACTATTGGACAACTTACATTCTACTACTTCTATGTTGCTCTTTCATCTTTACTAAACACTAATTCATCCCTGCCTTAAGGCCTTTGCCCTGGATAAATTTTCTGTCTGAATCTCTTATCTTCCTGTCATTCAAATATCTGGCTCTTTCTCATAATTTCAATCTTAGGAGTAATACTCACTCCTCAGAAAGACCTTCCCCAAGACCCATACCCAATGCTGCCCATTCCACCAGTCTCAGCAAATAATATCTCTGTAGTTAAGTGTTCTTCAAAATACTAATTGCTATATAAAATAAATTTATTTATTTGTATATTTATTAAGACTTTGACTCCCATTTTCCCAAAGAAGTACTTCATAAGAGCACAACTTTTTTTCAATTAATGGATGAATTAATGTGTCTCACTGCAGATTATACTTTCTGAATGTAGAGACTATTACATGCTCTTAGTACAAGTGATTAATACATACTTAATAATGTAAAATGAATGATTAGTTATGTTCTATTTGCTGCTAAAACTTGCAAGTCAGAAAAAAAAAAGCTAACACTTCTGTACTTAAAAGGTTAAAAAAATTCACCTTGAATTTACTCATAGTACTCATTTATCATGTACTCTTTCAATATTCTTTTGTACTTTGGTTTTTGTTTCCTCTTTAACTCATTTTATTTATTAACCCTGTTCAATCCACCATAAATATGATAGGAAGATGACAATAGGTCCTGAAAATAACCCTGTACAAAAATAGACTTTTGATTTTAATTGCCTGTTACTGCAGAGTCAAATCTACTTTTGTAAATCTATAACCTGAGGTTAGTGATTCTGCTCGATTTGAACTTAGCTAGGCTTTCCATAATGAGTAGAGTTATAACTGCTATTTTGCTTTTAATTTAGCTACCTCACGCTTGTCCTTATTGACCTTCACCCATGGTTTTAACTAACCATTTATCTAACCTGTCAAGATCATGACAAATGTCCCCAGAGTTTGCTGTGATTGAATGTGAAATTTCTGCAATAGAAAGAATCCCCTCGGCAAGTGTTAAGAGAGACACCAGGAAACTTTGACCCTTAAATCCAAATCTACTTGGTTTTCCCATTAATCTAGAAAGCCTAAAGTTAACACAAAAACCAAAGAAAAACAAAAAAAAAAAACATGCCACCTTTATACATGTAGACACACAGGATGTGCCAATAAATGAAGCATCCAGCAATGTGTATGCAATAACAAAAACAATAACTAGGGAAAGAAACTGCAGATCACACATTGTTTTGGAAAACAAATAAAATATTTTATAATATGTAGAATTATAGTTTAAGGATACATATATTACTTTCGATCAAATAAAAACAAAACTAGAAGAACTGTTGTTATAAATCATAGACATTTAAAATGTAGCTTTCCTACCGATTTTCAAATTAAAGTATATATATAAATATTACTGTATCTTTTAATATTACCTTTCTTTTACATTCAGTATATTTAAAAAATAAAATAGTGATATTTACAAATATGGAGTTAGGGTGTCCACCAATGATAGAAAGTTTGGTTTTACTCTTTGTAAAATATTGATTTCCCCACAAAATTAAATCAGCTAAAAGAAAACATGTAAAATTAAAATGAATATGTGATTATCACAGAAGTTTTGCATAATTGCATTTGAAACAAAAACACTTCCACTAATTGCATTCTTTAGGGTCTTAACATGTTAAATGATAAAATTTGGTGATAATGATTAAATGCATGCAATATGTGCAGTCTGCTGGCCTTTTTTCTGTTTTTAAACCAACTGTGACCAAAAAGGAAAATAACTTACTAAATAGTTATCAAAACCCATTCCATTTTGGTGTTAAACATTAGGTATGACTTGGATACTCAGGAAAATGACATAGTCCAAATCATATTTGCAATGTACAGTTTTCTTGGAAGTTTTATTTTAGGAGATGCAGAACAAGCTATGAACTTTTGTTTATATATCAATTTCAGACAACTCAGGATCAAAAATCAACTTTTCAAATACTCACTGTATGATATTAGGTAAATTACTTGATATATTGTGCCTCAGTTTCCTCAATATCAAAATAACAATAATTAAATTATCCTTAGTGTTACTATAAAGAATAAACGAGTTAACTAATGCCTAATATATAATAAGCACTACAAAATAGTGATTATTTTTAGGTATTATCAGTTTAATTCAGCAATTGACAATTTTTCCTAATTCAACTTGCTAAGTTTCAGATACATTAAAAAGCAATTTGCTTTTCAATTGATGTCTTCTAACTTGATTAGAAAAATTTGCCTTTATTCTCCTGTGAGAAATAAATGGTGTAAACAAATGAAAAAGAGACAGAGATTGGAACTACTAATAGCTCCAACAGTGACACACAGAGCCACCTTGTGGAATTCTCGGCCATATACTAAAGAAAGATGTCTAGATATAAAATAGGTTCAATCTAATAAAATGTAAAACCACACAGACAATTGCTTGAAGTGAATTATAAAAAATTCTCTTGATGATAACCCCCTTTATCAAAGACTATCATTAATATGAAGGAAAAATATGGAAGTCAAATATATTTTTCTTTTCTGTATCCTTGCATATCCCCCAAACCCACCCACCACTGTTAACAAAGGCTGGAGTTAACAGCTTTGGGTTATCATCATTGCAGTCTAGTTATTTCCTATCCCACTGAGTTACTAAAAACTGTGTCATGTGGAAACAACAACAAAGGAAACCATCTATAACTTTCAAAATGTGAAAGATGACGTCCTGAGATGTCACTATTGTGAGAAAATAAAATACTTAGAGCACATGGTTTCTAGTCAATTACAAAGCATAAGATGATAAAGACATGCCAGTTTGCTGGGCTGGCAGGGTTGCTCTGCCTTTAAGGATGACCAAGACAGTATTTACGTTCCCCTCAGTTTGACTAACTTTCAGACAGGTTTCTTTCTATCTCCAGGCCACTGAATTCCTTCTTCTTAGATCATTTACTTTAGAATGCTTGCAATTGTAAATTCTTTCTCTGCCCCTTTCAGATATAAATCTTCTCCAGTTTCTTGCCTGTTTTTTTACCATCCAGGAAAAGTTTTCTGAAGCACCCAGGAGCCATCCTTTTGAAATGTAAGAGTTAGTGCTCCCATCTCCCAGTTTCTAAGGTAGGACTGCCTTGGGTCAAGTTGTAAAACTACTTCCTATCATGAACATATGAGAAAGTTTACTTTTCTTTTGGGTCAAGCCAATTATCAAACACAGATGGTCTATGATTGCCTCACCCCAGCTATTAAAAACTTTCTGGCCCTTGTTTCAGTAGGTTTGACCTTATCTGAATTCTGGCCTATTTCCCCTATTGCAAAAACCTTGAATAAAGTCTCTTATGTCTGTTTACTTTTATCCAGTACAATATTTGCTTTGACACTGTTCACTTAGTATACAAATTAAGGATCAAAGTTGTTTTTTTAATAACTAGAAAGGGGCTTCTTTTTATAACTTTGTGTCTTATTGAGACTGAAAATTTTAGGTTCATCAATACATTCTAAAACAGTGCATTCTTTTCCTTTCCTTTTACAGTCTCTCTTGACAAATATTTAAAGCAGTTGAGAATAACTAGACTTTTAGAGTCAATGTTATCAGAGTCTATTCTCCTGAAATGTATCGTAAATTCTGACTGGGACACTTCTTTTCACAGCAGTATCACTAAGTAGTCAAATTTCTCATGAGCATTTCCAGCTGCCTTTCTTTTTCTTAACAAATTTATTGAGATATCTTTGACATTTAAAAATTGTATACATTTAAGATCTAAAAGTTGTTTTTTAGATACATGTATATATTACATAAAGATCACCACAATCAAGCTAAACTTATCTGTGACCTCTATATAGTTAAAATTGTGTGTGTTTTTGTGTGTAAGACAGACACTCTTTTGATGTGATAAACGCTTTAATTTTAGTCCTGTGTTTTCAAATATATCCATGATATAAATACGCAAATTGCTTGGGCTTTTTGAAATCAGAAATGAGCCCCATATCGAGTAAATATGATATACTAAAATTACAAAACCTAGGTGCACAATAAATATAACTTTCCTTATTCTCCCTTACCAGATTTCATTTTTGTCTCTAGCACATATTTTTTCAAGTGAAAAGAATTTATTCCATCCTATTGTAAAATTTCTTTGTCACATCAGATTTTTTCCCAGCAATTTCGAATTTAGCTTCTGATAATTCGGGTTTTCCATCTTTTTATTTATTTTGTGGCTGACTCTACTTGGGGAGAGCAGGTAAGGACTTTGCTTTTGCAATGCCATGACAACACTGGACTCTATTCTCTTTGCCGTGCCATTCATTTCTCCATACTGATCCACTTGGTCTTGGTCACCAACAGTCAAATCGTTTAATCATTCATTTGTTTGCAATGTTTTATTCATTTGACAAATTTTTATTAACCATTCTCTTTCTTGGGATGAGACAATATACAAATAACATTATCTCTGGCATCATGGTGCTTATATTTTCACATTGAAAGAGAGGCAATCGGCATAATAGAAGTATGTTAGATATATGCATAATAGAGGAAAAGAAAGCAAAGAAAGAGAACGAGGAGTGTTAATGGCTACAATTTTAAATAGGATGGTAAAGGAAGGCCTCGATGAAAAGCTACCAAAAACCGACTGTGATGAGGGAATGAGCCATGTTCACAGTGTAAGGAAGAGCACTGTAGGTAGGAAAAAAAAACACTAATTAGAATGGTCCTAAGGAAGGAGTAAACTAGTGGGTTCAGGGAAGAGCAAGACCTGAGTGAATAAGTAACAGGAGATAAGGTTAGAGAAGCATAAATAATGGGTGAGAGTGCATTTCATAGCATTATGATGATCCTGAATTTCACTCTGAATGAGTGGAGAAGTTATTGGAGGGTGTTGGACAGAGAGGTAACATGACGTAACATAATTTGAAAGACACTGGCAGCTGAATTGAGAATAGATTTCGGGAGTTAAGTGTGATGAAAAGAAAATTAGTTAGGGAGTGCTCACAGTAACCTAGGAAAGACACAATACTGACTCTGTGGTGGTGCAGACAGTAGAGATGGACAGAAGCAGTCTGACTCTGGATAGACTGCAGAAGAAGGAGCCAGCAGCTTTCTTGATAAATTGAAGTGTAATGTGAAAAAAAGGAACACACACTAAGATGTGGGCCTGAGCGATAGGAATAATGGGGTTATCACTAACTTAACTGAGAAAGACTGTAAGAGGCACAGATTTCAGAGGTGATCAGGAGATCAAACTGGCATGCTGGATGCCTACTAGGCATCTGTGAGGTGATGTTGAGCAGGCAGTTTGCTTAGGAGTCTGGATTCAAAGGAAATATCAAATCTAAAGATGTAACTTTACTATCCTTCCCAAACCATAGTCTTTTATTCAAATCTAAAAGAGAAAAAAGTAGTTTCTCCATTCTCATGCACTCCATCAAATATATTTTTTCAAGCATAAACAGTTTCATCAGAATGTTTTCTTTAATAAAATTCAATATAAATCCTTTATTAAGAAAAAATATATTTTAAAATACTTATTTTGGACAGTAGACATGAAGAGTTTAATTGTGACAGCCATCCTATTAAATATCAGGGAAACATAAGGATGTCATTTTTGTTCTAGTATAGGCCTTGAAAAAATAAAGAGGTTTAACCAATGTAAAAGGAATGGAAAATGAACATTAAACAGAAACAAGTAATCACAATGAGAGTTCATGAAGGTGAGTGGTTATACCTAAATATATAGGGTATCAATAAGTTCTATAAATAACCAATACTCAATTATAAAATATAATTTAAAAATCAGTAACAGCCAGACAAGAGAATGTGGCAAGTGTATGCCGATTTTAAGCATATATATTCTAAAATTTTTCAAAAGGTACAAAGCATTTATATTAATAGAGGTCTATGATACTATTTAACATGAGATCTTACTACATCAAAATGTTAATAATTTCTAAATGAATGGGTGCATAAAACAATTAAAATCAAATTCCCTAAAATCAATGATGGGGTGAAAAGTTCTAGATATAATTATGACAGAGTGCTAATATTAGAAAATAATATTTTTCAAAGTTAAATTATCAGAATTATTTGAATTCTATAGAAGTATTTCAAAAACAAAGATATTGAGGTACTCAAGACTATAAGGAATTTTGAGATCTGTGGTCAACTATGACATCGAGATCTGTGACAAGTATGCTATTGATGTGAATATCTCTTGATTGCAAAGTCAAACATTAGATCAAAGTATAGCAAAAATGATTTTCAGAAGTAAAAAGTACTTTAGATACTGCTTATTCAAATATCAGCACATAAGGGAAAAACAACTGGTCTCAAAGGCTCAGTGTAAGTAAGCTAGAGCAAACTGTGCTCATTTATAGTTTGTGGTAATGTAGTTTACTGGGACTGATGTCTAGAGTATACGTAAGTATTAGAATTTCTGTGGACCACATCATTCTTCAAAGAATAGTTTAGTTTGAAGATGAATACCTATGTCTAGTCACTATCACCTGGATATTTCTGCCTTGCTTATGCTAACAATCTTAAGCTTCAAGGAAATATCCTAATGAGGGAGCATGCTGTGACAATCCGCTAGCTAAGCTACTCCATGCAGACCAATTTCATTATTTTTAATGTATGTGCCCTTGCCTATGAATACATGATTTCCATTTTACTCCTGTCTCATCAAGCTTAGGTACAGATCCACGAAAAAGCAACCCAGGTGCCTTAAAATGATGTAAACCTGATTTTTGCTTTGCAGTTATAAACTTCTCCTCGGCGGCTTTGCATTTGTAATTGAATTTGACGATAAGCACCTGGGACATCTTTTTTATCCCAAGATTAGTAAACCTCCTTTTAACAATGCGCAACAGCGATAGCCTTTATCTGGCCATTCTCCTTTATTTTGCTCATGAAATAATTTATGAGAAGCTCATTTTCTTATATCTCTCTTTTTTAATACAAACAGATCAGCAAGGGAAAGAAAACACTGCGTTTACACTAACCTAATTTTAGCAAATAACTCTTCACAAAAACCCTCAGTAGTTTTTCTTCTTTTAATCTTTAAACAAACTGGAATTTTAAAATAGTGAACTTTCTGGGCATCCAGGGTCTAGAGAAGAGTCAATATGTATATGACAAATAAATCATTTTGCCAATATCTAAACCAGCGGTGCTCAAGCTTTTTGACAGAGATGCATACTAAAAAGTCCAGTTTATATATATTATATATAAACTTGTGTATATATATATATACATATATATATATATATATATATATAAGAACAGTCCCCTAAAATATAACAAAACTGAGTGTTGTGTTTCATTATAACTGACTCTAAACAGCTGAAGCTGACAAAATGCCATGGATTTGAGTGACCTGAATGAACATTCACTTACTAGACCAAACTAAGGATACTTTCCTGGCTAATGGACAGTGCAGATATATGAACTCATTTCATTTTGTTCAATGTGCTAGTTTAGTTTCAGCACTTAATTAGCACAACCACCATAAACTCCACCTTTTTTTTTTTAATTACTTAAAACACCCTGATTATCCACCTCAGCAACTTAGTAAAATTTTTAACTGGTGTGTGTTCCCTTGCTTGGCAAGTTAACGTACTCAGCTTTGTGATTATTATTATTATTGGTAGTAGCAGCAGTAGTAGTAGTAGTGGTGGTCATAGTACTTAGTAGTAACAGTAAGAGTACTGGTAGTCATAGTACTTTCTCTCTGGTCTTTATTTTATTCTTAGACATTCTGGGAGTCTCACCAAAATTGCCTTGTTGCTTTCACTTACTGAGGCCAGCGTTGCTGGACTTCTGAATGGAAAGAAATGCTTCCATGTGCCTTCTGTAGCTCAGTTTGGAGCTGCAGGGAACTTGGTATGTGGGTGAGAATTGCAGTGGTGGTTGACTGAGATCTGAGTCCTTCTTGAGCCCTCCCTACATTTATCTCTTCTACTGAGATTGTCTGACATTTTCTAATTCTGGGTTAACATAGTTTGTGACTTACTTCATAATTTCGACCATCATTCACCTGCCACTGAGCTTTCAGTCTTACTGTGTCTTCTTTTTTCTGTACTTGTTTTCTAGAGCTTTCTTGGGTTTTTTGTTTGGCCAATAAAGGAATCATTTCTTGGTCGGGTGTGTAGTGAATGCAATGTTGAAACAGCACCACTATGATCCTTTCCATCCTTTCCTTACAATTCTACAATAGTCTGCCTATTTAATTGGTTTTTAAATCTGTCACTATATAGGAACACTCTAGAAATATCTAGTCCAACTCTAAATCACACCAAGTAGAAAAAAAAATTAACTGAACTGTTTATATAAGATCTCTTAAATTTCGCTGTAGCTCTGATGCTAATTATAAATTTATAGAAACTTCTGTAAGTTTATAGAAAGTTATCAATACTCATACACTTTAAAAATAGAACATAAACATTTCCAAAGAACTTTTAAAAAATAAGAACTAATTTTAAAGTGTTTGACTGCTTCTAAGAAAAACTGTCTGGAAGTATGGGAAATATCTAAAACAAAACAAAAAGTTTAGCTACAGTTAAGGTAAATGCCTTGGTGACTTATCTCTTGGCTAAGAAACAGTAAAAGATGCAACATATTCAGTGATTATAAATTGTTGTATACATGTAAAAAGCTGTGAACATTTCTATAAACTGTATCTAATCAAGGCGAGTTTTTAAAAATTAATGTTCTGACTTCTCCATGATTTTATCATGGTATAAAAATGTCAGCTTAATATTCTAGTTTATGAGATACTTGGCTTACTGTCTTATACAAAACATAAATAAAATTAACATCCTAAATTTTTTATTCTGAAAGAAAATGTGCTTCAATAAATGTTTAGGGTTTTAAAATATAAGCATAGATGCTCAACTAAACTGAAACATATAACCAATGACAAAATACTGTATGATACTATTACTCTTTAAGGGTAACTTCAGTTTCTAAAATCTCTAATTTATTTCAAAATCTTGAGAAGTTTTAAAGAAGTGTTTATTACTAAAGAAAATTTATAAGAACATCAAAATTTCTCAAAGGGGAACAAATACAATAATTTTTACTTATTTTTATATTATATATTTATTTATATAATATAGACTTACATTTCTAATAGTATTTTGATAATATTCTTAAATATTACATGGCCATATTGGTCGTATATAAGGCTTAAATCAAAATGGTAGAATTTATATAATTTGTGTATATTATTTTAATTAGGTTAATTCTATTTAAGATTGAAAAGGGAAGATTTCAAAAACTTTATTCTGAAATTGTTCAAGATGGCTGTGTGTGTGTGTACAGTCAGTATACAGACTTTCTATATAGACTATATATATTCAAATACTTATATACAATATTATGACAAAAATTAGTGGACTGATAACTAAAAGAAAATGATGAACTTTTATATATAGTATGTTTTTCATATATACTTCTTTCTATTAAGTATAAATGAAAGGACCCTTCACTGTAAGAAATTCTAAAATTTTTAATTATTGTAATAGTTATTTCTATAATATTATTTTAACTTTTGCATGGTAACTTTGATTAATGAATCAACCAAGACAACACAGACTTTCTAATTACATAGAGGTAACTTGATAGTCATGTAATATGTTTCAGTGAAGGCATGTTTCCATGTTGAGAAAACTATACTCATATTCCTGTAAAAATACTGATACACTATATGTCTTTAGGTTAATTTGTTTTAGGACAAATTTGTTTTCTAGCTTCAAATATCCTTAGTGGTTATAAGAAATAATAATTCATGGTATAAATTAATTAAAGACACTAAATGTTTGTCAGTGCCTCCATTGTCAGTTATTACTCTAAGATGATTATTGAGCAAATCCCTATGACTTGATTTGTATTTTATAGATAATTCTACTTTCCTACACTCTGTTACTAGTTATTACTACAAGTTCACCTCACCCTTTGGGTTTTAACAAAAATAGGTAGTTTCTGTTTTTCATGTTATGTTTTTATTTGCTTGTTTTTCTCCTTACTCTTGGCTGATGGTCCCTGCAACAAGCTGCAAGCAATTAAGTCTTCTGGAAGAAGTACCATGAGCATCAAAGACTCAGGCAGGATCTTGTTGTATAACAATCGCTAAATGAAAAGACATTAGTAATTGTTGCTGTTGTTGAATGTATTGTTACTAGGATCTTACATGTTGCAATCAAGTCCCTATCTTGTAAGTTTGTACATCAGATGGCTGTGTATGGACAGGAGACTGCAATGACTCAATAAACACAACATTATGCATTAAAAATCTAAAACCGAGGTAGAAGTGTCAACCGAAAAATCCGATCATTTAAGTCATTTGTGTCATCATTCTATTATCTCAGCTAAGAGATATTAAGGAAAGATCTGCAAGCAAAATTTTGCTTACTTTGAACAAACAGCTCACAGCAGTACTCACCTAGGAAATATCAAAACTGACAATTGTGTTTTTTTTTCTGCCACAGAATTAATCAGTGGGGGCTTGTAAAGGACACGCCTACTGAGCAACTCTGAGACTACAAACGCTTACTTGATATGAAGACGCTTTCCTGATCAATGAACAATGGAACTCATTTTATTCAACTATATACAGATCAATAGACTTATTCTGTTCTCTCTAGGGTACCAGTTTTAATACTTAATTAGCACAACCTTCATGAACTCTCACTTTCCAGCACATCAAAAACTGACTTTTTGCCCTCTGCAGACTAATTTTTTTAATGGTGTATATATTGTTTGATGCAGTTAATAGACTCAACTTTGTGAATATTTTTATCTCTGATAGAGTGTTTAACTCATTGAGTATAACTGAAAATAAGTACATAAGGCAATTATATCCTTGCTATTATGGTATATTCTGATATTTATAATTTATTATATTTTAAAAAAAATACTGGTGATGAATCTCAATTGATTTTATGAACTCTTAATAGATTATGGCCTGCATTTAAAAAAATACATTTCTTTAAAATTATATAAAAATACTTTGTTACTTTTATTACATAATTTCTGGGGTCAGACTGATATTTGAATCTTTGCTCCAACATCTCATAGCTTTGTAACCTTAAAAAAAGCATACTTCACCTGAAGTATATATCCTCATGTGCAAAATATGTTATTACTGGACACACCATAAGGTTTTTGATTATATAAAAAAGTTTGTAAATCATGTAACATGGTGCCTAGAACTTACATGTTATTTTGATCATGGACTCACCATCAGTGTAGTTAATATAACTGCTAGTATTATTTTTAATGATCAATTTTTGAAATTCTTACATTAAACAATATCTTTAATTAGCAAGGATAATCTTTATTCATAAAATTACACACACACACACCAAAAAAATACATCAGTTAAGATTTAAGTGAATTTTCTAATAGATTAAATCTTTATTGGTAATCTTTTGAGAATACAATAAATTTATCTGAATCTAAAAGTTTTGGCTGAGTGTATATCTAAACTTATTACATTCTTTCTGGAACCATACAAAAGTTCTCTTATTTACGTAGAGTGTTAAATAGTAAAATGTAAATGAAAGAACTCCACTTTCTTTTGCCATTCTCTAAGCATTAATAAGGGATTGCTTTGCCGTAGTAATAATATGAGTTATGCTAAATCATTCTCCTGTGAATTTCTTTATTATACGGATCTTGTACATATTATTGGGGATGAAATGTACAAGATTCCCAGGGCAGCTTTTCTCTGTGAGGGTCAGATACTTAAGTTTCTAGTAAAGCTATACACTGAGGTATTTTAAATTAAGTAGGTAATTGAAGAAATGGTTAGATGACTAAAGCAATATAGAATTATTTGTAATATTATTGAAATTATCATGGTAAAATATGGTTAATAATCTGTTTGTAATATATTCATGTGGAGCAATCCGAAAGGTTAAGTTTAAAATAACTTGTTAATATGCAGACATTGGTTAAAGCAAATCAGCTGATGAAAGTTTGCTCAATTAACATACATATTCCAGGTAGAAAGCCCCACTGGATGGCTGAGTAAAGACAGTTTGGGTCCTAAGAAAAGATAGATCAATATTAATTTTATAAGATATCTACATATTTAGCCAAAAATCTTTTTTTTTTTTAAGATTTGATTTATTTATTTGATAGAGAGAGAGAGAGAGATCACAAGTAGGCAGAGAGGCAGGCAGAGAGAGAGGAGGAAGCAGGATCCCTGCTGAGCAGAAAGCCTGACCCAGGGCTTGATGCCAGGACCCTGAGCCAAAGGGTGACCTGAACCAAAGGGAGAGGCTTTAACCCACTAAGCTACCCAGGAGCCCCTAGCCAAAAATCTTTTTAAGAAAATGTAGTATTGACAAATGACATGGAGATTTGTTTGTACGTTTTTCCTCTGTAACTGATTTATGAACAAGATTATCTTTGCTCTCATTGTATCGGTGAACTAATAGTTTAAACTGTTTTGTTAAAGTATAAAATAGGTAACTTTGAAATCTTATGTAAAGGTAATTTTGAAAATTAAGCCACAACTGGACCTTTTTATATTTAAAACATGTAAATTGTGATATGTAATACATATACCCTAATACTAGAAAATAAAATATATCTGTGATAAAGAACTTAACAATCTTTGCAGAAATGTTTTCAAACACAAACTTTTTGTGGATATAATCACACTTCCATTTCATTAAAGTACTGGTTATTGTAATATTTTGCAAATGTCTGCAACTTTAAATAAGAAGAAATCAGTTTTGACATTTTAATTTATCTACTGAAACCACAAACTAATTCCCAAGGCTCATACTTTTAAAAAAATTCTTTTTTTTAAATTTTATCACATTTGTTGAGCTACCTGGGAGCATCATGCCTTTTTTCCTTTTCTTTCTTTCTTTTTTTTTAATGTCTCATCAATTTTAGGGATTTGAGATCCTTGAATTGTTATGATTGTCTAAACCCTCTAAGATTTCTTTTTTTCCCTATTTTTGCAATTTAAAAGTTAGTGAACTATTTCTATTATTCTTTCAAAGAATCAAAAGCACTCTCAGCTATGGTCTGTATTGTTTGGAACAACTGAATTTCCAAAACATCCTTATTGCATTATCATTTTATCTGTTTCTGAAAGAAAATGTTTGTTAATTCAGTTGCATTATATGCTAATTTAATACGCTCCATAGGGACTTAGATAAAACTTCCAAGTTATTTTAATCCTTAGCAATGAGATGAAGGTAACTTTGCATATGACTATAAACACAGTGATAACGCAATAAAATTTAAAACATCTGTTAAAGACCACTCAAGAAGTAAAAATACTAAGATCTTGGTAAGGGTACTAATTGTAATCTTTCCACTGAGATACATGAGATTGAACACGGAACAAAGTAGGGAAATTTTATAAACTCTGATATTCACAGAGTTTAAAAATTATATATTGAGTAAACTTGGTTCCAAGTCCTGTTTCAATGTTTATAAAATTTCCAATATTTTAGTAAATGATGCTTGTATCTGTATGATGTAAAAATCAGCATTTTTTTGGTTTTCTTTCAAAACTAAGTAATCATTAAATGTTTAATCAAGTTTGTTTCAAGAGAAAAAATCTTTAATTTGTTATTCCCTTTTTTTTTCTGTATAATCTCCCACTAAAATCAGGAATACACGGGGATGCCCAATTTGACCACTGGTGATCAACATTATACTAGATGTTCTAGGTAGAGCAATTAGACAAGGAAAATAAATAAAAGGCATTCCCAATTGGACAGGAAGAAGTTACATTACATGTATTTGCAGCTGACATGATCCTATATACAGAAAATCCTCTGAAATATGTACAAAAAAGTTGCTAGATCTAAGAAACCAACTCAGCAAAGTTGCAGAGTAAAAAATCAACACACAAAAAGCTGATGTATTTCTATACATCAGTAAAGAGCAATCTGGAAATAAAATTTAAAAAAGCAATTCCATTCACAATGGTATTTGCAACAAAATAATATATAACCCAATTAAAATTAATCAAATAACTTGAACAGACATTTCTCCAAAGAAGATATACGAATGGCAAAAAAAGCACATGAAAAGATGCTCCACATCATTAGTCATTAGAGAAATGCAAATCAAAACCACAGTGAGATACTATTTCATACCTACTCTGATGGCTACGATAAAAAAATAAAATTCAATTAAAAAAGATAAAATAACAAGTGGAGGCAATTAGATGGAGAAATTAGAGATCTGCGTACAGGTTGGTAGGAATGTCAATGGTGCAGTCACTGCAGAAAACAGTTTATCAGTTCTTCAAAGCTAAAGACAGAATTACTATATGACCCAGAAATTCCTCTCCTAGATATATACCTCAAAAAATTGAACCAAGGACTCACATATCTGTATGACACTGATGTGGGAAACAGAGGCAGAAGAAAAGTTATTTAATTTCCTTACTATCTAGAGCCCACTGACAAGTCCTTGAAACAGGCAGAGTGACATTCCTCCAGGGACTCAACTGCCTCCACCCTAATACTTTGCTAAGGGCCAAAGGCAATCCTAGCCTGACTGACCCCCACCCCAACCAGGATCCTGTAAGTCTGTTTTAACATATAAAAATTCCTTTGGAAACTTCCTTTATCTCTAAACCCTCCAAGATATATGCTGGCAATCATCCCCAAGCATACGGCCCACTGATATACATCTGAAGGGTCTCATGACTAATGTTTATTAGACAGTAATAAATGACCTTTTTACAACAACAGCTAGCCCCTCAAGGTCCTGGAAACCTTGCTTCCAAGAATTCCTTACAGACTTACACTATCCCTGACCCCCTCCCAACTTGCAAGTATATAATGAACCACTGCTCACAAACCCGGTGCAGCAGCAACTCTTTCTGCCTACGGGTCCTGTTCCCGTGCTTTAATAAACCACTATTTTGCACCAAAGACGTCTCAAGAATTCTTTCTTGGTCATTGGCTCTGGACTCCACCCCACTGAACCTCACTTATATTCTAAAACTTCATCATTACTGCCCATTGTGGCATTATTCACAAGAGTAAAAAGGTGGAAAAAACCCAAGTGTTCAACAACAGATGAATGGATGAACAAAATGTGGGATATGCATGCCATAAAATACTATTCAGCCATAAAAATAGAATGAAGTTCTAACGCATGCCACATAAGAGACAAACTTTGAAAACATTATTTTAAGTGAAACAAGTCAGGCAAAATGGACAAATAGTGTATGATTATACTTGCATGAAATATCTAGAACAGGTAAATTCATAGAGACAGAAAGTAGATTAGAGGTTTCCAGGGGCTTGGGAGAGAGGAGAAGGAAGAATTACTGTTTGTTTCTGTTTGTGGTGATTAAAAAGCTTTGGAAATAGTGGTAATGATTTCACAAAACTATAAATGTAATGAATGCCTCTGAATTGCACACTTAAAAATGATTAAAATGGCCAATTTTATTTGACATATATTTACTGCGATGAAAAACGAAAATTCCAAAAAGTCGTATGTATATAAAATTCACAAGTGGTGTGCAAAGAACATGAGTCTCTTGAAAAAGATCATTTGACCACTTAGAATTAGCATAAATTATGCAAACAATGAATCATGAACACTATATCAAAAACTAATGATGCCACTGTATGGTGAATAACCTAGCATAGTAAAAAAAAAAAAGTTTTCTAATTTATAGCAGCTAATTATCTTCTTTGAAATAATTTATAAAGCAATCTATCCTAAATAAAGGAGCATGTGTCTACCTATAACTAATAGATTAAATACTGGGGATGTACACACTAAAATAGGGATGTATTTCTCAGGAACCTTCCAAGGAAAGAGAGAAAGAGGGGAGAGAACGAAAGAGAGAGAAAGAGAGGGAGATAAATTAATAGAATAATTTTCCCGAGAATCAAAAAGAAATGTAATCTATTACAAAGATTAGATGGAAGAAACAGTCACTTTGTTATAACAGGATATACACTGCATCCAAATGATGTAAAAGTGTGTGTGTATGTTTGATTTTTGGAGGCAATGAATATGTATCTAATAGAAAATACTGAAAATAGATTTTGAAGTTCATGAACAATTCTTGAAAGAGATGAATGAAATAGGATGAAGATTAATTGACCAGATATCTTGCATAGAATTGAGGTGATGAGGGATTATTTCAATTTTATGATCGTTTCATACTGGGAATAATATGTCCTGATATTTTATGTAGACAGAAATCAGATAACTTAGTTCTCCAGATTAGTGTAATGGAAAAGGAAAGAAAAGTATGGGGCTTCCAAATAAAGAAACAATCTTATTAAAATATGAGCCATGGAATATAACTGGAAAAAAAGGCACACTAAGAAAGAAGAGAATTTTTGAAATGGGAGACAGTATAAAGTTTAATGAATTAGGGCATCTGATAAAATCAGAAATAGAAGTAACTGAACAATTTAGCTGTAAGTGGGATGTGGGGTTGCTGTGGAATGAATATTTGCATGATTAATTTTTATCTGAAAGAGCTACAGATGATAAAAAGATATGCCCATGGAATGGGTGTCTGAAGTCATGGGGATGAGCAGTCAATGGAAACAAGACCAAGAATTGAGATACAATAGTAAATGATCAATCCACTAGATGTTGTCAACAAGAATAATGATAGAAATTGGGGTAGAGAGGTCTGTAGTTTTAAGTAATTGAGAGATACTGATTGTGAACTTCAAAGATAATATATGCTTCATATCTCCTTCCCTGGAAATATGTACTCTTAAATTATTAATTATCTTGAGACATATTTTTAAATTATCTCTGGAGTGTGTTTCTGTTGAAAAAATATTTGACATAGGGATTTTTTAAAAAATTACCAGTGTAACTCAACACATTAAAAAACCAAATAATCTAATTTGAAAATGGGAAGACATGAGCAGATATACAGATGCAAGTGCAAATCAAAACTATGAGTTATTACCTCACACCTGTCAGAATGGATAAAATGAAAAACACAAGAAGCAATAAGAGTTGGTGAGAAGGTGGAGAAAAAGGAACCCTTGTGCACTGTTGGTGAGAATGCAAACTGGTGCAGCCCCTGTGTAAAACAGTATGGAGGTTCCTAAAATATTAAAAGTAGAACTATGACATGATCCAGTAATTACACTAGTGGGTACTTACCCAAAGAATACAAAACACTAATTTGAAAGGATATATGCGCTACTATGTTTATTGCAGCATTATTTACAATAGCCAAATTACGGAAGCAGCCCAAGTGTCCATCGATAGATGAATGAATAAAGAAGATGAGTATTATTCAGCCATAAAGAGAATGAAATCTTGCCATTTTCAACAACATGGATGGATCTAGAGAGTATAAGGCTAAGCAAAATAAGTCAGTCAGAAAAAGACAAACCATATAATTTCACTCATATGTGCAATTTAAGAAACACAACAAATGAACAAAGAAAAAAAGAGACAAATTAAAAAACAGACTCTTAACTACAGAGAACAAACAGATGGTTACGAGAGACGGGGTAGGTAGGGGCGAGGGTGAAATAAGTGATGGGAGATTAAGAGCACACTTATCTTGGGGTGCTTGGCTGGCTCAGTCAGTAGCACATGCAACTCCTGATCTCAGGGTTGTTAGTTCAAGCCCTGTGTTGGGTGTACAGATTACTTAAAAAAATAAAAAATCTTAAAAAAAAAAAGAGTACACTTATAAAGAATTGCTGAGTCATTGTATTTGTACACCTGAAAGTAATATTACACTGCATGTTAACTATTCCGGAATTAAAATTAAAAATTACCAGAGGAGTTTTTATTATATTTATTAATTTTTTTTCAGTTAGTGAATATTTTAAAGCAATTTAATATGGTTTAAATACAGTAAGGTGGTGGTTCCAACCACAGTATCAATCTACTGTGTTTCTTGAGATCAATGAACATATTGAAATAGATAATGAAATAGATAATGGTTTGGGAAGAGGGGGAAAGTTAGAACAACTACCAGAAAATGTGTTTACTAAATGCAAATCTTGTTCAGAAAAATAAAATATTTGTTAAGCATATTTCAGATTTTCATTCAACATTTGTAGGTGTGTTGCTCAATATATTAATGGGCACTCTTTTCTGATCTTTTTGTTTTAGTAACATAACTTCAGTTGCTTAACAGACTGAGCCACCCAGGCACCCCTCACTAGCTCTTTAAGTTCAGAAAATGAGACTTGTTTAACTTTGAACCACGCTCCAGCATACAATATTTGATAAGTACATAAAATATCTTTGCTGAAACACGAAATATTTAATCTCACTTTTTGTCTTTACCTTGAATCTGCAATAATGTTATTCATCTCACAAAATCCCTCCAAGGTAATTAGAACAGTTGTGATTAAACTATTGTGTAGAGAAAGAAATTAAGTCTGTGAATTTAGTAATATCTCCAAGGCCAAAGGATGTAGTTAATTATATATAACTTTGAATTCAGGATTGATGGTTCAGCACAGTGTTATATTATACCTTTCAACTCATTTGAGTCCTAATATACAGTAAAATTTATAGTTCTGCTAAACATAGAAATATGCTATGGATTCATGAAGCCATGATTTCAATTGTGAACCCAGATATTATCCTAGGAAATTTTATTTAACCTTTTAATTTCCTGATTTAAATGCATTTATCCATATTGAACTTAATTTTATCTTTTTATAAACAATTTGAGGAAACCATTTAAATTCTGCTCTCTTATAATGGTTTTACATCCTCTTCTATATAATGAAAGCACAAATGAATAAATATACTCTTTTCCAACAGAAGGACAGTGATAAAAGTCCTAAAAAGCCCTATAAATAATATCAGGTTATTATTCGTCAAAGGAAACTATTGTTCTCTTCACCTAGATTTTAAAAAATTGAGTTAGAAAAGTTTTGAAAATCCTTCATGCACAATATTTTGTGGTGAGAACTGCTGAATGTTTATTGGTCTATGTGAAAGGAATTCATCCTAAAGTCCAATTATTAATTTAGAAATAAATCATGAAACAAATCTACCCAACTGGTATAATTGCCTTCTTAGAAATATTGGCAGAAGATCCAAATACAGATTATAGAAGATCCAAATATATTACACAGATATAAAATTAACTAACCATGGTAGGTTTAAGAATTTTCAAGAAGAGATAATCAAGTGTTTCCTGAGTTTATTCATGACTTACATGTATATATATATATTTTAAAGATTTTATTTATTTATTTGACAGGGAGGAGAGAGATCACAAATAGGCAGAGAGGCAGGCAGAGAGAGAGGAGGAAGCAGGCTCCCTGCTGAGCAGAGAGCCCAATGTGGGGCTCCATCCCAGGACCCTGAGATCATGACCTGAGCCAAAGGCAGAGGCTTTAACCCACTGAGCCACCCAGGCGCCCGACTTACATGTATATTAATGTTTCCATGACTAGGAATCCTTATCTAATAATAAACATTGTCATCTAAAATTTTATTTATTTATTTATTTATTTATTTATTTATTTATTTATTTGACAGTGGGGGTAGGGGAGAGACAGAGGGACAGAGAGAGAGAATCTTAAGCAGGCTTCACACCCAGTGCCCAATGAGGGGCTAGATATCACAACCCTGAGATCATGACCTGAACAAAAATCAAGAGTTGGATGCTTAACTGCTGAGCCACCCGGGGTCCCTAAAATTTTATTTTAATATGAGGTCTATAAAGGAACTTAATATAAGAAACAAATACCCACTAATTAATCTCTATCTCATTTTCATACCTCTCCCCCATTTGGGGGTTTGTATCCCAGATAAAAAAGCCTCAAGTGTCTGTCAATACATCTAGTTTATACCTATATTTTCAACAATAACAAAACAATTCTCTAGATTTAGCAAGTAGAAGCAATAGCAGCCAATAAATTCTGGGATTGGGCTAGATTGGCATTAGGTAGCCACAGAGAACACTATATATTTTCTGAACCTATAACGATTGCCTTAATATAAAAAAATGTCCAACACATGAACATGAGAATATGTTGATACCAAGTCAGGTCTTCTGTCTCACATCCAGCAAAACAAACATTTAGTGATGGATAATAACAATATAATTCCTTATATTATAACCCACTTCTAGATTTTAGCATCGATACTCAGTTCCTAATATATTCATTAAGCAGCATATATTTATCAATTTTATTTAAAAAATTTTAAACAGATTTATTGGAGTATAATTGATATACCATTAGAAGAGCCACAAGAACTGCAGATCCAAGTTTCCAAAACTGAAGTCATTAACTGTCCCAAAAAACCTGCTTCTTTGGCATTCTAAGACACACTAAATGACAATGCCACTGGGAGCTGAGACATCAACACTGACTTCTTCCCTTCTCATATGCCTAACAATCACTAAGTTCTGGTAATATAGCAACTAATATTGTAAGCGAAAAAAAAAAAAAAAGACCCAGGCAAAATCCCTCTGCCCAAATAAAGATTAGATAAATGGAGGTAAAGAGATTTAAGAAACAAGTATCTTAGGGGGCGCCTGGGTGGCTCCATCGGTTAAATATCTGCCTTCGGCTCAGGCAGGACCTGATCTCAGGGTACTGGGATCTAGTCCTGAGACTGGCTCCCTACTCAGTGAAGAGTCTGTTTCTCTCTCTCCTTACCCCTGCCCCTCCTCCTGCTCATGCTTACGTGCACAGGCGTGCTCTCTCTCTCTCTCTCAAACAAATAAATAAAATCTTTTAAAAAGAAAGAAACAAATAGGTGTGTTAGGGGAAAATGACAAAATAAAATGGCTTAGTCAAATTATTTATGCAATTTGAGAAATACACTTATTAGGCAAAATCCAATTCATATTATGTGGTTCTTCCACTTATAAGCTTTTTGATCTTTTCAAAGGATATATCATTTTAAGTTTATGGCATTGCTTTGATTTATTTATTCTTAATCTTTAAATTCAAGATAGGAACATAAAAGGAAAACAGATTAGCATATGATTTTTTTAAATGTCCTACTTTCCTTTGTTGAGGCTTCATAGCTGTAAAAGTTTCGGGTTTCTAGTCCAAGAGATGTGTCTGAAACTGACACAAAGCCACAGCTTTATTTATGTTTCTCTTCAGTATAATTGGTCTGAACAATACATCTTTATTCTCCAGCCTTGTTTGTTAGGTATTGGTTCCTGAGAAGGAAACACTCTTTCTCACTAAGAGAGCAAAGTGTTGTTTGTTATGTAGACTTTTATCGATCATAAATGAAAGGTCTCCTTTCTGCTGTTTCTGTTGAAAAGTCCTTTGAAAAGAAACCCATTTACCTCTTCTTAGACAGATGCTGCTTTGGGGAACAACCTGAAAATTTACACAGTATTTATTTTCTCCTTAAACAATGTATTTCTAGTAAGCATGTTTATATTTATACTGTGATCTGCTTCTGTAAGCTTTACTAACCAACTGTTCAAATCAACTGATTCAAAGAAAATCTTCAGCGGTTTAGAAAAAAGTCTCTCAGTGTTTCTGTAAGTGAATACATAGCTGAATAAATAAGCTTCTATAAAATAGGCTGGCAAAAAAGATATCTCATGTTCTTATGCTTTTTAAGTATGAGTATCAAGCAGATATAAGTACCTCCGTTTGTTAACTAAAACAACACTGTTCATTATACAATGTCTACATCAAGGGAGAGGAAATAACATTGCTTCTTATCACTCTATCTACCTATCTATATAGCTACATATCCACACATCACAAAATACAATGGAAGTTGATAATCTTTGATTGCATTGGGTTCTGTGTAAATGAATGGATATAAAACTAAGCAAAACAGCTTCCTAACTCATATAAAACAACTATTTGCAATTCAAGCATTATTTCCTTTTAACGCAATTCCACAGATAGGCATTTGAAGATTCCAGTAAGAAAGAGGGAAATAAAGAGGGAAGGAAGGAAAGTCACATTGATCAAGTGCAAATTTTCAGCTAATCATGGAGATAAACTGAATGTATGTACTTTGTAACAACTCTGATAGGTTCTACAGTTCCCAGTTTCTCACAGTTCTGATTATTTCGGTCCCACTAAAAAATTCACGCAGTTGTCACCAAAAACACACACTCACAAATGAATACACTCTCAAAACAAATAATCATCCTAAACTTTTTTGAGCCTTGCCAGAACTCTAACAGATTGCTAGCAATTGCCAGCAGTCTTACAGACTGCTATGGAGACTCATTAACACATCTGAGAAGAAAGTATTTTGTGGCTATTAGCCAATACAAGTAAAAGTAATCACTCTGAGAAATGATAGGTACAGTTTATGCTTGTGTTCCATAAAATATGCACCTCCTCACCATGCTCAGTCTCACATCCTTAAATTTAGACAAATGTCACAAACGTCACTCTCTTGGATGCTACATTAACCTCCAGATTGTCCTCAGCCTACGGTCTGCCTCTTTCCAAACACACTCTATATTTCTGATACAGCAATCTTTCTAACACAGAGAGCTAATCATGTTACTTACATAATCTACCTCTTCAATACCTTCAAAATAAAATTTAAAGTCTTTGCTTCAGTGTACACGGTTCATCGTGATTTTTTTGTTGCTAACCGTGCTGCCATTGTCTTGCTAGACTCTTCCATGTAGCCTACATTTACATCTTATTAAAATCCTTCCAGTTTTTGGACTTACCACACTTTCTTACACCGTCACGCTTTTGTGACACTTCATGTCACTCCTACTAATCTCTCAAGATGCCATTACTTTATAAAACTTCCCTTGACTTGTGGGAACCCAGGAATTGGAATGACAGTTATGCATGATGAGATGAGGTGCTACATGAAAAGTACTAAGTGGTTATAGAATATTTGAAGTCAAACTTGAAGTGTTGGGGCGCCTAGGTGGCTCAGTCGGTTAAGCAGCTGCCTTTGGCTCAGGTCATGATCCCAGGGTCCTGGGATGGAGCCCTGTTTTGAGCTCCCTGCTCAGTGGGGAGTGTGTTCTCCCTCTCCCTCTGCCTGCTGCTCTCGCTGCTTGTGCACTCTCTCTCAAATAAATAAATAAAATCTTTTAAAAAAAGAAAAAAAAACTTGAAGTGTTGCAATTTTCTCCACACAATTGTTTCTCTCTGTAAACAACTGGACTTTATAAGGATCACATATCTTGCAGTTGAAAAGAAAGTCTTAAAAAAAAAGTCACACCTTACTAACATACTTAAACCTGGCACTCAGTATTATTTATGTTAACACATTATTATGAGACAGAATGAAAAAAGAAAGAATATCCCGGTATTTAGATGTAGTCTCTGATGTTAAACAATATTTACTACAAAATTTTGGTGAAACAGTATGTTACTTCTCCTTTAAGTAGACTTCCTAGATATATATATTTCAAGTACTAAAAACAAATCACCACAACTAAACAGTGTCTAAAGTATACTATAAGTTTTCTCATTTATCTAAAATCATATCACTTATAAAAAATAAATACAATAAAATACAATAAAATCACATCGCTTATATTTGAAGAAATAAAAATAAGGGTCCCATAGAAATTGAAAATGAGTGATATTGCCCAGATATTTAGAAATTTTATTTTACATAAAATGAATTTGTTAAAATAACATCAGAACCATAGCAATCTCATTGTTATTGTTTCCTATAAAAGTGGTATGATCTAAAATCTTATTTTGTTTTGTTTTTATTTATACTAATGCTTATTAGTAATTTTCTTTACTTCCTCAATTTTTGTTAAAGAGATGCTAAAATTTCTTAAATAATTTTCTGATCTTTTAGATTATTACAGTGATGCTCTTCATTAAAAGTTACAGCTAGCCAGTAATTCAATTCTAATTTGTAATACTAAAAGTCAATAGGTAGGCTTGTCAAGTACTAATAGCTGCATTTCTGAAATACTTGTCACCTGTTGATTATACTGTAAAATAAAGCTGCTGGTCTAGATTTTCAGTCAGATGTCTTTAGCTCTATTTTTTTTTTCTTTTTTCCCCTTTCCTCTTTTTTTAACTTCCTCCCATTCTCTCTCTATCCATCCATCCATCTACCTACCCATCTATCTACCTATCCATCTATCCAGGTATCTTGAACCTAACCTGAATTTTGCATATGATGCCTGTATATAAGAATTCAATTAAAACAGCTCATACACAGCAGTTTCAAAGGTGCTTTCAAAGTTGCATCATTTGATAATCAAAACAATCTTTTGACATAGGTTTTACCACTATATTTTAAAAATCAACATAAAAAGTCATCTTCAGTTTTTCAACATGTAACTATTAGAACATTTTCCAATGGCCATTTATTATTATTTTATCTCAGTTTATTTTTTTCACCTTTTTAAAGTTTACACAAATGGTATGTTATTTTATTGACATGCTAGGACATCAAATTTGCTATGGCCATTTATTATTAATGTTAAAAAAGAGAACAATAGAGAAAGGTGTGGTACCTGTGTATATTTGTATATATACTAGGCCCACATGTACATTTATGATCTATATCATCTATATGATTATATGGGTCTAATCATATTTATTTATACTCATTTCTATATGTTATATCTATATATGATATATATGTTTTATACAGAGATTAAAAAGATGACAGAGCATTAAAGATTTTAAATAAGGGGCACCTGAGTGGCTCAGTCAGTAAAGCATCAGACTCTTGATCTCAGCTCAGCTCTTGATCCCAGAGCTGTGAATTTAAGCCCTACATTGGGCTCCAAAAAAAAAAAAAAAAAAGGGATTTTATATAATATTCAATATCTTGTAAGCAATGAGTAACAGATCTGAGTTTCAAGCTCGAGCTTCTCTCCTCAGTTTATCTTAATAAAGAAAAGACGGTTTACTGTTTCAAAATATTTAAAACTCCATTCTTACTCAATTAAATCAATATTTTCATCTTTTAATTAGAAGACAGTTCTATAAGTTACTTTCAGAACACTAGCACAATAGTTTGTTAATTTTTCTCTTTATGTTTTCTGAAAAAAAAAATCAATAAAAGATTTAGAGAATAAGTCTTATTATTTAAATGTATTTTTTCTTCTCCTCATATCACACTATTCTATGCTTCCATGGCTCTGAGAGGTACAAAAAAAGAGAAAGGTAGCAAGAATTTGATAAATATAGTAAGAAAAGATGTGGAAAGTTTTGAAACTTGCTGCTTGTATATTTCACAATCTCATAGTATTCACATGATAATGAGGTTCATAGTTTAAAGGAAGGAATATTTTGTAAAATGTTTCGTAAGGGATTTCTACCAAGTGAATTTAATATCTATTAGGTAGTCAAGGACAAAATAAAATGAGTATTTATTTCATGAGCAAAAGGAACTGAACCTAGACGACATGAAACGATGTCCTTTATAATTACATTAATAGAATTATTTGAAAAAATTAATCGAAGTAAAATTCATGGGGATCAAATAATAATAGCCAATTACTTAGAATTCTTAGCCATTACATTAAAGTAAAAGTCATAAATAAATAAATAAAGTAAAAGTCATAGTTTGAACTTGTACTATCAGCTACAGCACCTATTTTTTTTTTCAGTAACTCAGCAATGCATCCTAGCTGTTAGAAAAGAAAATGAAAGTCATGTATATTTTATGATAAACTATCAGCTAAAACATTCCATAATCAAATACACATAAGTATGAAAACCTGAAATGTTTGGTAAACTTATTCCTAAATTGAGAGGAAAACAGTAAGATGTCTTTTTATTTTCTTCTTTATGAGTAAATTAACACTTCCAAATTTTACTTTTTCTTAATTAAATGTATTACCTCCTTTCTTCAGCTTCACTCTTTCCTTACTCACTTACTTTCTTTTCATGAAGATGTTTTACATTTATTTCTGAAGGGAGAAAGGAGATACCTCCTTCAGAAATAAATGTAAAACATCTTCATGACCTTGAGTAAGAAAGACATAACAATAATAAAACAAAGTAAATGGCTGATGATTTCAAATACATCAAAATCATATAGTTCGAGTGAAATCAGTACCAGTTCCTCTGAGAAACATTAATTTTAATAACTATCTGCAACCAAAATGCCTTCACAAGAGCTAAGAATTCCAGATGAGTAAATATATCATCCGAATGAAGCCCAAAAATAAGAAAAGACACATTGAAAAGGGTAAAAAAGATATGCCCATTTCCCTCCTCGCCACTCTCCCAAGCCCAGGCAGCCACTGGGCCACTCTCAAGAGAGAGTTTCATCCCATGGGAAAAAGAAATTGAAGAGCCAGACTTCACCACAGAGTCCAGTATGCTCCTTGTGACTCCATAGTACCAGGTTCCTAGTGGGCTCCCATAATCCAGGGCCTGGCTTGCCCATTCCAGTACCAGACCACTCCCATGGACCCAGATACCAAGCCTACCTCAGGGGTCCCGAGGGCCTGTTTAGCTCCTGTGGATTTAAGATCCAGGGCTGTCCTCACAGACTTAGGCACCAGGCTGCTCCCCATGTATTCAAGCACCAGGCCTGCCCATCTACCCATCTACTGACTCAGGGACTAGAACTATCTACACAAGGACTCAAGCACCAAGCCTATTCACAAACACCAAAATATGGCCCACTCAATCTCTGCATGGGCTGACTGGTAAAGAGTTTGTCTATCAAAGCCAGTATATAAAGACTGGAAGAAGTGCTTACTTCCTTAGAAGTGCAGACACCAACCCAAGGCCAATATGGATCATGATTAATCAAGGAAATAAGACACCATCAAAGGAAATTAAAAAACTCTAATGACCGACCCTGAAGAAATGGATATTTGTCAGTGGTATGACAAAGAATTTAAAGTAATTGTCACAAAAATTCTATGAACTATAAGAAAACACTTACAGACAACTAATTGAAATTAGGAAAATAATACATGAGACAAAGCAGGAGTACCTATATTTATATCAGACAAAGGAGACTTTTGGTCAAAAATGATAACAAAAGACAAAGAAGGTCATTAATTAATGATAAAGGTGTCAATTCACCAAGAGGATATAGCAATTGTAAATATATATGCAGCTAATATTCTAACACCAAATATATTTAGTGAATACTAACAGAGAAATAGACAGCGATACGATAATATTAGGGATACCCCTAATCCCCCTACCTTCAATAATAGATAGATCATCTGGACAGAAAATCAACACGGAAAAACTGACTTCAACTATATTTTAAAGTTCCTATGGACCTAATAGACTTATATAAAACATTCCACTCAACAGCAGCAGAATATCCATTCTTCTCAAGTGCACAGGACAGTCTCTAGGATAGATCACATGTTAGGTCCCAAAACAAATTTAAACAAATGTAAGAAGACTGAAATAATATCAAGTATCTCTTCTGAGCGTAATGGTATGAGATTAGAAATCAACAGCAGATGGAAAACTGGAAAATTCACTACTGTGTGGAAATGAAACATACTGCCGAACAACTAATAGGTCAAAAAAGAAACAAAAAAAGGAAATTAAAAAATATCTCAAAACCAATGAAAATGAAAACAACCTACTAAAACTCAGAGGAGCAGTTTTAGGGAAACTTCCCTTTAGTTCTAAGGGAAAAGTTTATGGTGATAAATGTCTACTATATTAAAAAAAAAGAGAGAGAAAGAAGAGAAAAAGTATCACACACACAAATGCACACACACAAAAACCTCACTTTACATCTCCAGGACCTAGAAAAAGAACAATCTACATATGGAGATAATAAAATGTCTAGACAGAAAAGTAGGCAAAGAATTTTATCAGGAATTTAACAAAAGGAATTTCCTCAAAATGAAACAACACAAAAATACCAGTGCATAAACAGTAGAATGCCTAAAATTAATAAAAAAAGTGAAGTTCATTGGCTACTCCAACAGAAATATGTCTTCAGAGACATAATAGATAACTTTTTCAGTGTCTATAAGCAGTGGATTATGATAAAACAGATTCAGAACAATATTGAATATTATATTTCTTATGTGTTTACACTTTTAAAAAACATTCTTCCATAAGTTTCTCTTTCTAATACTTAGGAACAGTAATTATTCCCTTTATGGGTCTTTCTAGTAAGTACTCTTTTCTAGTTGGCTTCTTTTAGGCATATTATCATATCTAGTCATTTAGTCAAAGTTGTCAAACAGGCTATATTCATGCACTAAAGTTGAGAATCATACAGAGAAGGGTTTATGCAAAAATTTAAGGAATTGCCAATTGATAATCAGACGAATGGTAGAGAAAGACTTCTCGGTTTGATTTTCATTATATCTGATATCTAAACATACCTATAAATATACTCAGTGTTTTCAGGCACTAAAATAATTTTAGAGAACACATGAAAGACAATGGTTGGTAAATAATTCATAAGAAACTGATGTATAAAACAAAATGTTAATATATTCATTTATAATGAAAAATATGATTTTCTAAAGGAACGATAAGGAGATAGAAGCATATTATTCCCCAAGACAATTTACATAAAGATTCATATCATAAACAGAAATTATTTGATTTGTCTTAACAATATGAATATAATAACCAATGTATCTTATGAGAAAAGGGCTGTAGAACAAAAGTCTTAGGCCAGTTTTAGGCCTGGCCATTTGACTTTCAATGTACTTCAGCTCCCAGCAAACACATCTAAGTGCACAATTCCCCCCTCCCCCCATTATTGTATTTACCCATTTAGAGAGGCAGACATGTAGCCAGTGTCTAGAAATGTCATGTGTGGTCACAAGTTTACATAATGGGTGAGTAGTTGCTCCTTAAATTACCTCACAGGATCATCAACTTAATCATAGTATCTCTTAGGCATCTGTTTGACCTAGAGAGTTGGAGGTCAGAGAATATACCAGAAAAAGTATGCCACTATGATCCCACACTTTGAGGTTCATCAAATATTTTAAGAAATATTTTTCATTTGCATTTGTGGTTTCTTTTTGTGTAACAAATTTACCCTTGTGCCAACCATAAAAATGCTATCTTTTTACTTAGCAATATAACATACTATGCCAACAGTGGCAGGTAATACAATACAAAATAGACTTTTTTTAGATACAGATTTGATAAAGAATCTAAAGAGTATCAAAGCCTCTCAATTCAGTAAATAATTGTCTGTAAAATATATCTATTAATGAAATAGTTTAGCTTCCACGTGAAACTACAATAGAACAAAATGGGAGCTCTGCAATTTTAGTGAAATTAAATGATTATTCCAATTGTTTCGATAGTCAAAAAAAAAAAAAAATCAGACATTCCTTGACCAAAAGAACTAAATCTTTTAAGACTGTATTTCTTCTTTGACAAAAATAATATCATAGCCATTCATTCACAATATCAAAATTAACTTGGTACACCCTTCATTCCATTTCTAACAGTGTGGAATATGCAAAATTTTATTTCTCTTTCTACCAGGGCCTGAAGTCAATACACAAAGCTGTTTGTAGGAAAGGTTTGGCAGCTACAGCCTTGCAGATGTTAAGATATGTTCTCTGTTAGCCCTGGCAGCTGGGTATGTGTATGCTCCCGAGTTGTATTTCTTGTCTGACCTCATGATTTGTTCCACTGTTAGCTGTGGCGACAGCTGTTCAGCTGTATTGAGGTTTTGTCTATTATTTATTATTTATTGCAAACGACAGCCCAGCACAGCTAAGTAGCACTATCTACTAGAGGTAATTGTGTTGAACAAATCTCTTATCCCCAGATCCCTGATCTGGAGTATATGATATGAAGGCACCAGAGGAGCCATGGTCAGCAAAACCAGGAGAAACACTCATTCCTGTGCTTACCAGAGAGACTCTTTCCTTATCCCTTCAGCATAGCACTAATTTAAGATATAAACTATCCAAATTCATTAAAAACAAGTTTAATAATGAAAAAGCCTATCTTGTGGCATTTTAAAATAAAGTACAGATGATTGAAATTGCATTATTTTCTAAGAATTTTAGCAAAAAGAGCTATAATAAATCATATAGTGTATGTTAAGGAGACATAGAATAAAAGAATTGATTTAATGCAATGACTAAATATATTTATATGTATAAATTTATTTCTAAGCACTGTGCTGGCATCATACCACAATTTTTTTATATGTTGTGATTTTATTATCATTCAGTTTGATACATTTTCTAATTCCCCTCATGTTATTATCTTTGACGAGGTATTATTTACGTGTCATTTAATTGAAAATCAAGTGGGGACTTTTGAAATGACTTCTTGTTATTGATTACTGATTTAATTATATTATGAATAGAGAACGTACTTTATAAGATTTTAACCTTTTTGATAAATTATGACTTATTTTGTGACATAGTATGTGGTCTAACACAGCATATCACATGGACTTGAAAAGATTTTATTCTAGTTCTTGAATTTAGTGTTCAGTACCTCAACTGCATAAAGTTATCTGAGTGTCCAGATTATGTCTTTATTTATTTACAGACTCTGTTTTTATTTTTTAAATCAGTTTCTGAAAAGGAGTGTTAATTTTTTGTCGTTTCCCAATAGTACTATTTGGTATGCTTTTTGGGTTTCATCCTTTTTTGCATCAACCTCTGTGCAATTTTATATTTCAAATGTCTCTTGTTGAAGCATATATTTGACTCTTGACATTTTTCCTAAGTCTAACAATCTTTAATTTTATGTGCAGAAGTTAATCTATTTTATGTAAAAATTTCTATTGTTAATTTTTTTCTCATATTTTGTCAGTTGTTTGTATCCGTCTATTTTTGGATCATCTCATCTCCATTTCTGGTTTCTTTTGGCTCAAACCAATATTTTTTTTTTAAGATTTTATTTATTTATTTGAGAGAGAGGGAGAGAGCACAAGCAGGGGGAGGGGCAAAGAGAGAGGGAGAAGCATGCCCCCCGCTAAGCAAGGAGCCTGATGTGGGGCTCAATCCCAGGACCCCAGGACCATGATCTGAGTGGAAGGCAGATGCTTAACCGACTGAACCACCCAGGCGCCCCTCAAACCAATATTTTTTCAAAAATTTATTTGTTGACTTTTGAACTATAAATTTTGCATTAAATTTTAGTGGTTGTTCTAGTGACTACAATTTGCATGCTTAATTTTCAGTTTATTTATATTTAACCATGTTTCTTTGATATAAATGCCAAAATACGATCTTAGAATTTTTGCATTAAATGTTCATATACCTTTTGGGGCTCCTGGGTGGCTCAGTCTTTAAGTGTCTGCCTTAGGCTCAGGTCGTGATCCTGGAGTCCTGGGATTGAGCCCCACATCGGGCTTCCAGTTTGGCGGGAGCCCTGCCTCTCCCTCTCCCGCTCCCCATGCTTTTGTTCCCTCTCTCACTGTGTCTATTTCTGTCAAATAAATAAGTAAAATCTTAAAAAAAAAAGTTCATATAACTTTTAAAGAGAGAAAGAGAAAATACATATGATCCTTTATGTATATCCACATATTTACTCTTTATAGTGCTCTTCTTTCTTTCCTGCTGACACATGTTTTCATTTGTGTTGATTTTCTTCATCATTAAGAATTTCCTTTGTTATGCCTTACAGTGTAGTTCACTGGCAATAAAGTATTTCAATTTTAATTGATCAAAAATGGCATTCTTTTATCTTCACATTTGAAGGATATTTTAGCCTGACACAGAATTCTAAGTTGACAAATCTTTTTATTCCTTTACAGAGTTCACAAATATTATTTCATTTTCTTCTGGCCTCCATGATTTCTAATTAGGGGTTCGTCACCAGCTGTATTGGTTTTATCTCCTATATAAAATGTCATTTTTTTTTTTAATTGGCTGTTTTCAAGAGGTTCTCTTTTATACTTTTTACATGATCAACTGTTTTTCAATGATGTGCATTAGGAAATTCTGGAGTACATTTTGTTATTCAAAAGCAGTCTCTGAAGACATAATAATAAAAAGTTTCCAGAAAAAAAAGTCCTTCAACCTTTGGGCAATGTCTTCTTCAAAAAAGCACACACCACTTGATATTTGAAAAGAAGCTCTTTGTGTGCTATTGATCCGTATTACTTTTGTATGCTGTACAACAAATTATCACCAAATTATCAGATTAAAACAACACCCACTTATTATCTGTTGCTGTAGATCAGAAATCCAGACAAAGTATTAATTAGATTCTCTGCTCAGATTCTCACAAGGTGAAAATCAAGGTGTTAGCTGGGCTAGGCTGCATTTTCATCTGCAGTTCAGGATCCTCTTCTGAGCTCATCAGGTTGTTGGCATAATTTAGTTCTTTTTGATTGTGAGACTGAGATTCTACAGGCATACCTAAGAGCTACTGTGGGTTCAGTTCCAAACCACCACAATAAGGCATATATCACAATAAAGCAAGTTAAATGAATGTTGGGTGTTTCCCAGTGCATATAAAAGTTATGTTTATACTATATTGTAGTCTATTAAGTGCACAATGGCATCATGTCTCAAAAATTACCTATTTTTTTAAGTTTTTATTTATTCATGAGAGACAAAGAGAGAGAAGAAGAGGAGAAGGAGGCTCCCCACTCCACAGTGAGCCCAATGTGGGGGTCGATTCCAGGACCCCAGGATCACGACCTGAGCTGAAGGCAGACGCTTAGCCGACTGAGCCACCCAGGTGCCCCCCAAAATTACGTATCTTAACTTAAAAACACTTATTGCTAAAAATGCTAACATTGTCTGAGCTTTCAACCATTGTCTGAGCTTATAATCTTTTTGCTGGTGGAGGGTCTTGATTTGATGTTGATGACTGCTGACTGACTAGGGTGGGGGTTGCTGAAGGCTGGAGTGGCTACGGCAATTTCTTCAAGTAAAACAACAATGAAGTTTGCTGCATCAGTGACTCTTCCTTTCACTAACGATTTCTCTGTAGCATGTGATGCTGCTTGATAGCATTCTACCCACAGTAGAACTTTTAAAATTGCAGTCCACTCTCTCAAACCCTGCTGCTGTTTTATCAACTAAGTTTCTGTAATATTTTAAATCATTTGTTGTCATTTCAACAATCTTCACCAGGAGTAGATTCCATCTCAAGAAACCACTTCCCTTTGCTCCCCCATAAGAAGCAACACCTCATCTGTTAACATTTCATCACGAGATTGCAGTATTTCAGTCACAACTTCAGGCTTCACTTTAATTCTAGTTCTTTTGTGGTTTCAATCACATCTACAGTCAGAACATACACAACATCTATTAATTAAGTTTACCATCTTATATGGACATGGTTCATAGCACCCAAAACAATTACAGTAGTAATATCAAAAGCCACTGATCACCATTTTTTCATGAAAAAAATTGAAATATTGTGAGAGTTACCAAAATATGACACAGAGACACAAAGCGAACAAATGTTTTTAGAAAAAAGGCACCAATAGACTTGATGCAGAATGCAGAATAAAACTTCAATTTGTAAAAACCCACAATATCTGTAAAGCAAAATAAAATGAAGTGCAATAAATGAGGGCTATGCCTGCATTTTCTTTCTGGCTATTTGACAGGGGGTTGCTCAAGTCTCCTAGAGGCCACCCTCAAGTCTTACTAATACAGTTGGCTCACAACATAGAAACTTCCTTCTTCAAAGACTGCAGGAGAATCAGGCCCTCTTCTAAAGTCTCTTACCTAATTAATCCTGGCCCACACAGGATAATTGTCCTTTTAATAAACTCAAGCTGACTTGGGACTCTAATCACACATGCAAAATCTCTTCACGTTTTCCATATGTTGCAGCCTAATCACAGGATGTAACCCCATCATTTTCACAGGTTGTCCCCATAATCAAGGGAGGGGGTTATCCAAGGTGTGTACAGGATTGGCCACAAGAATCTTGGAAGCCACCTTAGAATTTTGCCTACCCCATGATCTTTGTGGAAACGGAGTATCTAGTCAATGAAACTTAGCTATGATATGACTGGAACTGTCCAAGTGCACAATCAGATTTGTTAAACTTAACTCAATTGCAATAGAAATCAAGTAATTGATGTGGCAGTTTAGTAGTAGAGTCAAGCAGGTCTATCACACACTACTAAATATTATGAACTGGTGGCACAGATCTGTATACCTATTTCTGCACTGACCCTTTCCCTCAGCTCACATCTATGACCTTATGGGGGAGTTCCTTAGAATCACAGTACAGAAGAGGATAGATGTTGGTTCTGGTTTGTATATGAGTCAACTCAATATGTCACAGTTAGATGAAAGTAGTCCTTAATTGTAATAATACATTAATCTGAAATACAGTAATTGGGGATATCCTCTCAGCAGGCGTTACTACTAACATTACTCTTTGTTGTCAACAGTGAAAAGTGACCCAAGGAGAATATAACTGCTGTAGAGTATCAGATGGCTTGGATGGTTGAATAGGGCCCCATAAAGAGCAAGATTAGAAATCAGATACATGGAAGTAAGGGGAAAAGTACGTGGATGGGTATATGTTAAGTAGGCACAAAGTGTGTGAAATCTGTGTCTCACATTTGTGAGCTGTCCTGAAAGACTACAGGAATGCTCAGCTAGGATATCAGTTCAGAGGCAACATTAGAAACTGAACCATTGTCCACTCAGTGATGTGTCCCACAGATATAAATTATGTGGGTTTGAAAACCAATGGGTGGAAGAAAATAGAATGGGCTTTTATTACCAGTTGTCCAGTGACCTATTTATAGAATCTATGCTTTATATCCCCATAGCTTTAGGCTCTGCTGAGTTAGAGGGCCAATTCATGAAGGAGTTGGTGGTACTACTAAAAAGGGGCAGAATATAAGTGAAATAATCACTGCCCCATGGAATCCTCATGGTGCTGTACCGAGAGGGAAAAAAGAAGTCATTTTACCAATGGAGGGAGTCATGCCTGGTCATCATGAGGAGCTAGGACCGATGATACACAACGTAGGTAGGGGGAAGTGTATTTGAAACCTATGTTATACTCTGGAGGGTCTCTTGCTACTTTGATTTAGAATGTGAAGAATGACAGGACCATTTAAACAGGCATGAAGTTCTGGATCACCCCACCTTGCATGTGAATTAGATTAGATGACATACTGTACGAGAGTATGGAAATCTACAACAGGTGGTGTGGAAAGGAGATGATAAAGATGAATTCCAGCTTAGAGACCAGCCTCAAAAGTGGACACTTTCACTTACAGTTGAGATGAAAATATCTTAAAAAGTAAGCAATATTAGAAATTAAATAACAATTTGTTCCTTGCTAACTGACAATTTTTAGAAGAGTCTGTTAGTACCACCAGAAGGAATGTGAAAAAATATAAAACAAACTAAAAATAAAATGCCATTTGATGAAAGTAGGAATACATATGTAAGTAAGAATAAATATGTAAGTACATGCAAAAAAAAAGTGTTTAAACTCCCTATCTCTTAATATCTTTTTCTTTTAAAAAAGACTTTCAAGTCATAATTTTACAACTCCATATGTTATTTATAAATTAAAAGACAATGAAACAGAAAAGTTTAAAAATAAAGTTATGTGCAAACAGACAATGTAATTTAAGTCATAATACTCTAATTGCATAAAAGGATTGCTAATTTTTTTTTTTAGGATTGCTAATTTTGATAACAAGTATAGTCTATAATTAATGTCATAATCTTTTTATAAAAACATGTTGAACATTTAAAAAACTGAATAAAATAAAACTCATTAACCATCATTTAAATTAAATGTTAATGTTTACTTGTATATGCTTCAATAATTTTTTTTAAGATTTTATTTATTTATTTGACAGAGAGAGAGATCACAAGTAGGCAGAGAGGCAGGCAGAGAGAGAGGGGGAAGCAGGCTCCCCGCTGAGCAGAGAGCCTGATGTGGGGCTCTATCCCAGGACCCTGAGATCATGACCTGAGTGGAAGGCAGAGGCTTTAACCCACTGAGCCACCCAGGCGCCCCTTCCTGTATATGCTTTAAATCTTTTATTTTTAAATGAACATTTACAAACAACCCCTTTGTATCTTTGTATTTCTACGCTATTATAACAATAATTATTAATAAATTATTTTACTAATCATTTCTGGCCATTATTTTTAATTTTACAAATATGGATATATTTATCAGTTACCTCATTTTGATTTGCATATTTATTTTTCCTCCAGAATTTGTAGTATGACTTTTATCATTTTACTTAATTACATTTTTGAGATTTATACACAAAGTCCATTCACTTCAATAGCCTCGAAATATTTCAGTGTTTGAAGAGACACTTTACCCAAGGGTATGGGGGAACCAAGGCCCTGGCACATGTGAGTAAGTTATTGATCAAATTAACAAAAATGTTTTCCTGTAATTCAATAATCAAAGAACTTCAAAATTGTTTTTACCTGGTCCACCTGACCAAGGTAGCAGACACTCTCACCTTTTTCTGCATCACAATATTTTCAACCATCTGACTTTGTACAATGAAGCTATTGAAATTTTTGTTCATCTCTTTCTCGGCCTGTAGACGTTGTCTATTGTGTATCTTGAATTCTTTGTCTGGTATAGCTTAGTAGTTCTTAAAAGTACATTTTTCGGTAAAGGCCAAATTTTGAACAGAGTTTATTCACAGACTTTTGGAGTACCTCTTTTGTGTCTCCCTGCATTCTATGATGTTACCTTCAATTACCAGCTGCTCTAGAATCACTGAAATTTGATTTCTGATTTCTCAACCCAACAACACTTGTGTTCTGTTTGAGCTCTATTTCTTAGGAGCAGGAGAGTGTCTTCAGGGAAAAGTAAAAAAAAAAAAAAGTGGATTTCATCCAACATGGCTCACTTTTTAAAAACTGTAATCTTATCTAATTTCTCTTTCTTTATGATAAAAACTATTCATAGAAATCAAAAAGCTCACAATAAAGAAGGAAACAATGAATTTTCTCAAAAATATGTTTAAACTATTTGCCATGAAGTAACTAGATGCTGAGGAAATAAATAAATAAACAAACAAACAAACAAATAAATAAATAAATCACTTACTAACTGTTCCCAAGGGCTTTTAGAGTTTAGTTCAGTGAACTTTGAATGCAGGTGTGTATGTATTACCTACAATATTTACATAAAGAGACCTTGACTCAATGAGATCATGGTGGGGTCTACTAAGGTGCATTATAAATAAACACCCAAGTTTTTCTAGTGCAGGTTGTCTGGGGACAAGTTTCTGTTTAAAAAGAAAAAAAGAGAGAGGGAGACAGAGAAAGATCTGGTTAGATCAAATAGGAAGACTGAGAATTCCTCAGTGGCAATAATTCCCAACTTTACCCAACGACAAATTGGATTTTTCTGTCCAGAGCTTTTATAAGATTTCCAGCTGAAATCACATTGTCCAGAGACCTGTGGAATGCCCTGCCCTGAATGACTGCATTTCAGCTTGTTTTCACTTGGTGGCACTTTGACTCAGTGTGACCTGAATGTGTGCAGTTTGGCTTCAGGACTAAAAGACTAGTTGTTCTGAAACCAAGAGCTATCTGACCAAACATGACATTTACTGGCATAACTCAATCTTGCACTGATATTTGAATGTTCACAGAATCTCTTACCCTGCTTCTCAACACTATTGATGTCTTAAACTATTTCATTTATCAAAGGCTATATCTCCAGGAGAACAAAATCAAATATAGGTCATTTTAATACAAGCACTCAATCAATTTTTCAATTTTAACCTTGACAGAATCAAAAGATTTGAGTGTTTTTACTCATTCAGAACATTCTACTTCAGCTCTGTCAAAAAAATTGAACTGATTTTTTGTTTATCTAAATGCCTATCAAAAATTAACCTATATACCTGACCTCCACCTAAAAGTAAGTGCATATACATTTGAGCATATGCATATCTTTCTCTCCTCACTACTGTGTTTGAAATATCACATATTTCTGTGTGATTTGGTATCTTATAAATTGACAGAATTTGTATCTATGCAGATGGAATAGATTCCTATATCTATCTGCCTATACCTATCTATCTACCCATTTATCTATAGAGATCTTACTATTCTAACTCTTGTACATATTATGCATGTGCTGTTTCAATTTATAACAATGCTATGTCTTTATCTGAAGAAAACACTTTCAGTCTGGACAGGATTACTACTGATTCAGGATGATCTGAAAAGCCTGTCATGAGTGAAATACAACATGAGAAGAAAAAAAAAAGAACTAAAAGCATAAACTAGATACTTACATAGAATCTTAACTCAGATCATTTCTGCTTTTATGAAGAATCTTGTAATTTGTATACAAAAAGCGTCTGAATATTAAATTCTGGCACTATTAAATCAATGAACTCTTTAAAGTTTTAAATATTGTACAAAGAGTGAATAAAAATAGTACCAATTAGAAGAGTGTGCCTTGCCAAAATACAGCAGCATATTGAATTACTCAGTATAAGTACATAAATTATTATGTACGAGGGAAAGAGCATAAAACTATTATATACATATATATGATGTTTTACAATTTTGATTGGTCCCTTAAAGTAGTTATTTTACAGAAGTGTTTATGTATTCAGACCATAAAAAAAAATGACTGGAAAATGGCATGTATTCATACTATTTATGTCCATCCATTTTTTTTTTTAAAGATTCTATTTACAAACAGAGAGAAAGAGAGAGCAAGCGCACAAGCAGGAGGAGGAGCAGAGGGAGAAGCAGTCCCCCTGCCAAACAAGGAGCCCCATATGGGACTCCATCCCAGGACTCTGGGATCACGACCCGAGCCAGTGAAAGGCAGACACCCAACCGACTGAACCACCCAGGTGTCCCTATGTCCATCCATCTTTAATGTACAGTAAATATTAATTGAGAACCTACTATGTTCTAGATACTTGGAATTGGTCACAAAATAAAACAAAGATCATTGCTCATATGAAACTTTCATTCTTGTGTGTTGGGGGGATAATAAACAATTAGAAAACTATATTATCAAAATTTTTATCATAAGGGACAAGGAAAAATGTGGTGTGAAAAAAGAAAAGCAGGTGAAAGAATCAGGAGTGTCTGTGTGTGTGTGTGTGTGTGTGTGTGTGTGTAGGGTTAGGTACTCAAGTTAGCCCACTTAGAAAGTGACATTAGAGCAAAGGCATAAAACTAGTGAGAGATCCAGTCATGCATATATCAAAGGAAGAACATTTTATAAAGAATACAGGCAGTCTGAGGCTCTAAGAAATGTGAGTACATGACCTGCTTGAGGAACAGTGAGAAAATCACTGTAGCTTAGGTAAAGTGAGTAACATGGCAGTAAGAGATAAATCAGACCGGTAACTTCTATACAGATCAAACAGAATTTGATCATAAGGACTTTACATTTTCTGTGTAACATTGAAGGAATGACAGAGAAAAAGAACTAATATCTTAACAACCTATAACCATCTTGGAGTTTAAACTTATGCGTTTTCAATATGAATCTTACAAAATGCCTTGTACTGCACAGAACTGAATGTGAATTTCCTATTTAAAAATAGTATTGCACAATAACCTGAAATTTTAAATATTTTGCAATATTGCTCTAGACAAGGAATCTTATTAAACCAAAACCTAACAAGGTCTTCAAATAGAAGTAAATAACCAATAACTGGTTTAATTTAAAATATTTTTAAGATAATGGAATTTGTAAGAGGTAATTCCATTGCACAGGAAGTTGGAGATGGATGTGAAAATATTTAAAATACTTCATTAAATGACAAGCAAATATGTTTTGTACATCATGGATATTATTTTTCCTAAAATCCTATTATAATATTATTTTTGATAGTCACACTTTTGAGGAATTGTAAATTGATCTTTGAGATCTGTAGCCTGTCTGCCTTCTTCTCTCCACTTTCAGGGTCTTTTCAGGTATCTGTTGAATTATTTCCAGGTTATTTAGGAGTATTCGGAGGAGACGGGCAGGGAAAAGTGAATCTTTATCCCAAAAGTGAAAGTCTAACTTTGACTTTTTAAAATTATAAAATTACCTGCATAGAGAACTCTTCTGCTAAAAATGCACACATATAACGACAGAAGTTAGAAATAATTATTACTTCTCATTCACTTCGCTTTATTTCTGAACATCCAGATGATCAAAATAATGTATAAATGTACATGAGGATATAAGTTTAACTTAATCTTTTATACCTATGATATACAGAGAACTGATTCGATGTGTTATTGTTACGGCACTTACAGCAGATACAGTGTGAATGTTAGTGTTTCCAGCAGAGGGAAAGTGAAATGAGTTTTCCTAAATCAAATATATATATTTGCTTCTCAGAACCTATGACGTGGATATTCAGTTCATTCATATGATGGCATAACAAGGCCTCTGAGGATATAACTTTTTGATCCTATTTTATTAAATGTCAAAAAGTGTAATGTTGAAGGCTCATGGTGAAGGCTCATGTAATGCAATTTACCATCCTCCCCTAATCTCTCTCTTTTTCTCTCTCTCTCACATACAGACACATTTTCTAAAGATACTCTATAAAAGATTTATGGGAATCATGCAAGTTTTATATCAGCAAATTCACTAATGGCTTTTACCAGTGAATCCCTCAGGAATTCTGCTTTTTAAATGTCGAAATACAGCTCTTACACTTCAAAAGAGCAGGAATTTGGTGTGAAAGGTTTAAGAGCAAAAGGTGGAATGATATGTCAAAGAAAATCTCAGCCCTGATGGTTCAGGAAACTTAAAGTTAAACCTGGCACAGCATTATAACCCAAACTGTATATACAGCAGCTTACCACATGTCAAGAATTATGACTGCTCCTATGTCTCATGGTCTCAAAAGAAATTTTTATAAGACTACTATAATTCTGGCCCACCAACTTACTTCCATGTTTACATGGTTTCAAAGCCATCATTTAATTTTTGCATATTCTGAGTCACATTACAACAGTAAAATACAAAATTACAAAAATTTGTAATTTTGTAAAATACAAAACAGACCTTTTCCTCAGGATATTTGTGATGCTCCAGTTAGCCAATAGGAAAAAAAACCCAACCAAACAACAACAACAACAAAACATGAAGAAGAAAAAGAAGATTCTTTAAGTCCCTGTGCCTCAATACTGGTGTGAGTCAATATTGTGATTTATATATATCTGCATACATATTATATATGTACATTCAGTGTTAACATTTGGCATGCATTTTTCTAAATGTTTAACTCATTTCATTTTAAAAGTAAATCTACAAGGTGTGTGCTATTAACATCCTCATGTTATTAATGCACAACAGTTTTACATCACGTCTTCCGTCACACAGCTGTTAAGTGACAGAGCTGGGACCTGAACCTGCACCTTAACCATCACATGTAGGCTGTGTGTTTTCCTTATTTTAATCCTGTTGCTCCAGATCATTACCATATCACAGACGCTATCTTTTTAATGATAAATCACAATCTTTTTTTTTTTTTTGGTATGAAATTTAGTTGGATTATCTGCAACTATTTTCAATTATGAAATTTTCAAATAGCTCAATTTCCCTTTACGTTTATGATTACAATTCCATGGGAGTTGCCTCACTATTGCAGTTTAATAATGTCCCTGGCATGTAGGTATATAATGTGTAATGACTTCTCCATTTTTATCTTACTTGATCATTTTCTGAAAATCCAACACACCATTAGAGGCATACATATATTTTCAGGTGATCCTTTCAAATTAATTTCTAGCAAACCTTAATTTTACTTGATATCAACTTTTTAGTATTATTTTATGAGTCCATTATTTAACAATTATTCATACAATTAGACATTTAATCAATAATTTATTTTTTAATGTTCCTGATACCTTTAAAAAGACATCAGGAACTTATAGTCTATTAGATAATGTGGGCAAATAAACAAGGAACTATAATAGATTATAATGAGAACTATGAAAAAAAGATGGGCAAGCTCTTATTTAAGAATTTATAGTCCTCATAAAATATATGGAACATCACCAGAATTTGCCTACAGACTAGACGTCTAAGTGTTGGTTTCCCTCTGTCTCTCTGTCAGACCTTCTCTGCCATACACAAATCTGAAAGCACACACACAATTAAATTTCAATTAAGACATGATGTTGTATAATCATAAAGGTATATTCAGACTATTACTGCTTCTGCATATCTCAACTGCCGCTATTAAAATCCAATTTAATAATATCTTGCCTGGGCAGCTCAGTTGGTTAAGCATCTGCCTTCAGCTCAGGTGATGATCCCCAGGGTCCTGGGATCAAGTTCCGGTAGGGCTCCCTGCTCAGTGGGGTGCCTGCTTCTCCCTCTCCCTCTGCCCCTCCCCACTGCAGACTCAAAATGACAGCAAATTTTGGATTTATGAAGAAAAATTCACAGGAGCTACTAAACTATATCAAAAAAATTTTTAAATTATGCCCAAAGAGGGGCACTTGGGTGGCTCAGTTGGTTAAGTGTCTGCCTTTGGCTCAGGTCATGATCCCTGGGTTCTGGGATAGAGCCCCAAGTCAAGCTCTCTGCTCAGCAGGGAGTCTGCTTCTTCCTCTCCCTCTCTCTGTTTCTCTCTCTCTCAAATAAATAAATAAGATCTTAAAAAAAATGCCCAAAGATTAGAGAACAGTGGTCTTAAACGGCCTTAATGAGTGAACAGAGAATTACTCCATTACAAGTGGAAAGCAAAAAATGGAATTTTATGTTACTTATTTATTTTAAATGGAATTTTAGAGCTAAATGTCCAATAAATTAAAGAAAAAATTACTATATGGGGTCAATGAGAGAGTAAAGATGGCAGAGGAATCATTAAACATAAAAATAGACCAGTCTATATATCAGAGACAGAAAAAGGAGATAAATATACACGGAAATACCTGTGAAAGAATATCAAGAAGTTCAACGTATCTATAATTGTAGTGCCAGAACAAGAAAGAGAAAAAAAAAAGCAAAATATTTGAAGAAATAATGACAGAAACTTGTCAAATTTTGTGGAAAATATTGACTTAGCTACCGCAGAGATTCCAGTCTAAACACGATAACCCATCATTGTCAAAATGCTAAAAGCCAAAGAGAAAGAAAATCTTAAAATGAGTCAACAAGAGATAAACTTTACTTAGAGGGAAGAACATTGTGATTAATGGCTGATTTTTCACTGAAACAAAGGAGTCCTGAGACACTGGAATGTCATATTAAAAATGCCTAAGGGGGAAAAAAGCCCAAAAAATCAAGCCCACGAATCAAGAATTCTGTATCTGAAAAACTACACACACACACACACACACACACACACACACACACACACACACACACACATCCTCTTATTCTGAAACACATATGACTGTGTTGTTGAGTTCACATGTGTACAGAATTGAAATGTATTACATAAAGCAGGAAAGAAGGAGTGGAAATGAAAGTAAATTCTTGCAACTATTCCATAGTTTACCTTAAGTAATTGAAGATTAACTTTAATTTTATTATCACCACTTAAAAATTTATAGTGTAAAACCCTACTAACAGCTAAAAAAAATGCAAAGAGATGTAGCTTAAAAAGTGAACAGAGGAATTAAAATGGAATACTAAGAAAAAAAAAAAAAAGCTACTACAGGGGCTCCTGTGTGGCTCAGTCATTAAGCCTCTGCCTTTGGCTTAGGTCATGATCCCAGGATCCTGGAATCAAGCCCTTCTATCGGCTCCTTGCTCAGCGGGAGGGCTGCTTCTCCCCCTCCCACTTTCCCTGCATGTGTTCGCTCTTTTGCTGTCTCTCTCTCTGTCAAATAAATAAATAAAATCTTAAAAAAGAAAAAAAAGAAAAGAAAAAAAACCTATGAACAAAGAAGTTAGAAAAAGCGGACTATGGTAACGAATAACAGATGAGCAATCTAAACACAATGGGCCAAGTGGCAGACCTAAATACAACACTTTTGATAACTACATGAAATAAAAATCAACTAAATATTCTAATCAAAATGAACATGTTGTCAGACTGGGTAAAAAACAAAACAAAACAAAACAAAAAACCCAAACACAAGGAGCACTTGGGTAGCTCAGTCAGTTAAGTGTCTGCCTTCAGCTCAGGTCATGATTCCAGGGTCCTGGGATTGAGCTCTGAGTCTGGCTTCCTGCACAGCAGGGAGTCTACCTCTTCCTCTCCTTCTGCCCCCTCCCTCAGGGCTCCTCTCTCTCTCTCTCTCTCTCTCTCTCTCCCTCGCCCTCTCAAATAAATAAATAAAATCTTAAAAAAAAAATGGACTATGCACTATCTATAAGAGATAATACATTAATTCAAAGGCATAAGGAAGTTCAAAGTGAAGGGCTAAACATGTATCATTAACAGCAAATATAAGAAAAACAGATGGCCACGTTATAACAGATAAAGCAGACCTCAAAACATGAAGTATTACTACAAAAAAATAATGAAACTTAATAAAGAGTAAATACATCAGGAAGATAAGACAATAACAATTGTAAGTGTATATATGCCTAATAACACTGCTTCAAAGTACATGAAGTAGAAGCTGAAAAAACTAAAGTGAGAAATAGACAAATCCAGAATCATTGTTGGAGATATATATTATAATTGGTCTCAGTGATTGAAAAAAGACTAAACAAAATTTCAGACAAAATATCTAGAAGATATAAATAATATTACGAACAACAGCAACCTGACATATGAGAAGTCTTTACACAACGAGTGCAAAATATACATATTTAAGTATACCTGAAATATTCACCAAGATGGACCATATTCTGGGGGAAAAAAAAAAGGGCTACAATATATATAAGAGATTAAAATTTAATGGAGTATCATATTTCCTTACAATTTTGTGACTGGCAGTGAGGAAACTTAGATGAAATGAATATTTCCTAAGAAGAATATTTCTTAACTAAAACTAACTCAAGGAAAAACATGAAAATGAATAGTCTTATAACTTTGAAACACTGGATCATAAGAAAAAAATGTACCTATATAGAATTCCAGGAAAAGAGGATTCAGTTTTAAACTCTGAACAAATATTCAAATAACAAAGCTTCCAAAATTGATTTACATAGAGTGGCCATTTGATTATGAGTTATTTCATTGTGAAATCATATGGATATAATAATCATAGAACCATAAAATGATAAATTTGTGGGGTATTTTTAACCCCCAAAATTAAGTTTATGGCAATTTGTTGCAGCAAGAATAGAAAACTTTTAATGATGTATGATTATTTAAATCTAAACAAAACTAGCAAATAACAGAAGGTTGTAAATGGAACTGTATTTTCCCAAAATATTTAGGTTTTCATAAATATTTCCTGAAATAACTCCAATCAGACTTTGGTACGTTAAGGGTACATATTTTAACCTAAAGAGGAAGATCCAAAAGCCAATTAGAAAATTCAACTGAAATGAAGACACAGATTGGGAAACAATTGGGAAAAAATAACAAAAATGGTAGTATAAAATTTTAACCATATTGATAGTTAATTTGAATGTAAACGAATAAGTTACTTCACTTAAAGCCAGGAATTGCCATTCTAGATTAAAAAAAAGACCAAGAACTACTTATACTCTTTCTCTATGAAAGGAACTGTAAATATGAAAATACTAATAGATTAAAGGCTAACAAACAATGATAACATGACAAAATACCATGAAAATACTGAGAATAATTTGATTATTTTAAAGTCAGAAAATACTGGAATTCAAGGACAGACATTACCTGAAATAAAGGTGGGAGCTATTTCTTAATTATAAAACTGGGAACTTATCAGGAAGATAAAATAATTCTAAATAAACACACATCTAATAAAAATAATTAATAAAGGAAAACATGAAAACTTAAGTAAGAAATAAACCAACCTACAGCATTAACGATACTAACAACTCTACCAAGATGTAACTAAAATATCTATCCAAAAAAATCAGCATATAGAAATCTGAACAGTAATGACCGAATTTACATTTATAGAACAATACTCATTATTGAAGAATGAATTTCTCAAGTGTTTGTGAAACATTCACTATAATAGGCTACATGTTACCCATAAAATAAATTACATTAATTTTTCTAGAATTTAAATCTTACAGAACATATTCTCTGGGGAAAGAAAACCCCCACAAATCACAAATCAATAATATATCTTAGAAGTTTACAAATATTTGGAAATTAGGTAAGACACTTTAAAATAATTCATGGATCCCAGAGGAAATCAAATAGTACAAGTGAAACCAGTTTGAAACATATGGTAATGAAAATATAACATGTGAAAATTTGTGAGATGCAATTAAGCCAGTGCTTAGATTGATATTTACAGCTCTAAATGTTTATTTTAGAATAAATTAAAAGTTTAAAGTAGCTATCTATGTTCACACCTTAAGGACCTAAAAAAATGTGTGAGCAAATTATTATCAAAGTTAAGTAGAAGGAAGAAATTAATACAAATAAGGGTAGAAAGCACTGAAATAGAAAACAGACAAGCCATAGGGGGTAGAAAATACCAAAAGCACCAATTTTGTTTCTTTTATGAACTTAATAAATATAAGGAAGTCCTAGAAAAAATTATAAAGGAAAAAAGAAAATACTCCCATCAATATCAGAAACGTAAAAGGGTTTCTTATTACAAATCCTATGGGCTTTAATATGATAACTCTTGGGAGACAATTCTTTATAGATTTCTTGCTTTCTTGCACATTCTAGATCTTCTGAGCAAAGGCCATGTTTCAATAACAAACAGTCCTGCTCGTTAGAAATAGTGGATCCCTCCAAAGATATTTAGAAATGTACCTCCTTAAAGATATCCTGGAATAGTAAAAAGAAAGCCCTTTCCTCCTGCCTGGAGACACTTGCTCACATTCCAGGATCATGTGTAAACTGTTTCTCTGGAGAGGAGGACAAGAAGACGTGCTGGAAGCTCCACAGAAATGAAGAGATTACACAGCTTGGCATTTCTCTCCCCTGGTGCACCCACTACATGTGCAGGTAATCGCTGGCCCTTATTTCATCATCCTCTGAGGATTGGGGAATAAGAAACTGATCCCAGATATTTCCCTGAGGACTTTACATTCTATTTTTACTTTTTTTAAAGATTTTATTTATTTATTTGAGAGAGAGAGTGAGAGAGAGAGAGAGCAGGAGCAGGGGGAGGGGCAGAGGAAGAGGCAGACTCCCTGCTGAGCAGGGAGCCTCTGTGGGGCTGGATCCAGGATGCCTTCTGGGATCCTGGGGATCATGACCTGAGCCAAAGGCAGACACTCCACTGACTGAGACACCCAGGTGCCCCTATTTTTATTTCTTTGTAGTAACAAACAGTCTTTGTCTCTTCTCTAGGGGACTTGTGCCACATCAGCCTGATTTACTGGCTTGCAAGTAGGTTTAATTTCAATGATAAAGGATTATTGTGAAAAGCTTTAGGCCAGTCAGTTCAACAACTTAAATGAAGTGGTTCTTATCAGCAAAATCTGGAACAATTTGAGAGTGAAAATAAATAGTGACAGTAATTAATTATAACCCATTGAATAAGAAATAATAAATCCATGTGAATATAAATAAATACATAGATACATAAATAAGTAAACAGTCAAAAGTTAAAGTTCTCACAATATAATGCCAGTGTAGATGAATTATGGAATGACTTAAAATTTGATTTTAAAATTAATGTGCAAAAATTTAATTAGATGCACAATATGTATATAGTCTCAACTGACTCTTACCAAATTGTTTTTTTAATTTATAAAGGAGAACTACTTGCCTTTATAGCGGAGAAACCTCATGGACATATCCTTAAGCAAATGATCAAAGCTAAATCATCAATACTATACAAACCAATGTAATGTGGCTCCTGATAGGATACACGGAAAAACACAAAAATATCAGTTTTTGGTATTTTCATCAGAATTCTATTATTTAAATCTAAACATTTACTACTCTGTAAACCTTTTGAAATGATTACTATTTCCATGGTGTTTTAACAGTGAAAAACTATGTTGACTCAATCATGGTCAAAGATTATCAGTGACAGAGAAAGTTTTCCAAACAGGCTGGTGCCAAATTGGGCCTATAGCTTTTTTATAAAGTGTAACTTAATCACAGCATGACAAATCTGTGGCAAAACCGAGTAGGTAGTTGCAACAGAGACTGCTGGCTCCCAAACTGAAAATATTTAATATTTATTAAAACTATTTAGATAGCCTGAAATATTTGGCCCTTCACAACAAAAGTTTGCTAATACTTGCCTTAGAAGATAGAACATTTTGTATATTCTGGCTAGTGTGCTAGTTTGTAAGATAAATATAATTCATATCTCAGTTAACAGGTTAAAATGATTCTATTAGCTCATATACCGCCCATCGGAGTTACAAATCATAGTTAAATAATTGATTTCATAAGTAAAAAATATTATATGGGACAATACATTGGTAGTTTGCATCTGACTAATTTTTAAAATAATTTATAATTTTGGACTTTTTGGGTAGATGTTGTATCTTGTTAAGGCAGTACATTTAAAACTATTTTAAATATAATTTTCAACACAAGCAGAAGTAAAAATTATACATGATTGTACTATGGGTGGGTGATAATTAGAAAGCTAACTTCTCAGGTATAAGAACTGAACCCGTTTATTAACAGGCAAGAAGATAAACCTGGTGGAAATAAGAATGGAAATTGCCCATTGCTTTTTAAGGTTGATAATTGATT
>CM052883.1:37886655-37957225 GCA_028534135.1 Potos flavus
CTCTGGTTTTTAAAAAATTCCTTTGGGGCTAAAGAAGAAGTGTTTTTTAAACTTCAGAGAATTTTATAAACAACAAAGGTAGCATTTTATCTGCCCCTACTTTGCACTCTACTTCTTCACAGAACTGAGGAGGCCAAGTCATTTGGGGTTCTGGGCTTTGACTTTCTTACAAGAAGGTTATTTTCCAATATTGGACAGTTACGGCGTTTTCCAAAAAGGCATATTTCACTCAGGTTATATGACTAATGTCAAGGTCCCAGAAGGTCATTATCTCTTTCAAGTCTGTCAGAATGACATCTGCCTCAAGCAACCCAGAGGCACAGCTGATTGTTCTAGTTTTATGGTAAGAATATAAGCTCTTCCTGTAACTTTGGGTTTAAGTCAATGTAACTATTTAGTGGCAAAAGAGATGAATTTGGGAAGAAGTGGGGGGAAAAAAATTAAGTTGGCTTAACTGAAATACATTGGGATTATAAGTGGAAATATACATAAATAACTATTGAAATAAGTTTGGTTTTCAGTTTCAAAACAACATCATTGGTGACTTGGATGAAATAGTAAAGTGAAGACTCCATATCAATCTTTCTTGACTGGGTTTCCATATTTTATAAACATTGCTTGTCTTTGTAGACTTAAAAAAAAAAAAAAAAAAAAACAGAACTAGGGGAGCCTGAGTGGCTCAGTGGGTTAAAGCCTCTGCCTTCGGCTCAGGTCATGATCTCAGGATCCTGGGATCGAGCCCCGCATTGGGCTCTCTGCTCAGCAGGAAGTCTGCTTCTCCCTCTCTCTCTGCCTACTTGTGATCTCTCTCTCTCTGTCAAATAAATAAATAAAATAAAATCTTAAAAAAAACAGAACTAATATCCTCATTAGAGATCAAGTTCACTATGAATTCATTATAATAGTTATGATTTCTATTGTCCTTTTTGGTATTTTAACAGCTCTGGCCCAAGTGCGGACAAAACCTTTACTCTCAGGTCCCATTAGTACAACTGTTTCCCTTATACTGTACTTAGCATGGAATAAATAAAGTGAGGGGAATGTGCTGCTTCTTTTTGGAGAAGGTGTGGAAGATCTGAACAAAAATAGAGAGAAAGCATAGATTATACAATAATCTAAAAGTTTACTTTCCAAGCTTTCCTTTAATTAAAGCCTCAAAAAGAATAATAATCCTCTTGTGATTGGGAAATAATCTATCCTACTTCACAAGACATGGTTTGCCAGGGAGCTAGATCATGAAATTACCCACTACAAAATATACAATTTTCTCAAAATTGGGAGCAGAAGCCTGATGCAGATGTTGCTGCTACAATTCAGACAGTCCATTTCTTTTTTTTTTTTTAAGATTTTATTTATTTATTTGACAGAGAGAGAGATCACAAGTAGGCAGAGAGAGAGGAGGAAGCAGGCTCCCTGCTGAGCAGAGAGCCCGATGTGGGGCTCGATCCCAGGACCCTGAGATCATGACCTGAGCCGAAGGCCGAGGCGTTAACCCACTGAGCCACCCAGGCGCCCCAGATAGTCCATTTCTGTATGTACAACAAGACAGTGGACCAGGGTCAGGGCTCTGCCACCTACTGACAATTGCAGAATGGCTGATTGTAGAAGGCATGAGGAGGTTGAATGGTTTCTAACAACATTATTCACCTTGCTTAATTAGAAATAATCTCTTTATTCAACTCAGATGCATAAGGATAAGTAAATTTGCTTTAAATTGTTAAATCACTATTTAGACTTACCGAAGGCATTCTTAATTTCTGTTAGTTTATTTTTTTTATCCCTAGTATTTTGGTTTTTTTAGTTCTTTCTTAGGATTTCTACCTCGCTGCTTACATTGCTGATCTGTTCTTGCCTGCTGTCTACTTTATCTCTTAGAGCCCTTGGCATAGTAATCATACTTGTTTTAAATTCCTTGTCAGATAATTCCAACGCTCCTGTCATGTCTGCTTCTGATGTTTGCTCTGTCTCTTCAATTTTTTTTTCCTTTTAGTATGGCTTTTAATTTTTTTTGAGAGCTGGATATGCTGTACCAGGTAAATGAAACTGCTGTAAATAAGCCTTTAGTAATGTGGTAGTAAGGTGTGGGTGGAGGGGAAGCATTCTACGGTCCTATTAGGTCTTAATTTAGTGAGTTAGGCCTCTGGACTGTGAACTTCACAATTGTTTCTCATTTTTTTTCTCCCCTCATTAGTTGGGACAAGTTAGCGACATGGGCTGGAGTTCGGTATTTCCCATCCCCAGGTTAATTAGGCTCAGGTGATACCCCTGCAGGCTAGGTAGGCTCTGGTCAACTTGCCTCCTGTGAGGGTAAGCCTTATTAAAAAAAACAGAGTGTTCTGACATATTTCAAAATGGTTCTTTTTACTCATCCTCTGCCAGAAGCACTGAAGGGATTTTTCTCTGATATTCACTGTGGGAACCTGGTCCATTTCCTGGAGGTAAATATCACAATATCATGGTGGCCCTCAATGACTGGCTCCCCCTGGAATTGTCTATGCTGAGCTTCTGGCAATTCAATTCCAATTCAGGTTTTCCAACTTGGGCACTGGTTCCCACAGCTGTTCCTGTTCCCGAGTCTCTGCTCCACTTAGCCATGGCTGTTTTCACCTGTCAGTCTCTCTAGTCTTGGATGCAGAGGTTTACTTTATGTCATCCCCTGTCTTAGGGAGCCAAGAACATTTGTTGATTTTTCAGTCAGTTGGGGTTTTTACTTGTTAGGATAGATTGGAGATTTCCAAGTTCCTTACAAGTGGGACTGAAAACCAGAAACAATAGTTTGTTTTTGACTCATTCTTTTACCTGACATAACCTGGTTCTAATTATAAATTGAAGTATCTAGCGAAAAGATTAAGCTTTGCTTCTCTGTTGTCATTTTCTTTCAAACTTTATCACTCTAAACTACAAATACAGTTTTTACATTCACTAGGATTTTTATAAATCACATGAGCCTCCAATCATGGTGCCTCTTATATAATAACTTTTAGATTCTAAAATGAGAACTGTGTCCTAGGTAATCATTTCACCATCCTTGTGGCAGGCCTATCTAGTCTAGAAGACAAGGTAAGAATCTCATGAAAAGAACTCCAAAATATTTCTCAAGGGTAGTTCATGATTTTCATGTATTAGTTGTTCTTGCTGGCCAATCCAACTGGACATTTCTTTACTGTGCTACATGGTGATAAGATGTGTAGCAATTGACTGCATAAATGGATTGGAATGTTGGAAGTATATATTAACAGTGACAATTCAATTCAGAAACATGAGGCTGTTTTCATATCATCACACTTAACCCTCCTCACAAACCCCTTAATTTGTCTAAACTAACAGAAGGTTGTAAGATTTTTAACACAGATAATACGTCTTGAATCTCTTCTAGTTTAAAGGTGAACCACATTTATAAACTACCAAAGTTGATTTAAAAAGTGTGGAAAAATGAAATCATGGTTGACATCTTGTTATAAAAGCTTTAACATTTGTTATGCCATTTCACCATTAAATGTTGTGTGGTTAGTCACTATGAGCTACTTATCCTCCCTTGTTTTTGATTAAGCATGCTATTTAATATTTAAATTATGTTTAATAATATGGGTTTGGAAGAAGACAGAACTGAGTCTATTTAGATCCTAACTCGAACATTCAGTAGATGTTTAACCTTCAACAATTTACTTAATCCCTGTAACCATCAATTTTTTCATGGAGTTTACAAGTGGATTAAAGTGATTAAATATTCCAATTAAGGTAACCAAATTTTAAAGAAAATGGTTATAGATAATCAAATAAAACATTTTAAATATATATCCAATATTAGCTGCAATAACATTTATGTTAAGAAAAAAAAAGCCCTAAGGGAATAATCTAAATTCCTCTAGAACAGAAAAATAATTCGATAAATAAAAAAAGAAGAAAAATAACAAGTTCTTGTACATAGGCACAATTTGGGAAAGTACAATCAAAATGGTTATAACTAAATAAAATAATTAAAATGGTTATAATTAAATAAAATACTGTGATGACACTTTCTAATAGTAATTATTGATTTTTTTTTTTTAGATTTTATTTATTTGACAGAGAGAGAGAGTTAACAAGTAGGCAGAGAGAGAAGGGAAAGCAGGCTCCCTGCTGAGCAGAAAGCCCGATGCTGGGCTCAATCCCAGGACCCTGAGATCATGACCTGAGCTGAAGGCAGAGGCTTTAACCCACTGAGCCACCCAGGCACCCCAATTATTGACTTTTTAATCCGATGAGAGCATTAATTTTAACTATTTAGCTTAGAAATCAGGGAATTAGGGAATTAAGGAAACCTGAATGCTTAATGACCTTAGATGGAGGAAAATTTTCTTCAAAAGGAAAAAATAAATTGAATATATAAGCAGGGAATTATGCAGATTTTCTTGTAGAAGGTATTATCATTTTTCCCATTTTAGAGATAAAGAATTGAAACATAAGTAATATATCCACAGACAAAACTAATAAGGTTCAAAATATCATGTGTCAAAATTTTGTGTGAATCTGGAGTTAACTATGTTAATTATCAGAATTAAGAAACTTAGAGGGTGAATGTTAAATATACTTCAACTGTGAAATGTAGTCAAGTTTTTATTTTGTATCTCTGTCACAATTCCCATTAAGAATTCTAGCTGGTCTTGCTTAGAAATTATTGACATTGTCAAGATGTTTTAGAACAATGTTTCTGAGGCAGACAAGTTCACAGGGTTTTATTAGATCCAATGGAAGAATATGAACCTTTTTCCATGCTCCCAAGAGAAGCTAAGAAATTATCTCAGTGAAAAATCACCTCAAAGTGAACCTTTCAGCACTCACAAGGAGACAGAGCAGTAGTTGGCATAATAGATGTTTGATGATATCAAAGAAACACATGTGAAAACATACAGTTAAATCAGCCAGATTAGTTAGAAACTAATAATCATGCCTCACTATCAGAATAATCCCCTGGAATTTAAATTCCTCATCCAAGGAGAAAGAAAAATATGGCAAAATTTTAGTTGCCTGAGTTTACTCTTGACCGATAAAAATCCCACAAAGTGCAACGCTGAGAGAACAAGAAGGGGATGCCAATGTGATGTAAATATTACTAAGTAAAGGAAGAAACTTCCACCTCCTTCAGCTCTGGGGAAGATAATGCAGACATTAAGTGTAGGGAAGCACTACCAACAACAAGCCTAGAGAAATTAAAGAGAAGTCAGGTATCATAAGCTAGAAGATCATATGGGGAACCCTCACAAGATTGGTTCTAGTACCTCTGGGGGGGAATGAACTCGATGAGAGCTGGAAAAGCCAAAAGAAGCTTGGAAGCTTCAACTCCAGATTTCTTCTTTTGATGGAGCAACACTGAAAGAAAATATTTGTTTCCCAAACTGGTCTTGAATCTCTTGAAAATCATTGTTCTGTATGTTTTATCTAGTGTTTTTGTTTTTTCAGGCAGATTGGTCACTCTGGTTGTGTTTAGCATTGGAAGTCCAGAAGTTTTTCTTTTTTTCTTTTTTTTTTTAAGATTTTATTTATTTCAGAGAGAGACGGAGAGAAAGAGAGGAGAAGAGCAAGCACACAAGCATGAGGAGGAGCAGAGAGAAAAGCAGACTCCTCATTGAGCAGGGAGCCCGACACGGGCCGAGCCGAAGGCAGATGCTTAACTGACTGAACCACCCAGGTGCCCTGCAGAAGTTGTTTGTATTAGAATATTTTAATTTACAAAATTCAACAATCTCAAAAGATGTTACAAGTTTTACTTTGGTCCCAAATATTTAGGGGAAAAAAGCTCATTCAGTGACATATGAGCTTATAAAAATTATTATAATTTCAGTTAAGCATTAAGATCTAGTAAAATTTTAATATGAGTTAATAACATTTTCCCAATTTAAAGTAAGAACCTCAAAATCAACTTTAAGTCACATTTTGAATGATTTCTTTGTAAACATTTTCTCAAATTACCAAGAAATACATTTGCTTCATTTTCATAATCAGATACCTGTGATTGACTTGAGGAATTCTGTCCCTGTTAGTAAGCGTTTTATCTTACACTGAAAATAAAGAACATTTAGTTGCTCTAGCATTTGTGTTTAGTCTTCACTCCAGGAGTTGTATGTTCATCCCTTGGTGTAAATACAAAATGTCAACACTGGTCTTCTCATTTCAACTACCTTCTCCGTTACTAGTTTTTTGTCACTTCTGACAGATTTTAATATTTCTATTTGACTTTACCTCACCTACATCTAACCCGAATACATGAGATGGTTTTGCTTTGTTAGTTAACATTTGTACTTTTTTTTGCCATAAACAGATTAACTTCTCAACCTATCTATCCCTCTGCTTTAAGAAAAGTCAGTTCCATAGAAAGCAATATTTCAATTCAAGTAATAAGCTTATAGCAGTGTTATACATGTTCTTTTTTTCAATTTAAATTCGATTAGCCAACACGTAGTACATCATTAATTTCAGATGTGGAGTTCAGTGATTCGTCAGTTGCATATAACACCCAGTGCTCTCACCACATCACATGCCCTTCTTAATGCCCATCACCCAGTCACCCCATCCAACCACCCACCACCCCTTCAGCAACCCTGTTTCCTATAGTTAAGAGTCTCTCATGGTTTTTCTCCCTCTTTGATGACTTCCCATTTAGTTTTCCCTTTCTTCCTCTATGATCCTCTGTGCTGTTCCTACATTCCACACATAAGTGATAAATGAATCTTAAAAAAAAAAAAAACTTGCTTTTCCTTAGCTTGAAAAAAAAAAAAGAAAAAGCACAAACACATCAATATGTCACAGAACTACTTCTCACAGTCTTTTGGTTTTAATATATTTTCTTTACTTACAAATAATGTTTTCTATTTAAAAAATGAGACTGAATCTTCTATTCCTTTAGAATTATTTAGATATGTAAGCCTTTACCTATTAGCTGATATTTTTTAACCTCAACTGAATATAAACTTTTTAACTTAATCACTCACTGATATCACTGACTATATGAATATAAACATGTAAGTAAAAAATTACATAACCAATGTTAAATGTGTAGTCATCAGACTATTTTGGATTTTCCTACATGACAAGCTTATTCTAATTATTGAGGAAAAGACTGGAATATTAAAGTTCTGTACTCAAGGAATATAAAACCAACTAAGAGGCAGACAAGTGAAAAAATTGTATTTCATTGGCATAAGTGCCACACCAAAAAATGTGTAAGTACATAGAAAGAAGCCACAAAAGAGTCACTTAATGCTGATAAATGTTTCAAAAAAGTTAATATAGAGAAAGGGAAAGCTAGAATGTGCTGTAAAAGTAAAATAGCGTATCACTAGACAAGATGCATAAGGTGGAAGGAGGGGAGGGCATTTCAGGCACGGGAAGCAGAACTGAAACTGTAAATAAAGAAACACAGATCATACTCAGGGAGTTTTAGTAGTTCTGAGGCTAAAGCACAAATATCAATGGGGGTTGAGAAGCTGAAGAGATTATACTGTGAAGAACGACCAGGGCTGGTTGATGAAGCTTTTTGAACATAAGATTAGTGAATGGATTTATCCTGCACAGAATAGAAATACAACAGAATATTGCAAACAAGAGGATGACATATTAAAATATGTACCTTAGCTTTTGTGAAAACAAAGGTTTGGAGGAATGCAAGACTGGAGGGAGAGAACAATTAAGATAAACAAGAAATGCAAAACCATATTACAGTATTGCAACCTTAAGGTCCTTAAAGGCTTTTAAAAAAATCATATAAAATATAAACCCAGAATATTCTGTATTATTAGATTGCAGAATAGCAACTCAAAGATCACAAATTCCAAAATGTATTCTAAATAGTGCATTCTTTTTTTTTTTTTTTAGATTTTTTTTTAATCTATTTATTCGACAGAGAGAGAGAGATCACAAGTAGGCAGAGAGGCAGGCAGAAAGAGAGGGGGAAGCAGGCTCTCTGCTGAGCAGAGAGCCGATGCGGGGCTTGATCCCAGGACCCTGAGATCATGACCTGAGCCAAAGGCAGAGGCTTAACCCACTGAGCCACCCAGGTGCCCCTAAATAGTGCATTCTTTTCCTCTGTTACTAAGTGGAAAAATATATTCCAATCATATCTGATCAAATGGTTTCATTAGAAAGAGTACATAGTGTTTCCAGTTGACTAGTAAATGTGAATCTGTCAGGTTTCATTACTATTATTAAAGTGGCATTATCAGTTTTGCTCCTTCAAAGTCAAAACAGCCTATTCACCAGAGAAGATCAGCCAAGTTTTTGTTCCTAACGTTACACTTAAAACAACTTCCTTTCCTCAGTTGTTTGATAGTGGCTTTTGAAAAGGATTTTTATAATACAGACAAAAATTAGCCAGAAAATATCCATTTACAGTACATGTTTAAAACACAATGAAAAAAATAATAAAAATAAAAAAATAAAACACAATGAAGTGTGAATCTAGAATTGAAGAAAAATTAAAAAACATATAAACAAAATCAGAGAAGAAATATTACCTCTGGAAATAATGGTTATGCAGCTTGTAATATTCAGTTACATATTTTTGATGCAAATATTTTAGATTTTTTAAATGCATAAGCAAAGGCGATTAAATTATGACAATACACTATTTGAGATGTTTATTATGACCAAATATCAACTTTATATCTCAAATGATAGGATTTCTAAACAAATGTAAATTTTTAAAATTCTTCATGAAAATAAGGCTAATTTTGTGAGAAACTATTTGATTTTTTATTCTCATAAAACAGTATTATTTCACTGAAATCATAATGCCATTTCCAAATTAATTAGAGCAATAAAATGACTCATGCTCTATTCAAACCTAATGGTTAACCTTATGGCCTGCTAGTCATGATGCTCTGAAAGAATAATGAACTAAGGGACTGAGAGAGGACAAAGAAAACCCTTGCATTCCCCTTGGGGAATGAGAGAGACAAAATATAGACAGCCAGTAAATAGCATAACCTCAGTTTTCTGGTACTTGAAGCAGGTAACTGCTCAGCTGATTCTGTTATTACACAGACACCTCTCTGAAAAGGGAACAGAGTTAGTGATGAAAAAGACAAAACCTAAAATTACACAATTAATTACAAGCCATTTCTCCTATGGCTATATATTACACCTAGGAGAGCCTGAGCTTAAAGGTTATACTACTAATTCTCTGTTCAAATGGTACTTTTATTACCCATTAAATATCACTCAGTGTGTGATTATTTTTACCCTTGACTTAGAAATTGTGAACCTGAGACATTAAAATGGGTTAGTGGCTCTACATGAGACAATACATAAAAACTCCCAACTAATTGGTTTTTATAAATTCTTTGGCATCCAGATGCATTAAAAAAATGAGTACATAGCTTCAGGAAGAAACAAGTTAAATAAACTTGTGACATAACATAGGAAAGTTATAAAATATCGATTTGTATTTTCACTCATTTCCCATTGAACATCTTTATCTTGGCAATCATTAAACTACTTCTGTACTAAGGAAACTCCCGATATGTTAATCTATTGATAGTCCCCCATATGTACCACCGGACACCTTACATTTATAGAAATGAGTGTATTTTACAGGAAATGTTTATATAGCATAATAAAAGAAAGAGGATACCCATGGGTCTAAAAATAAAGAGCAAAATCCCAACAAAACTACAGTGAAAGCCCCTTAAGAGAAATTGTGAGTCTTTCTCACTTTTATATATTCAAAGTCTGAGAATAATTGGTCAACACATAGATACCATGCATATAATAACGAAAAAATATAAGGCCTACCATTGGCAGCATATCAGGGATACATACTCTCAGGGTGCTGATACAGAATACATAAGAAATTAAGAAGTGCAGTGAGGAAAGAGGGCAAACAGTACAAGAAAGGTATCTCAAAATTTTTATTTTCATGTTTGAGTCTAATAAGCCTTTATCCTATGTACTTAAAAACTATTATGGAAATGTTGAATCATTATATTTTACACCTGAAATTAATATTACACTGTATGTTAACTAATGGGAATCTAAATAAAAAGTTAAAAAAAAAACTAGTCTATCTACCATCTATCTTCTATATCTATATACATACACCACAGTATTGAATAATTAATGCATTAAAGTTATTTAATAACTTCTCTTAAAATTTTTTACATGATTGTGTGGTATAGTATCAAATAAGATGTGAGGTCAACAGAGTTTTAAGTTTGGGCATTCAATAGAAGTTCACAACACTCTTTTTCACTCCACATTGTAGGAGATGATATTTATGAACGGATTATGCTGCTGCATGCCTTTTCTAGAACTACATGTACTATTAAAGTCCACAGTGTGCATTCCCAAATAACTTTAAACAAGCAACACAGAATTCATTGGTAATTTTTAATTTATATGTCCTTTCCTCCTCTTGAACAAGTTGTGGTATCATTAAAATTAAATTGACATAAAATGTGCTTTATGTCAATGAGAGCATTGTATGATTATTCACTACATTGCTACCTGACCCTACAATAGAAATGGTTTTATGTGTTTTAGCTACATACATCTAAAAAATTAGAATAAAACATATGATTTGTATCACAAAACAGTAAAAATTTCACTTAAATGGAAAGCATACAGTACTATTTAGAACTATGTTACAAATACCAGGAGGCGGGGAATAAGTATGCATCACCCACTTTTATAAACATCACCTTCACGAAGTAGCAATAAGCCAGGTACTTCGGAAAAACTGGAGATCATTGCCACTTGCATTGTACTATACAGAACAACCCAATAATTTTTGAAAGACTTTTTCATTGCGAAGAGTATTAATTACGCATCTGCTGTTTTCCCTCTTGGAAAAAGGTATATATAATTTAAGCAAGAGTCATTTATTGCTGGCTTCCTGCAAAATAATTTTTAAAAATCAGAGTAATTCAGAAAATGGTGCACTTTTATCAATAAAGATATACATGTTAATTTCCTTAAGTAAAACTTCCGTATTGAACTGCAAGAATATACTATACATAACAGGCAGAAATTATAAATTTCTCTTATTTATAGTATATTTATTTACAGAGAAGATTTGTTCTTATAACTTCTTGTTTAATGAGCCAAAATACTGATATCTAATAGAAAACATAATCACATTCAAGAAAAACATTTCCTGGAAAGACATTTCATTTTTTAAAGTCAGGTTTATTTAGATATAATCTATGCACAATAAAATTCAACCATTTCTGTGTACAGTACTATGTGTTGTGACAAATGCCTATAGTGTGCATCCACTGTTAAAACCGAATCCATCACCCTCCTAAAAATACCTTAGTCTTCTTTTTTCAAATCAATCTCTTCACAACCAGTAAACATTTTTTTGTCCCTCTACTTGTGCTATCTCCAAGCTGACATGTAAACAAATGCATATGATATGTAGTCTTTGGAGTTTGGGTTTTTTCACTTTAAATAATTTATTTGAGATTAATCCATACTCTCCATAGATCAGTAATTGGTTCCTTTGCATTGCTATGTAGTGGATATGCTACTCTTTTTTTATTCATCCACTAGACGAAAGACATTTGGGTTGTTTCCAGTTTCTTAAGATTATTAATAAAGTTTCAACACACATGTATGTACAGGTTTTTCTGTCAACATAAGGTTTTATTTCTTTTGGGTAAATACCAAGAAGTAGAATTCTGGATCATACAGTAAATTTATATTTCACTTTAAAATAAATTGCCAAATAATTTTCCAAAGTACCATTTTTTTATTCCCACCATTATGTGTGAGACTTCCGGTTACTCCAACCACTTGAAAAGATGTGATAACAATCTGGTTTTAATTTGCATCCCACTTATGACTAATGATAGTAAGTATCTCTTTCTGTGATTGTTGCCATCTATGTATTTCCTTTGGCGAATGGTCTGTTTAAAAATTTTGCTCATTTTTCTAATTGTTGAAAAACAACTGTCTTCTTATTTGTATGTTTTGAACACTTATTATCTATTCAGGATATCAGTCTTTTATTAAATGTAAAATTTGCAAAGACTCTCTTCCACTCTATGGCTTGTATTCTCAGTTTTTTATCACTGGCTTTCAAAGGAAAAAAAACATTTTAAAAAATTTTGATGAAGTTATATTTTTACTTTTATGGACTGTGCTTGTGCTGTGATGTCTAAGAACTCTCTGACGAAGATATAAAGACATTCTTCTAAATTTTCTTTGGTAAATTTAATGGTTTTGAGTATTACTTTTTGGTTTACAATATATTTTTAAATAATTTTACATGCTCTGAACTATTGTGATTGTTCACCTGATTTTTACATATAGTTGTCCAGGTTTCCAGCACCTTTGCAGAAAAAAAATCCTCTTTCCAATAATTGCCTTTACTCTATACTAAAAATATCAATTAACTGTACATCTTTAGGACTATTTCTGGACTCCATTCTGTTCCACTGATCTAAATGTCTGAATTAGCTATTTACTATTGCTTCATAAAGTCCTAAAATCAAATAGTATAAATAAATATACTAAAAATCTTCCAAATTTATTGTTTTGTTTTAAAATTATTTTGACCAATGTACTTTGGATTTCCATATAAACTTAAAACTAGCTTGTTCATTAGAAATATTTCTGGTACTTTGATCATGAAACTGAATCTATGAATTAAATTTGAGGATCTCCAATTTTGGAAATCCAAAATTGGAGGATCTCCAAATTTTATGGATCTCCAATCCAAGAAGATGATACATTTCTTCTTTCTTTAGGTTTTATTTGAATCTCACCAGTATTTTCAAGTTTTCAGCTTATGGAACTTCATATAGCTTATTATATCTAGATTTTAAAAATAATTTTGATGCTACTATAAATATTAAAGTTTGCTTTTAATTAAAGTTGTTCATTTCCAGCACATAAAAAACCAGCTATTATCTGTTTATTGGCCTGAGTCCTATGGCCTTATTAAATTCACTTATTGGTCCTATTAACATTTTAGTGGATTCTTTGATATTTTCAATGAAGATAATCATATTATCTGTGACTAGAGATAGTTTAATTTCCTCCTTTCCAATTTAGATGTCACCTCACCTCTTATTTTTCTAGTCTTATTGCACTGACTAGAACGTCCAATGTGATATTATAGATTGGTAAGACAGAATACGCTTTCCCCTTGCCTGGTCCTAGGGGAAAACATACAGTATTTTATAGTTTTATATGGTGGTAGTCTTTTGTAGGTCCTGTTTATCAGGTTGAAGAAATTCCCTTCCATTCCTTGTTTACAGTATGATCGATATATATGGAATGATAACAATTTTTTTCCTAATTTCTTGAGAGGATTATAAAACTTTTCATTTTTAGTCTTTACATATGGTGAATTACAGTAGTTTTTAAAGCTTTATTGAGGCAAAATATACATAAAATAAAAATCACTTATCTTAAAATTCAATTCAATGATTTATTTTAAGCAAATTTAGAGTTATACACTAAAATCCAAATTTAGAACATTTCCATCAGTCCCCAAAAGTCCAATGCACCCAATTTGCAGTCACTCTTCAATCTACCTTTATGATTCGATGACCACTAACCTACATTATGTCTCTGTGTATATGCCTTTTCTAGACATTTCAGATAAAGTTGTGTTTTAGAGACTATATGTCTTTTGAGCCTGGCTACTTTCACTTAGCCTGATTTATAAATTTTCACTCATACTGTAGCATGTATCAGGAGTTTATTTTTCTACCAAATGGTATTTAATTACATAATATGTATGATCAAAACTACTTTTTAGAAATGTAACATATCATAAATAGAAATTATTTGAATAAGTGAAAACTCTAAATTAAAAAAGGCACCAATTTTTTTAACTGTGTGTGTGTGTGTGTGTGTGTGTGATTATTGTGGGAAATTTAGCTTAGTTTTTAATCCATTTTTAACTTTTACATTTTGTGTCAGAAGTAAAATTAGAGATCGGCTACACAATCTATCTTGATTTCCTGGAGAATCAATAGCAAGTCATTGTAATTATATTCTTCAGGTTAACAAATATTCTCCTATTAATGGCATGCAATTATTATAAATTAATTACTATGAATTAAACATCTGTTTTCCAAAGGAAACCTGAATACGAAAATGGCATTTTATGTCTTCTGAATCAGATATGATTGACTTGTTTATGGATCATTTATTACATTTATTAATACAATTAAGCAAATTTACACACAAATGAATACCATTTTGCTAATGCAAAACACGTTAGACGATTTATTTTGATTTTTTTCTTTTTTCCTTCGTTCAGTGGATCTAAATTGAACTACTCAATATCATCTGCGCTCAGATTTATCATGATATAAATCTCTCTTGGCAGGGAAAAGGGTATTTACACCATTCCAAACCTTCATCTATTGAAGCACATTTATTCTTAAACATACAATATTTTAAAATATAATCCGTTATGGGACTCTTTTTTGGTACAGAATATTAACTTTTTACATGATTAATAAAAAATTAATCATTTTCTCTGTTCAACTACCTCCTTTCATTTTGAGGATTTTTAAAGGGTTACAGAATCATCGTCAGAAACAATAGATTAAATGCTGGTTTACTTTTGGGGTGCCTGGGTGGCTCAGTGGGTTAAAACCTCTGCCTTCGGCTCACGTCATGATCTCAGGGTCCTGGGATCCAGCCCTGCATCAGGCTCTCTGCTCAGTGGGGAGCCTGCTTCCCCCTCTCTCTCTGCCTGCTTCTCTGCCTACTTGTGATCTCTGTCTGTCAAATAAATGAATAAAATCTTTAAAAAAATTAAAAAAAATAAATGCTGGCTTACTTTTTTTGTGGTTATGAATAATATTTAGTATGAAATACTTATGAGGACAGGGTGATAATTCCAAATCTTAAAACCATTCTTGGATATAGGTGGATTTATTACATAAGCATAATTGTTAATCTAGAAAAAAACAAGTCAGATGAATAGAAAAGTTTACTAAAGATTAATAAATATTTAAGCTGAGAATTGACTTTTAAAAATAGAATTATAAAATACAGAAATCAGATTATATGAAAAATAGCAGAGAACAACCATAGCAACATTATTTAAAAAGCACTAGAGATTAAAAATATAATTTATATTATTAAAAATAGAGCATAAACAACCTAAGAAGCACATAAAGGCAAATCAAAATAAATGTAGTAGAACCTCCATAAATATCAACAAAAATAAATTTTAATGCAAAAATAATTATTGCAGACAGAAAAAGTAAATACAAGTAATAAAAGTTTCAATTGCCCAGAAAGTTATATTCATTTTAAACTTCTGTGGATAGATTAAAAAATGTTACATGAATATATAGTATATATAGAATATATGAATATATAATATATATAAAATATATTCCTAATAAATAGTAGATATATAATTGGTATTTGTACATTTTCCTTTAAATAACTGGTAAATCAAGTAGATAATATAATAGTTTAATTAGAATATTTGAAACCAATATCAAAATTGACCTTAAGAGCATATACAAAATTTTATACTCACAAAGCATAGAACATGGATTCTTCTAAGCACATTAAAAAATTAAATGTAACCTAATGCCAGGCCCTAAGGCAAGTCTCAGTGTCTACAACCAGGTATCAAAATAGTCCTATTATCTGATTAAATTACAAATATATAGAAACCGTTAAGAACAGATAACTAGAAAAGGCCAATATATTTGAAAACAAAAAGTATACAAAACAACTGGGTCGAAAAAGAAAATGGAATAAAATATAAAAGATATTTACCACTGCATAAAAATAACGACTACATATCTGATTTTGTACTGTAGTATTGTACAAAATTAGCCAACACAATTTTTACAAATACAGAGCCCAAATTCAGGGTAGTGCTGGAAATGACTCATTCTGGCTTATGTGTGATGACTGTTGAACGTTTAGGAATTTTGTGAGATACAGGACATCGGTAGATTAAATTTAACCATAGTGGGAGCATTTACACCACAGTAATATTAAAAAGCTACCATTCAGAGCTTTAATTAATTTTGTAATATGCCAACACATCACTTCTTGTGTGTTTACAATCAGAAAGAAGAAATGCTGAAATCTAGTTTGGAATACAGACAGAGCTGAATAAAGCCAAAGAAAATAGAAGAAATAAAATAATAAACATAAGAGGAAAAAAATGATGAGTTGGAAAGCAAATATTCTAGAGATGCCATCAAATCTCAAATTAATGTTCTTGAGAAGATTATTAAAAAACAAGTAACCAAAAATATTAAGAGATTGGTTAAGGACAACTACATTGAAGGAGTAGCAATATTAGGAATTAGACAGTGGTCATATGGATGCAACAGAAATTTAAAACATAATTACATGGCATCATTAACAGATGCATTTCAACAGAATTAAAACAGAGCTAAACTTACCAAAACTAATTCAAGAGGAATAGAAAACCTGTGTAGTCTTACAGCCATTTCATACAGTCCATATTTTAATATCTTCCCCCAATAAAAAAAATCTCATTTCTATTAGATTGCTGGGTTATTTTGTATGAAGGATCTACAAATGTTTATTCAAGGGGAAACATATAAACCTAATCTTACACAATTTTCCCACAAATAGAAAAATGTAATACTATTCTTCAGTTAAAAGCTATAACCTATGCAAATATATGGTGCTAAGTGAAAATCTAACTGGATGAGTTTTATAGTACAATGTTATTCATGCAAATTAAAAATGAAAAATATTATAAGAATATATCCAGTTCTAAATATAAACGTCGGTCATTCCAACAGCTTTTTTTTTTAAGATTTTATTTATTTATTTGACAAAGAGAGAGATCACAAGTAGGCAGAGAGGCAGGCAGAGAGAGAAGGGGAAGCAGGCTCCTCGCTGAGCAGAGAGCCCGATGCGGGGCTCAATCGATCCCAGGACCCTGAGATCATGACCTGAAGGCAAAGGCTTAACCCACTGAGTCACCCAGGTGCCCCTCCAGTGGCTTTCTATGTGAGATGAGAATGAGAGTAAAGATGAGATTAAATTATTAAATTACAATAATAAATTTACTTAACAAGTGCAATAAATCACTGAAATTGAGTTAAAGAAAAAAACCCCTAAAAACCAAAATGAAATATCTTGTACAAAGTTCTTGTTTTAATGATAAAAGTAAAGATGGTCATAACTTACTGGGTAATTTCAATTATATACAAGTAAAAATTAGGAAAAACTTTGCTAACAGATGATATGGGGTAGTGATTGGAAGGACACATGCTGGGGACTAAAAGGGTGCAGATAACGTACTATTTCTTCAATATTTAACATGTACATTTCTCGTATTTAAATTTGTCCTGATACACTTTCGTTTATGCATTTGTAATAATTAAGCTTTTGTTTTTAACTCCACAGGTGAAGGAAAGAGAAAAAAAGGAAGAATGTCAGAGTGGAAGGAAAAATTTTGAAAAAGAGAGATAGGAGGTAAGAAACAATTTCCTGAAGTTACTGCCCAAAATAATGGCACAAAATGGAAATTAGTAAGGGGATTAGAGAATGTTTACGTTGTTATACTGGTGTTGCATTTATATTGGTGTGTACAAAAGAGACATTGACCCAAAGAAAAGTTAACCAGTTCCATGCAATGAGGTTACATGTGATTTAAAAGAACAAGTCTAATAGAAATAATGTATCATAGTTTAAAAATCTCCAAAACATAAATCAGAAATATTCTGGATATGCAATTCCAAAAATACATATTTATTCCTGTTTTGGATCTTCTCCTTTTATTCATCTCCATTTTAATACAACCATGGTTTATTGATTCCAATTATATTAAAATTTTCTGATTATTTATATTATTCAGATATGTTCAGACAAGCGTATCAACATGCATTACATTTTATAAGACGACTTTCAACACATTCATATTTTACTCAATACGTGCATTGATTTTAACTTCACCACAAGATAAATTTTCATCATACGGCTTTCTGATTATACAGTCTGTGGGTTGATTTTATTTATAAATACATTTGCTCAGTAATGTTTATCTTTAGGAAGAAAACATGGATAGTGAACTTGCGAACTGAATGTCATCTTTGGTTATCCCTTGGTTAAAAAAAAAAAGGCTGGGTTTAGATCTAGAATGCATGTACCTCACTATTCTCTCATCAAAGCTATGCAGATATGGTGGCAGAGGCTCAGTTTGCTGGTCAGTAATCAATTTCATCTTCCCGTTCACATTCCCTAGATTTCTATGCACCGAGGTGAGGCCCAGTATCTGAGTTCTTGCTATAGGAATAGGACTGCAAACTATAAGTGCCACTTCCAGGCCAAGGCTATGAAAAACCTCTGTCTCCCCAGGTGCAGATGTTGAGGAGATCATAAGCGATGGCTGAGTGACAAACTTGCAATCTTTGAATAGCTGTTTCATAATGAAGTAAGCCATTCCATTTGGGCCTACTCTTTACAGCAATTAGAAGAATTCTACTTTCATTAGAGCAGATCTTGCTGTATTGCCTCATATTTAGTCTCACTTATGAAGAAAGGCAAAAGTATAATTGTAGAGTGGGTTCCCAATTTATCTTGTCTGGTTGTTTGCAAGAAATTTTTTCAAACTGAATATTTTGGGGTCACCAGATATGGATGTTTTCCTTTAATTTTTCATGCACACCTTGATCTATTTAAATTTGAGGAATCAGACTTCTTAGGTGCAGAGATGTATCATTCATTTTATGTTTTGGGCGGTTTCATTTTTTTTCACACTGAAAATCAAATATTTTTATTTCATACGCACTCTAGCTCTGTTTCAACAACCATGTTCTTCTCTTTGTCACTTAATTGCCTCTACATTTTTGAAATTTATCAGTATTTACCTACATGTCACAGTTTTTGAGAGAATTTAGTTTAGAGGAGGACACAGTAAAACTTTCTGTAGGTTACGTCATTTTCACCCAATCACAGTTTTCAGGTTTTCTTAGTTCAAACATCTTATGTAACAGACACTCAGCACTTTAACAAGGAAAAAAACCAAATGAGCCAGAAAGGCAAAATACAATTTCATTCTTTCAATAAATATTACTCTCATATAATTTAGGTAATGGAGAACCAGCAGTGAACAAAATAGACACATTCTTTTCCTAAATTCAAGTACATTCCATTTGAGAAGACAGAGGATAAGCAAAAAAAAAAAAACAAAAACAAAAACAATTTTATAATATAATATTAGAAAGAATGATGTGAGTGCTATGCATTTGTCTTTTGAAGTCCTCTGGGCACTAATATCCACTCACCAACAAATACTTGAATGCCAAATATGGATCAAAAGCTACTGGATATTCATATTACCCTAATACTGATTCAAGTTCTAATGATTATTTGGTTAGAAGAAGTGGAATAATTAGGGGAAAGAGACCAGCAGACAGACATTGAATTCAATTTTTTTTCCATTATTGGTTAGAAGTATACGAAGTTAACACCATCATAATGTTTACATAGACTTGGGACTTCACTGTGCTCTTGATTAGAGTACAAATTTCCTTTGTCTACAAAACACCCAGCAGCTGCTAAATTGCTAACAATATTAAAGATTTTTTTTAAGGTGTTATTTATTTATTTGTTAGAGAGAGCACACACAAGCAGGGAGAGGTAGGCAGAGGGAGAGGCAGGCTTCCCACTGAGCAGGGAGCCCAATGCAGGACTCAGTCGCAGGACCCTGGGATCACAACCTGAACCGAAGGCAGGTGCTTAACCGACTGAGCCACCCATATGTCCCTAAAAGATTTTGATAAAAAATCCCATTAAATTATTTGGGAAATATCCTTTTACCATTTTCAAAGTACTTTGTTTGTTTTAAATCACATAGACCCCTCCCCTAAGGAGGACTGATTATATGATACAAACCTAAACAATTTATGGTGTGTTTCATAACTGCAGTTAATGCCTATTTGTATCTAGTGGTATCAGTCGGGTAGCTTTGCCCAGAGTCTATTGTTGTTGCTTTTTAAATAGAGACTAAAAATGACTAGTTGTTTAAGTAACCCAGAGAGGATATAGTAGGTGGTCATATTGTACTTCCAGCCTCTCCAACATCTTGTCTCATGACATATGATATATGTATGTTATGGGCAGACTTTTCAAAATAATTAATTTATCTGGAAGATAACCAGCAATAACCCTCACTTTCTTTTCCTGATCCTGTCCGGAGAAAGCATAACTAAGACTTCTCTTTTATGAACAGCAGATAGGCACTCAATAATTCAAAGTATATTTGGTTAGAAGCATCTAGGGACAGCTAATTCTTCTATTTTGGGGATACTGCTAGTGCCGCAGCTTCTAAGATGCATGAAGCCTCAGAGTGCCAACAGTCAGGTACTTTGGGAAATGGAGAAGAATTACAGGCAAAATATGTGCATGCAGGAAGAGTGGGAGAGGCTGTGTCCTGATGTAGAACTTGAAGAGAATAGTCTAATAACTCTTGCTGCAATGGTTTTGTCATTTACTCTATAGTGCAAACCTAAAACCATTCATTTTATTTCATGGTAATTATTTGTGTATTACTCAATAATCCTTTTCAATCACAATGAACTAACATGCGTATTTATTAAAAAATACTGAATTCTTTTGCCCAAGGAATTTGAAGATAAATGTATAAATTTCATAACATGTTAACCAAAATTTGTCTTCTAACCTGAGGACCGGGTGACATTAATGACCACATCAGCAGCTGCTTCAAAAGTGGTAGCAATTTTTAGGACCGAAATTAACAATTTGACTCATTCCTACAGCTTCAGTAGATGTGTTTGTATATAACTCTTTATTTTTAAAGATTTTATTTATTTATTTGACAGAGAGAACAAACAGAGGGGAGAGGCAGAGGGAGAGGGAGAAGGAGAGGGAGAAGCAAGCTCCCCGCTGAGCAGGGAGACTGACAACCCGGGACTTGATCCCAAGACCCTGAGATCATGACCTGAACTGAAGGCAGATGCTTAACCAATGGAGCCACCCAGGTGCCCCTACAGCTCTTTAAAGCCTGATTTTTCATTCAGATCAAATGACTATTCTAATTTCATTTAGCTCACTTTTATTTTCAAACTTTCTTTTACATGTATGAAAAATCGAGTAATAATTGCTAATATGTCAGTTCCATTAGTAAAAAAGAAAATTCATATTCACTTAACTGGCACTTTTTTATCAGCTTCATTAAATATTGCAAGAGAATATCACACAATAATTTGCTTTTTGCATCCAATTTTTGTAATCTAAATAAGGCCAAGATGTTCATTCTGTAGAAACATTGACATCATTGAAACATCTGACATCATTGAATCTGACATCATTGAGAAGCTATTATAAATTCAATTAAGAAGTTTAAGTTAAATTAAATCACTAGTTTCTGTGTTAATATTATTTTGACAGAGTACAATATCATCAAAGCCACAATATTTTTACCAAATTAAGAATAATGCAGAACAGAAATACACTTATAATTAGTTATGGTACACACATTATAAACAATTTGTTACAAATTGTGATTTTTTTCCAATTGAAACAGAAGCTGATTAGAGAAATGTTTCTGGATGTGCAGTGGAAATCTGAAACATCTCCAGTGGAATTACTTGTATTTAAAAAAGTAGGATTTTCATATCTAAAGGAAGCAAATTTCTACTATGAGAATGTAATTTATGAAAAAGATTAGACAGAAAACACATATGTATAAACGGTTAGGAAAAAAATACCTAACATTTTCTTAGAACTTAGAAATTAATATGTAAGTCAGCATTTAAAAATTAATTTTAAAGAGCTTATCATCAATGAGTAGCTGTTTACTAACTGGAAGCTATTATTGTGTATCATAGTTACTGCCTCATTAACAACCAAAATATTTTTTATCTATTCTAATCATTTACAACTATTCATTTGACTATTTATTCAGATTAACTGAACACAGAGGGAAAAAAACAGTTATCAGTAGTATAAAAAGAGTAGCAAGTGGATAAGAAATTAATGGAGATGGTAGACATGAAAAACATGAACATTTGTGAAGAAAGATTTGTGTGTTGTTAGGATGAGAAAATGAGAATCAAGGTTGCTTCTGCTTTGTATAGATTAGAATTAAAGAGATATATATATAGAACAAAAATAGCATGGAACAAATGATATCTAACCATTTAAGAGAACTCAAAACCTTTTTCTCTCCCACATAAGGGTATCTGTATTTGCTAATTTGTTTCTTTCCTATGATCAATTAAAAACTAGTGTACATCCTATATGCTCTTTGTAAGAGCAACAAATATGGAGCTTAATCGTAAGAGCCCATACTATTGTCATGTCTCATAAAACTCAAAAAAATATTCAAGAAAATATGAAACAGATATAAATCTTAGATTATTTCCAGATTTGACTTTTTCCTTTCATTGTTTCAATTTCTTTCAATGAAATTCATTTCAGTAGAGATTACAGTGCACAGAAGGGATAGATGCTTCTGCTTTTTATCAAAATATGTACTTTAATTTAGAGAATTAGTTGCTGGAATCTCAAAAGGGTTTTGGGTTACTTGTCAATCATGAAGAGAATTGGAAATTAAATGTCAAGGACAGTTTTATACAATTGGTTTCTGTAAACTTCCATCAAATAATTTTGTACTTAATTAAAAATTTTACTGGCTTCCATCTGTTCTTACTTTAATAGGCTCCTGGGAAGATCCAGTTTGTTTTAAAGGTACACAGAAATTACATTTAATAATATTTGATCTAGATTTTCTTTTGTAAGATAACCTTCAAAATAATGTTACGCCTCTTTTGAATCTGTTTATGTCCACAATTATAAAGGATAAATTATAACAAACATCCCATTGGAGTTCAACTTTACCAGAAAAACACACTTTAAATTGTATCTTACAATTACATATAAAGTGCTCTGGGATCACAGAGGAGGAGGAACTAAATCTGGCTTCGGAAAAGGGGGTATTTCTGTCCTATACCTTAGAGCCACTGAATCAGAATCTTTGAGATTGGGCAAAAGGTACTGCTGTCCAATTCCCATTTCACAGAGGAGAAACAGAAGCACAGTAAGTGAAATAACATTCCAAGCTCATAAAACAGCAAAGAGAAGAGGAGGAATTCCCACTCAGGACCAGAATTGCCACTCAATCACTGTGCTACCAATGCTGCATGATTCTATTTTAAAAGCTGAATGCTGCTAACTGAACTTCTGAACTTCTTAAACTATTACTTTATTCCACAATGCTACTGTTCTTGGCAACCACAGAAAAAATTATGTATAGATTATATATCCCTCTCAATCATCTCCATCCACCTTTTTTTTAAGATTTTATTTATTTATTTTAGAGAGAGAGAGAGAGAGAGAGAGAAAGCATAAGCAGTAGGGATGGTCAGAGGGAGAGGGAGAAGCAGACTTCCTGAAGAGCAGGGAGCCTGATGCAGTGCTCCATCCCAGAACCCCAGGATCATGACCAGAGCCGAAGGCAGATGCCCAACTGACTGAGCCCCAACCATCCAGCGTTTCAACGAATATCCTCCTTTTCTCCAACATAAATCCTTTCTTCCAGCCACACTAGTCCTCCTTACTTCTTTCAGGATACCCACAACACCTCCGAGCCTCTAAGAACTTTCTCCAAACTGAAATACCTCTACCCTCCTCAATACTTATTTGTACCTTATGTATCCTAGGTCCAGCATTCAGAATACTTTCTTTTTTTTTTTTTTTCTTAAGACTTTATTTATTTATTTGAGAGAGAAAGAGAGTGAGAGAGAGCATGAGAGGGGAGAAGGTCAGAGGGAGAAGCAGACTCCCCATGGAGCTGGGAGCCCGATGGGACTCGATCCTGAGACTCTGGGATCATGACCTGAGCCGAACACAGTCGCTTAACCAACTGAGCCACCCAGATGCCCTCAGAACACTTTCATAGCACTGACTGAATGAACTAAAGTTCCACAGCTACTCTAGGAAGCTTCCTTGATGACTGCCGCACACACCTTTTCTTTAATTTCTTTTGCACTTAACTCTATGCAACATTTAATTAATACCTACTACAGTAGGACCTCATTTATCCAGTATCATTAGGAGAAGATAATGCTCATCAGAAGTGAATTTTCTAGAAACTTAGGCATTAATTTAGGAAGGAGCAAAGTATAGTGAAATTAATTTAGCAAGCAGCAAAGTAGGGTAGTACTTATTTTAGTTACAGATAGGCCTACATTCAAATCCCTGTGCTGCCATTTACTAGCTAAGTAGCTTTGAGCAAGTGTCAACTCTGCTGGTTTCATCATCTATAAAGTGGGGATACATTATGAACTTTACAAGGTTGTGGGTGTTAGAGAAATCACATGCAAAAAATTTCTAGGTAATGGCATGATAAAAATGACATCATTCTGGATGTCTAATGATACCCAGACTTGATTACCTCACTCACTAGTTACTTAATTTGGTAAAGTCTCTTAGGCATCAATGCCTTTGATTTCTCAGCTCTAGATGATAATTTACAAGTAGATGATAATGATACATAATATTTATTCTGATTATAAGATATTAATGTATATGCAATACCATATTTGGTGAATTTTTTTTATCAGCCACCAGTCATTTTCAAATTTCAAAAGTTATAGCTGGGTCTTTCTTGTCTGCTGTTGTTAATTTATTGTTGACTCTTTACCTCACTCTCTAATATGGATGTCCTATACCATTTTGCTATTTATTTCTCCTAAAATAATGTGTGATCTTTTATCACATTGTCTTCACTTATATTTCTGCCCCCTTGGGAGGCTTCTGTGTAGCCCATATTCCTAAAATGACTGTATCCATTAAAATTGTGTCCATATACCTCTACTCTTGAGAATTTTTTCTAAAGTTTTATTAAAATAACTGTTCTATTAAGTGTCCTGCTTAAGTATCTTGATTACAAGTAACTTTCTTACATTCATTCAAATAATCACATGGCTTTCTGCATTGCTTAACTCAAATCCCTAACTGATAGTAATAGAAAAGGTCTTCTCTGTCAACCATTTCTAAAATACTACTCATGACCACATCATTCTCTATGACATTACTTTCTTCTCCATAACTTACATTACATCCTAAATATTCTGAACATTTACTTACTAGTTTTGTCTCCTCTTCCTAAACTATAAATACCTGAAAACAGAAATTTCACCTATCTTGATTTCTGCTCTGCCAAGCATGAGCTAAACCCAGCCACAGATACTAAATATTTCCTAAATGAGTGAATTGACAAGTTAATGACATAGTAAATGAATAAGCTAGTGAATGAAAAAGTAAACAAAGAAAATGATAATCCCTTATTCATAAGTAAAATACTAAGTATTTCCTATATACCGTAAAACATTTTCTGCTGAAAGAAAATTGCAAATACCCAATATTTTGCTTATGAGCATAGCATACTGTATAAACTTGTTGAATCACTATGTTATACACCTGAAACTAATGTAACACTGTGTGTCAACTACTCTCAAGTGAAAAACAAAAACAAAAACAAAGACATGCTGCATGTTGAGTATCAATACAATTTCCCGAGAATATAAAACAAAGCAAAATAAAAATTTCTGCTTTCAAAAGACTAAAATAAATTAGGTTGTTCAACATGTTTGCAGTAAGAATTTCACAATGTAGTAGAAAAGACAAGAAATTGGGGCACCTGAGTGGCTCAGTCCATTAAATGTCTTCCTTAGGTTCAGGTCATGATCTCAGGATCCTGGGATCAAGCCCCTTGTAGGGTTCCCTGCTCAGTGGGGAGTTTGCTTCTCCCTCTACTCCTTCCTTTCCCCCTCCTCTTCCCCCTGCTGCTGCTCTCTCTCCCTAATAAATAAATAAAATCTTAAAAAAAAAAAAAAAGGACAAGAGATTTTAAGTAGTGTATGACGTAGGTCATTTAGACTCATGAAAACCACACCATCTGACTTTCCACCTCCAAAATACACTTCCAAACTGTTAAGTAACCTGGCCCCATACAAGGAAGGCAGGAAGAGACCACAGAAAGAGGCAGACCACTCCAGATTGGTAGGTGGCAGTTTTAATGAGCAAGGGAACTTACGAGGCTTCTCTTTGGGTGGCCACAAGATGAGAAGTTTTCTGTACATGCCCACCGAATCTTAAAATTTTACACATAAGACTTAACTGGGTTCAGTCACACATACAGTCGAGATAGTCTCAATACCACACACCGTCTCAAGGCTCTATCCTTGAGACAGCTTTTGGGAATGGGGCAGGCAAGCGGAAAAAACATTCCAAAAACAGGGGTGGGAGGAGGGTGCAGTGAGGAGCCTCTGATTGTCTATGGCTACCTCATGGATCAAATGGCAATTATATCCTCTTGAAGACCTCCCAGAAAATAAGCACATAAATCCTTTTTCCAACTTCTGTGTGTGACCCACTAAGAACCTCTTCTTCATCTTACATTCAGGTAACAGCCCTAAAAATCAACACAAGGAAGCCAAGGATATTATGAGTGCAGTGAATGACTCCCCTTGGCTCTATGGACAAGTGATACAACTTATATATCAGTAAAACTATAAATTTGAAATTTGGCCATAGTGGAGTGCCATATCAAACATGGAAGTCATGACTTACTTTGCACAGACTTTTAAGTCTGGAGAATCTTTTCCAGAACGATTGTTCATCCAGTGCATAAATGAAATACAAATATCAGCAAAAGCTCTTGATCAAACACTCACAAAAACTTGCATTCTACCACTTCTGGCCATTGTGAAATTTGTTCATTTTAACTTGAGTTCTTGCTTTGGGACTTGAGAAAATATAATCCAGTTTCTACATAAACCTATGAACGTATTAATCTGAGAGCCTCAGTTTACCCTTTCTGATTTCTTAGATTTTAATTTGCCCCTTATTTTTATCATTTTCTTCTTTATGTTGGTGTTTTGGAGAAAGATTCCTATTTTGTAACCATCTTCACAGAAATACACCCCTAGCAAGGCTGGCCTCAGACACTATCAGTACTGTGATCTTATGCAAATTTCAAATTATGCAAATCAAGTTATCTGCGCCATGGTTTCCTCATCAATAAAAAAGACTAGGAATACTTAACTTTAAGTGGTGCAATGACATTAAAAGAGGTAATATTCATAATTCTTCTGATAAAGTCCTTGCATATATCTTACAAGTACTAAATACCAATCAAATATATGATAGGACCAAAAAAGAGCCTCACAGATTAAAAAAAAAAAAGTAAATACAGCTTAATAACTAATAAAATTAATTAACAAAGAATGTATACATATACATTTTATATTCTAGAATACTATTGGTAAAGTCATTTGATTCTCTTTAAAACTCAACACACAGTTTAAAATTTCCACTTGCTTGTGCTATCTCTTCCTTCTGTTAATACAGGGCATCTTTAACTCCATTTATAATGAGGTTAGAGAAACATACGTTCTTTTTTCAAAATTACTATTTCAAACTTTCATAACTAAGAGTCAATCCTACAATAAGGTTTTCTTTAAGATGATGATGGATGTAGAGACATAGGTATTTTAATTTATTTGACTAGCTCAAAAAAAAAGATTCCCTTTTTAATATATCCTATTCACCCCTACCCAAAAATACATTTTCACATATAGATTACTATTAATATGTATTAGATATATTTGAGAATTAATTAAAAGTATAGAGTCTTACGAAGTTCAGAGGTAGAAATATGGTCTTTTAAAACGCAAAGCAATTTCAAGTATTGAATAGAAATATGGTTTCAGACTTAGTCTGAAATAAAACATATGGTAATTATTAATCTGCAAATCATTAGTTACAGCACTTAAAATAATATTGTAAAATTTTCCAAAATTAGACTAGGCTCATTTGTCATATGCTAATATAATTGTCACACTGTATTGATTCTCCTACAATTAAATGTTCCAGTTGAGAGCCACCCATCAGGGTATAGCCATCAATCAAGGAGGTAACTCAAAGACCTCTTAAGGATCTCCCTTTATGTTGAATCAATCTGCATCATAGAAAGTGCCACCTTCTTTCTTTCTTTGTTTCTCTGTGTTTTCCTGATCCCTAGAGTAATAATTTATTACATCTGCCTCTGTTTCTCTCTCCAAGTCCCAACAACATACGGTTTTGTAAATCAATATCTACAAATCTGTGTCATAAGTGCTACACTGGATATTTCTTAAAAAACAAAGCTGTACTTTTTAAAATCTGTATTTGTCAAGTAACCAAAAGAGTTTTACCATTCCCCTTAGCTTGGCTAGACTTCTTCCTGACTTTCCCCCAATCCCCCCTTTTTTTTAAATTTTTTAAAGAGCATTTACTTTTAAAAAAAATTGCAATTGGAAATTCTTTCTCTGTCCTTTGAATGTGAATCTTCTCCCAGGAATTACTGATGCAATGATTGTAATAAATATATCATACTAAAATAAGCTCTTAATAATAAGAGAAAGTAGGTGTTGGATATAAGGAAACTCTGTACTATCTTTATAGTTTTAAAGTATATCTGAAACTATTCTAAGTGAAACATTTTTAAAAACTGACTGAAAATGGTATGCGCTTAACAACAGACTTAAAAATACATGAAACAAAAGAGATTTGAAAAGAGAATTTACAATTGTAATTTTACTGGGAAACGTTCATCCTACGAATTGTGTTATGCTTTTTGTCATTACTCAGTTTCAAACATTTTTACTGAACTTCCTTGACTCAGTTATTTATATGTTTGCTATTTATTTATTTATTTATTTAAGATTTTATTTATTTATTTGACAGAGAGAAAGAGATCACAAGCAGGCAGAGAGGCAGGCAGAGAGAGAGGGGGAAGCAGGCTCCCCGCTGAGCAGAGAGCCCGATGCGGGGCTCAATCCCAGAACCTTGAGATCATGACCCGAGCCCAAGGCAGAGGCCTCAACCCACTGAGACACCCAGGTGCCCCATATGTTTGCTATTTAATTTCTAAATATTTTCAGATTTTTCTGTGTATCTTACTGATTTGTAATTTAAATCCATCTTGTCAGAGAACATATATTTATGATTCTCTCCTCTGAAATTTATTAACAGTTCTTTTATGGATTGTCATATGGCTTATCTTAATGATCAGCCCTTGTGTCCTTGAGAAGAATGTGCATTTTGATGTTATTGGATATATTTTTTAAACGAATCTCTAGTAGATTATGATGGTATACTGTTCTAAAACCATGTCTATTTTACCTTCATTTTGCATGGTACAAAGCTTTAGATTGGTGGCTCAGTGGGTATGGTTATTGTTGCTATGTCTTCTTTAGTTTTTCAGAATTGTAGAGACAGTCATGTCTTCTGATGTTCTATATTCTGCAGGTGTGAAGAGTCAGCCACCATGCTGTAATGTGCCTCTGTGTGTGGGTGTGGGTGTGCTTTCCTGCTGGAAGTTCCCCGAGCTCTTGTATCAGATGGCTGGAAGTCTTTCACTAGTTCTGTAATAATTAAGCTATAGCTATAATAAATCTTCAAACATTGCTTTTATAACTTTTCTTTCATCTCTCCTCCTGAAATTGCAACATATATGTTTTTACTTTAAACTCTTTTGTATTTCCCTTTTTCTCAGGTATCTTCTGGGTTTGTTCTTTTGTTATCTCTGTGGGTATTTTGTATTGACTGTTTTTTAAATTAAATTTTTAAATCTAATCACCTTTTTTCAGTCTCTACCTAAACTTAATAAGTTCTTAATTTCAGTCATTGTGTTTTTCAATATGAAAATGTGATTTGAGTTTAGTACATTGCTATTTTTTGCTTAGATTGTCCATTATTTTTTCCACTTCCTCAATGTATTCATTTGTATTTATACTAATAATTTTATAATCCTTGTCTGCTAGTTCCTATATATGTAACATTTGGGATTCTGCTTCTACTGTATCTTTTCTCTCTTGACATCCTTCACTTTTATGCTCCTTTTCTTGTCACGTATTCTATGCTGGAAATTTGTTTATAAAAGCAATGTACATCAATAATTTGATTTAGTTTTTATCAGGGGATGAGTCACCTTTGCTCTTTTAGGAATAGAGTTTGAAAGCTAGTTATCTGAACTAATCACTGGAGGCTCTACTTACATATAGTCTACCTCTATCCAAATACCCGTATCACAAAACCTGTCATGTGTATGCTGTAGGACTCTCCCTCTGGTGACATTTTGTTGCCAAAAAATCCTTTGACTCTGGAAGATTTCACTTTACCTTCCAACCCCTCAATAAATATACAATGGAAAAAACTGGCCATGCCTTTGGAAGTGACTTAGATTTTAATCTCTCAGACAAGACTACCTGACTGTCAAAATGTCCATTGGTCTCCTGCCACTAAAAAAGCCCCTCTGCATATCACGAGCCCTGTCCCTACCACTTGTGCTTATTCTCAACCATTATCCCTAGGAAGTGGGATGTAGAAATGGTTGATGATCTCATCCCCAAACTAGATGGGATTCTTCCTTCTCTGGAATTTTAATGACTCTTGTTTGCTTCCACAGGTATCTAACATACTTGAAAATATGATCTATCTGGATTATTCTAGTTCTTTTGATCTCTAGCCAATATATTGTAAAAAGATTTGGAGGTCCGGGGCACCTGGGTGGCTCAGTGGGTTAAGCCTCTGCCTTCGGCTCAGGTCATGATCTCAGGGTCCTGGGATCGAGCCCCGCATCGGGCTCCCTGCTCAGCAGAGAGCCTGCTTCCTCCTCTCTCTCTGCCTGCCTCTCTGCCTACTTGTGATCTCTTTCTCTCTGTCAAATAAATAAATAAAATCTTTAAAAAAAAAAAAAGATTTGGAGGTCCTATACCTGTTTTCAAATTCTTCAATGTCTCATCACAGTTTGGAATAAATTTTTAAACAAAACTCTCTTTTGAGTAGTGTCAATCCCATTCATTATCTGCCCTTTGGAATAGTATTTCATATTAATTTTCATTCATTCACTTTTTACATATAGTTGTAGAAGGACTTGCATTTCCTAATATATCAGGTTGTTCCACAGTCCTTTTCTCTCATAACTACTTGATATTTACTGCACTCAATTAACTGTTACTTTGTTAACCTGTTTTTTCTTTCCACTCAACTATTACAATTTCTTTAAGATGAGAGTCAGTTCATGTTACATAGTCTCAGGAGATGCATATTCCTGTAGTTAATTATATCTCTCTCCTCTGTACTCTTACAGTGCTCAAAGTATGAACATTTATTAAGTTGATCATGTAAAATGATTTATTTAGGATATTTTCTCTACCAGTTTAATTGAAATATAATTGATATACAGCACTGTATAAGTTTAAGGTGTACAGCATAATGACTTGACATATGTATATATTGTAAAATGATTACCACAATAAGTTTAGTTAACATCCATCACTTCACATAGATACAATTTTCCTTTCTTATGATGGGAACTTTTAGGATTTACTCTCTTAGCAACTTTCCAATATACTATGCAGCATTGTTAACTATTGTCATCATGTTGTGCATTATATCCCCAGTACTTACTTATCTTATAACTGAAAGTTTATACCTTCGGCCACCTTCAGACCCACTCCTCCCTACTCATCTACCAGCACCTAAAAGAAAAGCACTTTGTACATCTCAGTTTCTATAGCTAGTTTATTTTTTTAAAGATTTTATTTATTTATTTGACAGAGAGAGACCCCACAAGAGAGGGAACACAAGCAGAAGTGGGAGATGGTGAAGTAGGCTTCCCGCCAAGCACGGAGCCTGATGCAGGACTTGATCCCAGGACCCTGGGATCATGACCTGAACTGAAGGCAGATGCTTAACTACTGAGCCACCCAGGCGCCCCTCTATAACTAGGTTAAATGATAAGATGGAATATACTCACAGAAATCAAAGTGAAAGTTTATTATAACATATCCAAAATATAATGGTCATCATAAGGATAGATATTATATTAACAACCACTGCACCATGGAAAAGTAAAGAGAATATCTGGGATTTTATGCCATTATGGTACAATTTTGGAGGCTCATGTACTCCCAGTCAATTGTTTTGTCACTTTTTGGCAGTGGAAACAGTCTATACAAAGAAAATAAGGATTTCTAGATTTCTTGAGGAATGTGCACCATCTCTCAAATTCTACAATATGTTGGACTAACCCTGGTGAGGTTTCTTCAGAAAGTGATCTCAAATAGAAACACTAAAATGGAAATTGCTTTGTATTTCTAAGAGAAGAAAAATAGCAAAAACACAATATCACAGAGAATTTGATCAAAATGGATGCCATCCGCTGTAAATTTCATCTTTAAAAAATTGGATACAAATCCAAAATATTAAGTGAATAAAAATGCCTAATTTTTAAAATTTTAATATTAAAAAAGAATTATTATATATGTCTTGTATTAGTGATAAACGTACTTAAAAGGAATAATATCCATTTATATATTTCTTTTTAAAAATAATGTTTTAAGAGGTTATGCTAGACAACTTAGAAATAATCTGAATTGGATTAAAGGAAATCGATAAATCTAATACTTTATTTTTTTAAGTTTTTTAAAATTTTATTTATTTGTGATAGAAAGTGAGAGAGAGAGCAGGAGCAGGGGAGCAGAGGGAATGGGAGAAGCAGGCCACCACCGAGCAGGGAGCCTGACGCGGGGCTCGATCCCAAAATCCTGTGATCATGCATGACCTGAGCTAAAGGCAGATGCTTAACTGACTGAGCCACCCAGGTGCCCCAATAAATCTAATACTTTAATATTTTATTTACTTCTATTATTTACAGATAGATCTATTCTGATCCAAACCAATATGACTTTTTCTTTAAAAAGAATACCTATTATTCACAAAGACATGAAAGTACATATTTTTCTGTCTTGTTTTATATTAATGTATAATAAAAAAATGAAGAATTTTTATTTTTACATATATATCAGTTTTTATATCCAAAAGTTCTTATACTCTAAGTTTTACTTTCTAAGAGCACCTAGCAGGTAAACAAAAATTAAAACATGTTTATATAGTTGAATTATACTTCTGGGAGGACAGATCAAACAAGTAAGGCAGTTTGGTTTGTTTTGCTTCCTTTTTTTTTTTTTTTCAAATAGAATCAAATGCAAATATGAATCATTCCACCACAAATCTCACGCAGAGTAGTTTCTTCTGAGTTCAGATCTGTTAGTTTGTTAAGGCTTCCATAACAAAATACCACAGACTGAGTGGCTTAAACCACAAAACTTTATTTTCTCAAAGTTCAGAGACTAGAAATTGGAGATCAAGGTGTTGGCAGGGTTGGTTTCTTCCGAGGCCCTCCTATCTGGCTTGCAGATAGCTGTCTTCTCCCTGTCTTCACATGGTCTTCCTTCTGTGTGTCTGTGTCCTAACATCCTTTCTTTATAAGGACACCCAGTCATATTGGGTTAAAGCCTGCCCTAATGATCTCATTTTAATCTAACTACTTCTTTAAAGACCCTATGTCTCTAAAGCAATTACACTCTGAGGTACTGGGTGCTAGGACATCAACATATGAATTTTGCAGAAACACATTTCAGCCTATAATAATAAGTCCTAAAGCAAATCCTATGGTTTCATCCCTGCATTGTTATATGTATCATATAAGAGTAAAGTGTTCATTACAGAAAATTTAATAAAGTGACTAAAAATTTGAAAAGTAGATGAATCATGATGGTGAAATTATCATGCTCGCTATATGCAGTAATACGACTTATGATACTTAATTGTTCCTACTTTTATTTTTCATTTTTGTTTCAAATATATTTATTCATCACAGCTTATGGAGCCAGATATTTGGTGCCTCCATGACTTTGTGGCCTATGTATTAACCATGGTAATGGCACAGGATTTATCATGGTGTTGGGTCCTAAGTAATCGATCCACTTTATTTAAAACACAAAATAATTTTACTCTTAAATGCCTACAAAATATGAACTAGTATATGTGATATTTAAATGACTTCTTTTAATAATCACAATTTTGTCAACATATTTTTTTTCAAGGTTTTGGTAACAAAATTAGGATATGTGTATCTGGGAGATTCTCATTTCCTGATATCAAGTTCTAGAAGCTTCGGTTACAAGACATAAACTTATTTGATTTATTGTATTCGTTTTTGCAAGTAAAGATGCTACAGTATATTGGATTATTTGCCTTTGTACTATGATCAATGATTTAATTATTAACTGCAGCTTTTTTCCAGCATGTTCACAGATTCCATGTGAGGATATTTTATAGATCCATACTTCAAATAGGAAAGTTATCACACTAAAAACTTGATAATAGATAACAAACACCAAGGCTCCACTCCAATGGCATAACATAAGAATACCAGCTTCTAATACTACAATTGGTTTAATAAGATGAACTCTTCTATGAGTTTATATTAAAGTTTTAAAGACAGCCCAAGTATTCCCTTTCCAATTGTCAACATTTCTTCTCTCACTTTTAGTTGATTTATCATGGTACAACACAGTTTTATAACACAACCATTTGAAATAACTTACATTATACCATTTTATGACTGGAATCATTAGTGTATTAAACAGTTTCTTATATCCTTCTTATTTGTTTAGTTTCTTTAATTGTTATGGTTATTTTCATATTGTATCCTTAGACAGTACTTTAGCTATTTCCCTGATGCAATGCTGATTAGCCTTACCCTAATGAGGGCTGTTTGCAGACTCCCAGTGGATGCCTATAAAAACTAGTTCAGCATTCAGGTCCAAATAATTGTTAATTTCTTCCTTAATTCCAGGCATTACCAAGGGATCATTTAAAATACAATTATTAAATTTCTAGGATTGGAATAATCATCTCAATTCTATAAATATGTGAATACAAAAACAGAATTATATTCCAATCTTTGTCTCAAAAATATACAAAGAAGGAACTATCAACATCTTGACAATATGCTGTTCTTAAACATTTCTACATTTAATAACCTGTGGTCATTTATACAAATTAAACATAAAGAAGTGAACTTAATTTTAGGTTGAAACTTTAGAAGTCTTTAAAATAATAATTCAGGCATCTTTAGCATGTCATCAAACAAAATAGTTTTTATATTAATTTTAAGGGTGAAACTTAAAAGTCACTTCCAGTAGGTGAGGTTGGTAAAACCAGACACATTAGGTCAGAATAGGTGAAATCCCGTTTTAACACAAACCACAGCCATAAACAGCTCTCTGGCTTTGCAAGCCTGTGGAAATAAAGTATAGATTCACTCTAGTTCTTCATAAAATGAAAGTTTATTTACTCATGCATTTGAAAGGGTGAGAAACACCATGTAGCTACAAATACTTGTGTTAAGCATATTTAAAAAAAAAATGAAGGAAGGAAAATTTTAGAAAAGTTAGCATTGATGTGTCAGGCACTGGGCTAATGATTAAGGATTCAGTAGATAAAATACCATGCCTCACATTCCTTACAGTGAAGTAAAGCACAATTCACCAATTTAGATTACAAAAATTTATACTAAATAAAAATAACGTATATTTGACATTGTTTTTGTTGATGGGTTCATGATATAACCATAAAAATAGGACACAAAAATGTATTTCCAAAATAAACACAAGGATTACATTAGACTGATAATATATACTGAGCTGCACCAGCACGTGAATTGGTATGGCAGCAATGATATAAATACTTGTAACATTTAAGTTATATGACATAAATTGACATAAAATAAATTAATTGACATTGGATTAATTCCAACCAGTATTCATCTAAAATATGATTTGTAAAATGAACAAACATGACAGACGTGACAAACATGGAAAACATACTCTCCCTTTACATCATTGATCATTTAAAAGAGACTTGACCAAGAAATTTATTGAACCAGAAAAGTACTCTGCACAGAGTTGGAAAGGTTTATAGAGTATTTTCAGATCTAAAGGTAATTCAAACCTAGCCCTCATTCATTTTGAGTAAAAGTTTTGGTCAAAATACCACTCTCAAATATTCTGTTTCATGCTAACAAATACCGGATGTGTAAGTAGGAAGTCAAGTGATACCTCGTGGACAATTTTATAATAGTTTTATTCTGAAAGAGAATGGATATGTCTACTTGTAAAATAAAAAAGGACATTCATTGCAGCACATGTAGAAGGCTATGAAAAGTAAAATCAAGTCACATAATACTGACACTAAGGCAATCACTGTATTTTGCTGTATACTTTATTGTTTGTTTTCCTATTATTTTTATAATGATGATTATAAAACAAATATCCAGTTATGTAAAAGAACTAATGTGAAAATACAAGTTCCTTTTTCTAACTCACCCAAATATCAGTCCCAGTATTAAAGACAACTGTTTGTGCTGTGTGCTTTAAGAAATGTTATAAATAGTGTTAAAAATACCTTTATCTATATTATGCCTATATGTTTATATTTCTAGTTGAATATATTATAACAAACAGAATTATGTATTAAAATCTGTTCCAGAACTTGTGTTTTGTCTTTTTAAAAAATCCTAATGATACATATTATAAATATTTTATGCCTACATATATAGATTTAACTTCTTCATTAGTTCTGGTTATTATTATATGCTATGAGTGTGCTATCATTAAGATACTCAGTTTCAGTTATCTGAGAAAATAATTTGTTTCCAGATTTTGGTCTACAAACAATTCTGTAATGATAATGATGATGATGGGGGGGGGGGGGACAGGGGGAGAGAGAGAGAGAAGAGAAAGAGATGGAAGAGTGATAATTATTATCCTCCATTTGACTTGGGGGAAAGTGAATGTAACCCAAGCTCAGAGGTTATTCTTTAGTCATTTAATCCAATCCCTGGGACACTTCGTCCTTGTCCGTGACTGATTTACACAAAAGCATGTGACTCATTCTAGCCAATGGAGTATGAAAAATGTCAGCTTAGATGCATCCATAAAAGGTTTTCTGGTTCCTAGAAAGGAGACACCGGAAGAGACACTCTCTCCACTGAAGAGGAGACAGGGTAGCTTCTGAGAAGACCCATGTTTCTGAGTAGGGTAGATTTTCACAGGTCACCTCATATAAAATCTTCAGCAGTGTGGCTACTGTATGGAACACCATGACCCTCACACCACTCTACATGGGATCTTCCTTGAGAGCTGGTAAACCAATCTCAAAAAACTATATTATTGCATTCTCTTACTTTTTCTCTGTATCCTCTGGGCCATTTTGAATTCTCCAAGATGACATCAAGGTAGGATTAAATGTGCAGGGCTTTTTTTTGGGAGAAACAGTTGTGCCAGGTAAAGGAAAGGGAGAAGAACACAGAGAACCTTTAGATCTCAATATAGCTAAAACTCCTGAAAGCAGAGAGAGAAGAAAAGAGTGGGTAGAAAGGTGTCCAGGGTGCAGTGAAGTTCTGAAAAACTTTTGACATAACCAATGGTAGGGTTGCCTGTAGAAAAATTCTATTTCCAGAACAGGAACAGCACAGTTCTAGATCCCCTCCCATACTCAGTGGTTGGGAGAAGGCTGGGAAAAATGCAGAACAAGGATGTGGCTAGAGGGTAACAGTTAACTATACACTCATCAAATTTTTAAGTATACAACAGTATGACTATTTGCACCATACTGTAAAACAGATCTCTAGCATTTATTCATCTTGCATAACTGAAACTTTATACCCTTTGATCAACACTTCCTCATTTTCTTCCCTGGCAATCCCTTACAATCTCTCTACCTGAGTTTGACTAATTTAGATTCATTATATAAGTGATCATGTAGCATTGTTTCTTCTGTGTCTGCGTCCTCTAGGTTCATCCATGTTGTAATGCAGGATTTCCTTCTTTTTTAGGGCTGAATGGTATTCTATTTTATGTGAATATCACATTTTAAAGTACATTTATGTGCTGATGGACATTTAGGTTTCTTCCATGTCTTAGCTATTGTGAATAATGCTGCAATAATTTCTTGACACCAAAAGCACAGATCAAAAAAAGCAAAAACAGAGATTACAGGAAGAAATTACATCAAACTAAAAAGCTTCCACATAGCAAAGGAAACAATCAACAAAATGAAAAGGCAGTCTATGGAATGGTAGAAAATATTTGCAAACTACATCTAAAAAAGGATTAATATGCAAAATATCTAAGAAACTCCTATAATTCAATAGCAAAAAATAATAACCCAATTAAAATATGGGCAAAGAATCTGAATAGACATTTTCCAAAAAAGACATACAAATGGCTACCAATTATATGAATAAAATGCTCACCATCTCTAATCATCAAGGAAATGGAAATCAAAACCACAGCAATATATCATCTCACATGTGTTAGGATGGTTATCAACAAAAAAAATCCCAAAGATAAGTGTTGGTAAGGATGTGGAGAAAAGAGTGGGAATGTGAAATGGTACAGACACAGTGCCACAATGGAAAACAGTATGGAGGATCGCAAAACAATTAAAATCAGTCATTTACCTTAAAGAAATTTTGGGCTATCTTGCATGTAATATGTGAAAAACCTTGTGTTACATGTTTTATCTTTGTTTTTAGCTATTATTTGCTTTTTTTTTTTTTTTTTTGGTAGAAGGGTAATTCTGTCCTCTTTTAATCCACCTTTTTCTTGAGATAGACATTTCCCTGGCCATGATTTGATGATTTAGGTCTATAACATATGGCACAGCTTATAGACTTCCCTGTTAACTCCCATCCTACAAGTGGCAGCACAGCAGGTGAAACTGAGAAACTTTATCTGTTTGTTTTTAACAAATGAGTATCGTGATATGTAGGAAGAACACTAGCTTAGGAAACCAAAGAAGTAAGTTTAGGTGATATGTCTTCAATTTTTACCCTTTATAATCCTAGATATAATTTTACACTTTTTTTGGTATTTCTATTTTCACCTCTGTGAAATAAGAATTGTATTTAATAAATAGTACATTAGTAAAAAATTCAGCAAACAGAAACAACAGTCTTCTTACTGAAGATCAAGTTTCTTTTAACATTTACCTTTCTGGGAATGCTGTGCTATGCAGGTTAATATCATGTTGACTTTTCAAAATATTAATTGTATAGGCTTCTGATAGGTACTTGCTTAATATGTGTATGTGTGTCCTTATCTGATCTGAGAGCATATGTATATAAATATATGTATGTGTACTTAGATATGTATTCTCAGCATCCATGCTCAGTTGACAATAAACATACTAATTAATAGTGTAAAACTCAGTGCATTATTTCATTTAAAATAAAACACTAATTTAGGGATGCCTAAGTGGTGTAGTCAGTTAAGCGTCTGACTCTAGGTTTCAGCTCAGGTCCTGATCTCAGGGTCATGAGATTGAGCCCTGCATCCAGCTCAGAGCTCAGCACCGAGTCTGCTTAAGATTCTCTCTCTCGCTCTCCCTCCGTCCCTCCCCCCCACTCACATGTACTCTTTCCCTCTCTCTCAAATAAATAAATCTTTAAAAATAAAAGACTAGGGCGCCTGGGTGGCTCAGTGGGTTAAGCCTCTGCCTTCGGCTCAGGTCATGATCTCAGGGTCCTGGGATCGAGCCCCGCATCGGGCTCTCTGCTCAGTGGGGAGCCCTGCTTCCCCCTCTCTCTCTGCCTGCCTCTCTGCCTACTTGTGATCTCTCTCTCTGTCAAATAAATAAATAAAATCTTTAAAAAATATATATAAAATAAAAAAATAAAAATAAAAGACTAATTTTTATTAACTGATTTTCCATTAGTTACATAATTTTATATTGTTTTTATTAGAATTTATTTTTTAATTTAAAAAAAACATACTGTTTATTCTGGGCTTACACATTTATAAATACTGCAGAGAATAAATTACACTAAGATAATGCTCAGGTAAAAAAAAAAAACTTTCTTACCTAAATATATAAGAAATATACCCTTCTACTCTATCAGTATAAAATTCTTTATATACTGTTGGATTCCTTTCATATTCTATGGAATAGTTTGCTTAATTATCCATTTACATGCATATCAAATATGATGCACACAATTACAGTGCTTGGATTTCTGGAAACAAACTATCTCTGTGCTGTAAAAGCAAATTAGCATTGTATGTACATTTGTTCATAAACTTGCCATGTTCACTTTATGTTTTAATAAAATTACATCATTTGTAAATAGTGATAAAGATGAAAGTGATAGTAGATTCAAATTATGCTGATTTTCTGCCTTCCTGTTAAGTAACTAATACAAGAAACAATATTCTGTGTCTTTGCAAAAAGCAGAAAATGAAGCAAAATTCTTATACACGAATGTAAGATTCTCTTTTTGAAAATACCACAATCTAGAGTTCCTTTCCAAACACTTGGTGATATATTGCAGAATTGGATTTTGCTTTTTCAAAAATCAGTAGTAATACAATAAAAGAAGTCAAGGCTATGGACTAGAAAACAAAATTACTGAGATATATTGAAAAAGCAATTTAATTTACAATGCCATGTTTTGAGAAAATATACCTAAAGTTCATGGTCATAAAACCAACGTAAGAAAAATTTGAATTTAATTATATACTCACAGCTGAAATAAAGTTCTTATCAAAGACAAAAAGTGTAATCATTAAGAAAGCATATCTCAAACTGCTATATTTTCTTCAATAAAGATATTCTTGGCAAACTTGACATATAAGAAAACTTATTGATTGGAATAACTCTTGTAAAGAAGGAAATACACAATTACTGAGAATAAAGTAATTATTAGAATTGCATAAAATAAAGGACTCCTGAACATTCTGTCTCTGCGTACATTTTTATATACCAATTACTGTTTACTTTCCTAGGCTCTTATACAGAAATATGGAAAGAAATAGCTTGAGTTTTTCTAGGTCCTGCTTATTATTACTCTTTTTTAATACTTGTGAACATATATATATATTAGATTGTACATTTATAATATGTAGTATATATATATGTATACACATAAGTATATAGTATTGGATGTTTAGGTTGTAAGATCTTTGAATCTTTACTCTGTAACTAATTCCAGCTAATAATTAAAATGTTTATAACTGTAATTTCTAAGTTGTAAAATAAGAATAGGAAATAGATATGTTGTTTTTTGTTTATTTCCTCTTTTATCTTCTAAGGTGGGCATCTGTCCATAGATTCCTCCTTATAAAATTGAAGAAGATACTTCGCAGTTTTGCAAATGTCATGATATTTAGAAATATTATTCTGAAACTTAATTCAGATAAATATAATATTATGACATGGAAAACCCTCAAAGTCCAGTGTATGGACTTAATTAAGTCCCTCTACTCATTATATTCATTCTCCCAAAACAGCTGTCACAGTCTATAACTTGCCATCATTGACTGACACTTTGATTCTGTTCAGGTGCTAGTGCTTTTATTAAAGTGTGTGGTTTCCCAAATGCAAGATTGGTGGACTAAAGTATGTGCCTTTTATTTTTCAAATTTTATTTAATTACTTATTGCCAGAGTGACTCATAACTGTGTTCAAGAAATACACATTTCTATTAGGAAATATATAATAGTTCCTCTTACATTCACTACCAATATGCAATAGTCCTTTAAAAAATTTGCTAATCTATTAAAATAAATTATATATTTTTGTTGCTTAATTTGGTATCATTTTACTTCTCAGGTAATTTCAGTTTGCTATTCTGTGAACTGCCTGTCCATATATTTTGGCTCTTTTTGTATTTAACTGCCATCTATTCTCAATTTTAAAATTCTCAAATTTAAAATTTTTTAAAAGAAAAAAATCTTTTTTCATCTTACAGATTTTAATATTTTAAATTAATAGTCATTGACCGTATGCCTCAACTTATTGATATGGCTTGGTTTGTTTTTCCCTACAATATAACTTTAAAAATTTTCTCTATATGACAAATTTCTCTTCTAAAGACTTTATTTCCTTAAAAATTTTGGACTCTAGATTGTCTGGAGTCTCCTAAATTATTTTTTTCCTTGTATTTCTTTTTAGATTTTAGTTAATGGGGAATTTCTTTTCATATATGTTTATTCCTGTAATTATGTATTTGTTTCATGTGACTATTACATGAGCCAACTATTTTTAAAATCCTTTCACAACTAAAATGAAACACTGAGTTTGTCATAAATAAATCCCCATCTAATGAGTTCATCTTTCTGAATTCTATTACACTGATTAATTTGTCTACCCCTCAGACAATATCTTATAATAAAGTAGATTTGTTTTATGTTGATATTAGGTAAGAAAAGCTCATAATTATTTTTAAATAACATTCTTAGATATTTTGTAGAATTTATTCAATTTTTAAAAGTTGTGATTCAATTCACATTCCAAATGAGAAGAAAGAAAGATAGATGTACAGAGATACACATATACAGGGAAACAGCCCTGTTGTAATATTAGTCGTTCTCCAAAATCAGAATGCAGAATATGTGTGTTCTAATTTTAGATTTTGCTTTGTGGCTTTATTAGAGATGTTAGATTTTCTTCTCATAACTCCTCTACATTCTTCACTCAAAATTTTAGTTTTCTAAACATTTATCACAGTTGTGTATGTACCCTGACGATCATTTACCACTACAGAAAAAAAATTGTTATTGCTTTTTTTTTTTTAGATTTTACTTATTTATTTGACAGAGAGAGACAGAGATCACAGGTAGGCAGAGAGGCAGGCAGAGAGAGAGAGGGGGAAGCAGGCTCCCTGCTGAGCAGAGAGCCAGATGCAGAGCTTGACCCCAGGACCCTGAGTTTATGACCTGAGCTGAAGGCAGAGGCTTTAACCCACTGAGCCACCCAGGCACCCCTGTTATTGCTTTTATATTTAGAGTTTAGTCACTCGCCATAACCTCATATTATTTCTTTTATTTCCTATGTTATCTGGATTTTGTCACCTCAAATCACAATATTATTAGCAAAGGAGATAAATATTTAACTGATTATTTCCTTCTATTCTTATGTATATAAGAACTTCTAAAAGAATGTGAAATAAAAATGTTAATGGAAATAGATTTAGTTGTTTATCATTTAAAATATTTGCCAATGTGTACATTGAGTAAACAGTCATTTTAAAACTTTGGTTGTTTCCTTCTATGTATGTTCCACTTAAAGCTTTTATCAGCAATGAATTATCTGATGAATTTTTGAAATAACTTTTAAGAAGTACATTTTTTAAATAATAAAATGTTTTATATTGTCAACTACTGTTTTTAAGCACTACAGGAGATGGAATCACTCTTCTAACTTAAACAGTAAAATCCTGGATCAAACTAAACTATTTAACATGCATTACTGGACTGATATCAAATAAGAAATCCATACAGCCTAAAACCAAAGAGTCTATAAAGCAAAAACCAGAAAACAATTTATACAATTTTTTTTCCCCAGAGAATTTCTGCCTGATATGGAAATTTGAGCTTCTGCTTTGAGACACATAGTGCTAGAGGGAGGGAATAAGACTTAGGATGTGCCTCAGTTGTGTAATTTCATAGGAAACTCCTATTAAGATCACAAAAGGCTACACTAGGAAGCAAACTCAGCACACAGAAGGAGACACAAAGGAATTTGCTTCTCTCCACTTTAACTTGGTAGAAAGAGAATAAAATCATTCTTGAAAATTCATAACCACCAACATATATAGGCATCATATATTTTTGCAGCCCAAATCAATACTGTGTGGTCCACAAATTTCAAAAAGATTCAAGCAGAGAATTTAATTTAATTTAATGTACTCTCATATTGGTCATGTCTAAGGCAAATGGCTGAAGCAAAAGTGAATATTCTCATGAGGAAAGCAACCTCAATTGGAGGTCTCAAAGAGATAAAGTTTGATGGAACGTGGAGAATGCAGAGTTAGGAATCACTTAACATGAAAAGAATATACCATATCATGTATAAATAAGAACCACTAAAAAGAACAGACCTAGAAATTGAACCATAAAGAAGTTATCAGATTCAGGGGCGCCTGGGTGGCTTAGTGGGTTAAAGCCTCTGCCTTCTGCTCAGGTCATGATCTCAGGATCTGGGGATCGAGCCCCACATCGGGCTCTCTGCTCGGCGGGGAGCCTGCTTCCCCCTCTCTTTCTGCCTACTTGTGATCTCTCTCCTCTCTGTCAAATAAATAAATAAAATCTTAAAAAAAAAAAAAAAGAAGTTATCAGATTCAAATTTAAGATAAATATACTTTATATGTTTAAAGAAACAATAGTGAAAAAAAATATGATCAGGCATGGGAAATGATGTTAAAGAACCAACGGTGTGAGGGGATGAACTGAATACAATCCCAACAAACTCTAAGTTTTTCTTTTGGGCTACCAATGAAAAAGAAAAAGATCCTTTAATGTTCTGGGTTATGAAAGAATTGTGGAGAAAGATATTAGCAAACACATTGATAAATTTAAGTAAATATTGGCTTGAGAACACTATAAATTTTTACAATTCATGAAAAAAATTAAAAATTTGAAATACTATTCTACAACAGGAATATGTTAAAAGGTGCTTGATTAAGACATTTTAAAAAATTCAAAGTTCTTGGTATTATTCAGAAAGAGTAAATTTACTAATTTATTTATTATCTATGTTATTCTCAATATGCATTTAAAATTACCTGCAGGTACTTACTAAAATAAAATATGTTCATGGACATAAAAGTAAAGAAAAATAATGGAAGAAACAAAATAATTTTTAAAAGTAGCTTTATTCCAAAAGAAAGCAAAAAAGAATAATTAAGTTTAAAAAAAAGGAAGCAAACTTGTGAATAAATATTAATATCATATCGTATTAGTCTGGATCTAATCAGGAGATTAAAAACACACAATATGTTAAGAGGTTAGATTAATATAAAGAATTACTAAATGCTGCCTTAAAGATAAAATGAATCTAAAATATATATAAAAATGAATTATTAACTTTGAGAAATGAGTCACTATAAAATATAAAGAAATTCTATATGGTACTCTAGGGAGAGTACCCAAGGAAGGATAAGCTTGGAAGTGGTTCAGCCCTGGCTGGAGAAGGTGTGTTCAACTACCGGATAACAGAGAATTTTACTGGCAGTGCCAAGCCAGAATTGGGCTGAAGTTGGTGGCAAACAGTAGGGAATCCTCTTGCTTACAGGCTCTGTAGGGGCTTGTTCAGTCAGTGTGGATAGGTAGATGCTTGCAGGCTGCATGGGTCTTTAGTTTCCACAGCCAGAGGGCTGAGGAAAATGTCAGGTGGATGTAGGCTACAAAGCTGCAGAGGGACCACACTCGGACTTCTGTCTACGGCAATTTCCACCACATGTTCTCAAGACCACACCACCAGCCCTGTCCATTCACCAGAAAATGAAGGAAGACTCTTCCTCCTATAATGTTTCTAAAGTGCCCTTCCCTGAGAAAGCTTTATATTATGCTCACTTTAAAAGATAAAAGCTTAAAAGGATTCCATTGTTTACGCTATAGCTTATATCATTGAGTGCTTTTGAGATGAGAGGCAATAAATTGATAATAAGCACACTCTACTCATTTGATGACTCAGCTTCCATACATAACCTTCTACACATATTTGAAATTCCTTACTTCTGTAAAGGTAGCAAACTAAACTACCTAAAAGGATACGTTTTACATTTCTTAAAAGTGAAGAATTTCTCACTTTACCCTAAATGAGATGCAAAGCTCCAACAGTCAGTCATTAGATCTACCATGAGCTGTATTGATTACTCTTCAAATTCAGTCATAGTCTCACTGAATATTGTTACCTAAAAACTAAATTCTAAACCTCCAGGGACTGTTATATACAATTTAATAAAGAGGAAAAAAATGGGAAGAAAGATAAAGAAGAGGATGACTCCTTTACACAAACAAACATAAGTTGCGACAGAATATGCACAACTACTATGACCCTCATTTCTACAATTGTTTATCAGGTTAAAGTGGTTATCTATAGCATCCTAGATGCTCTTGGTTCTTTACTGGTGAAGTCACCCAAAACTTCATTCCTAAAGGGAAAAGCATTGCTTTTTATTGGTTGTTTTGTTTTTTAGTTATCCTAAATATTAAGCATGCAAGCGCTGAGGCACCCAGACAGTTCCCTGAGCTCCAGCCACCATTCTCCTTGACGCTATTGTGTAATGGCTCTTAATTTCACCAGGTAATCAGGATCAATCAATCATTCCAGAAAGTAATTTTTTTTTTAATTTTTTGCCTGTTAGTTCATTGGCAAATTAGCCAGGTGGAAGTCTCAACTTCTAATGGAATCAAACCACTGTGTGTCTCTTTGTGGAAACATTCCCTTCTTTGGAGAATCAGCTCTATAAATCAAAGAGGCTCAAAGTTGCTGAGACAAAAACAGAAATCCTGCAAAGAAGTTATTAGTTTCTCTTAGTGGGAAGAGCTATTCCCCCTCTGCCCTTTGATCCCAAGATCCATTTGTTCTGACTACAGCAGAAATGGCACCATATAACTCTCTCTGATTGAAAGTGTAAGCTGGGTCCTATAAAACAGAACCACATACTTTCAGGAAGATGTTTCCCAAAGGGTGCTGTAACTGTGCATTTAATAGTCACTCCATGTTTTATTAAGTCAGCCTCTTTTGGATGATAGAGTAATTGATAAGACTGGTAAATTCCAAGAGCCCGAGTGCATTCCTATACTTCTTTTGCTATGAAATCAGTTCCATAATCCAATACAATGCTGTATAAAGTGCCATGACAGTAAACCAGGCATTTTGTGCAAAAACAAATGATGGTAGTAGCAGAAACAAAATCAGTAAGGAATGGAAATCCATATCCAGGATATGTGTCTATTTTAGTGATGACAAATACTTGCCTTCTTCATGAAGGAAAGGTCTGATGGAATCACAGAGAATAGTGCCATAGCTAGGACTCAATGTTGATATCCGTTATTAGTAAATGGGGCATTTGGCAGTAGGAATAGGCAGGTCAGCCTTCGTAAGGGGCATTCCACGTAGTTGAACCATGTAAAGTTCCACCCATTGAAAGGAATTTCATCACCATCCTTCATTGTCACCCCTGAATGGGGCTCTAGTGCTGAAAATATCCACATTCAGATCTTACTTGCACAATATGTAAGCAGGCTTCTTTGATTAGATGGTCATAAGAAGCACCCCAGTAATCCATGAGCTTGAATTCAGATAGAGAAGGCAATACTACAAAGCTGGTATTGAAGTCTAGGCCACCTGTTCCTACAACTCACTTGAACCTTCTGGACCTACCTAGACTCTTATATACCATTACCATTTGTGATAGAATTCTGATGTGCGTGCATACCATAAGTTATAGGTGGTTAGATTAGATTATACCCAGTTCATGATGGGAGTCTTAGGCCACATGGTTACCTGACCTGATGTCCCATGATTAAATGCTCAGTTACCTACCAAGGCCTAGTAACAAAGGAGAAATTTTTCTCAAAAGAATTGTTTTGTACAGAAGAAGACATAAATCAGCCCCAACATCCTAGAGATCTGTATTGTGATTCTCGTATTGGTATTTGCAAAAGATTTTGTAGAACATCCTTATTTGCCACAAATATTTCAATTAACACTGGGTCTGTTGGACCGTAAGAAATGAGTGGTAGAGCAGCTTGTTCAGCAGCCTTAACATGCTGTGGTGTCATTTCTTGAACTACTCCCTACTCAAACAGACAGCCTTATGGGAGACTCTGTAGAAGGGATAAAGTAGCATATTCAAATGAGGTCTGTGATTCCTCCAAAATCTGAAACTCTCTGACAGGTGGTTGCATCTTCTTAATATAAAGAAAATATTAAGTGGTGTGAGAAGCAACAAATGGTTTTCCAGCGAAGGGGAAATAATTCAATATCTAAACCTATACTAAAGCAGTATAGGTTTAGTGGGAATTTTTGTGGGATTTACTTTCTATACTTTCAATTACATATGCTTTACTCAACCATTGAAAGTACTTGATATGCTCTGCTCATCAGGACCTATATGTCATCAATTTAATGGACCAGTGTGATGATTTGTGAAATGTCAAGGCAATCAAGATCTTAGTTGAAAATATTATGGCAAAGAGCAAGAGAATTTATGTAGTCCTCAGGCAACACTGTGAAGATATACTGTTGGCCCTGGCAGGTGAAAGCAAACAGCTTCTGGTGGTCCTTACAAATTGGTGTAGAGAAAAAGGCATTAGCCAGGTCAATAGCTGCATACCAAGTACCAGGAGCTATGACTTTCTCCACTAAAAGTATTATATTTAGGGCAGCAGTTATAATTGGAGTCATCACCTCATTACTTTACAATAGTCCACAGTCATTCTCCAAGATCCATTTGTTTTCTGCACAGCCCAAACTGGTAAATTAAATGGGAACATGATCATTAAAAGCATCCTGCTTTTTTCAATTATTTGATGGTGGCATTAATCTCTGAAATTTCTCCTGGGATGCAGTATCATATCAGTTTATTATCTAGGAAGAAAGGAAAAGTGACTGGGGCTTCCACTTAGCCTTAATGGTCTCGCCTCATAGGTCAAACAGCCACTGTGAAGACTCTGCCAGTTTCAGAATGTATTTATTCCAATCATACATTCAGGAACTGAGGAAATAATCACAAGCAGATCCACAGACCAACTTAGCTCACTGTGATTTAGACTTAACTCCATCTATCACATGCCTACCATAAAGCCTGCAGTTTGACTCATGGGCCACAGAGACTCATTGTGTCACCAAAAATTACTGTTATTTTGGAGATAGTGTCCAATTATCCCTTAAAGGTCTGGGTATGCCTTTTCCCACAGTGAACACCCACTTTATTAATGACCAACTGTTCCTCTAGGGAAGACTTGTAAGAAGATTTACAGTGTATCCTTGTGGCAATAGTACAGTCCGTCCTCAAGGAGACTCAGCATCCCTCTCGGTCATGAGGCTCTCTAGTCTGTTAACTGAGTGAGATCTGAAATCTGAGTGAGGGGCCATGATTCTCCAGGTATTGATGACTCAGGTCAGGTTTCTTGCTACCACACTTAAGACATTTTCCTATTACATAGATAAAAACACACTAACAGGCTACCTATTTCATTCCCAGAAATCATGATAAATCAGCCACCGTGCAAAAAACTGGAAAACCAAAACATTCTAGTTACCATTATATCTATTTTGTCTTTTATGATTGAAGCACACAACATGTGTTTGACAATTAAGTGCTGCCACTTGGTATCTGCTTTCTGGGATCCCATAAACCCCACTGAAATTAGACTGCCATCTCAAAGGCAGTACCAAGTATTGTCATATCTGGTTTACCACGGGGAGCACCACAGAGCTTTTTACATATGCACGTTTTATTTCTCAATGCCTTAGTGAGAGGAGTGTTTCCTGGGCCTTTCTATAGAATATAGTTGTTGAGAGGATTGGTATGTAGGTCACACAGGTCTAACATTTCCATTGCCCTAATATTTTTGAGGTTTTGGGGGAGTTTTCTTCTATTTTCTAATTTTTTTAATTGCAGTATAGTTTACAGTGTTATATTACAGGTGTACAATATATATTCAAAAATTCCATACATTACTCAGTGTTCATCAAGGTAATTGTACTCTTAATCCCCTTCACCTATTTCATTCCCCGCCCCTTCTGGTAACCATCAGTTTGTTCTCTACTGTTGAGTCTGTTTTCCAGTTTGTCTCTTTTTTGTTGTTGTTCATTTCTTTTTGTTTCTTAAATTCCACATGAATGAAATCATATGGTATTTGTCTCTTAGAATGGCTTATTTTGCTTAGCATTGTATTCCGTAAATTCATCCATGTTGTTACAAATGGCAATATTTCATTCTTTTTCATGACTGGGTAGTATTCCATTGCATATATTTACCACTTCTTCTTTATCCATTTATCTATTAATGGACACTTGGACTGCTTCCATAATTTGGCTATTGTAAATGATGCTGCAATAAACAAGGGGTGCATATATCTTTTTGAATTAGTGTTTTCATATTCTTTGGGTAAATACCCAGGAGTGCAATTAGGACACTATCGTAGTTATTATCGATTATCGTAGGGTAATTCTATTTTTAATTTCTTTGGGAACCTCCATACTGTTTTCCACAGTGGGCACACCACTTTGCATTCCCACCAACAGTGCAAAAGGGTTCCTTTTTCACCACATGCTTGCCAACACTTGTTGTATCTTGTGTTTTTTATTTTAGCCATTCTGACAGGTGTGAGGTGTTATCTCAATGCAGTTTTCATTTGCATTTTCCTGATGATGAGTGATGTTGAGCATCTTTTCATGTGTCTGTTGGCCATCTGTATGTCTTCTTTGGAGAACTGTCTGTTCATGATTTCTGCTCACTTTTAATTGGATTAATTGGCTTTCAGATATTGAATTATATCAGTTCTTTATATAGTTTGAGTATCAACCTTTTATAGGATGTGTCAGCTGCAAATATCCCATTCAGTAGGATATCTTTTAGTCTTGTTGCTTGTTACTTTGCCTGTGTAGAAGCTTTTTCTTCTGACGTAGTCTCCATAGTTTATTTTTGCTTTTGGTTCCTTTGCTTCAGGAAATATATCTAAAAAAATGTTGCCATAGCCAGTGTCCAAGAAATTACTGCTTTTGCTCTTTTCTAGGATTTTTATTGTTTCAGGTCTCACATTTAAGTCCTTCCTCCATTTTAAATTTATCTTTGTGTATGGCATAAGAAAGTAGTCCAGTTTCATTCTTTTGCATGGAGCTGTCCAGTTTTCCCAAAACCATTTGTGAAGACTCTTTTTTCCCATCACATATTCTTTCCCCCACTGTCAAAGATTAATTGACCTTATAATCATAAGTTTGTTTCTGGGCTTTCTTTTCTGTTCCATTGATCTGTGTCCATTTTTATGCCAGTATCATACTGTTTTGATTCCTACAGGTTTGTAGTAGTATATCTTGAAATCTGGGATTGTGATACCTATAGTACTGTTTTTCTTTTCAAGATTGCTTGGCTATTTGGGGTCTTCTGCTGTTCTCATACAAATTTTAGGATTGTTTTTTCTATTTCTGTGAAAATTGTTATTGGTATTTTGATAGGGATTTCATTAAATCTGTAGATTGCTTTGGACAGGATGGACAGTTTAACAATATTTGTTCTTCCAATCCATGAGTGTGGAATGTCTTCCCATTTCTTTGTGCTATCTTCAATTTCTTCAAATCAATGTGTCTTACAGATTTCAAAGCATAGGTCTTTTATGTCATAAGTTAAGTTTATTCCTACATAATTTATTATTTTTGGTGCAATTGTAAAATGGGAATTTTCTCTCAATTTCTCTTTCTGCTGCTTCATGATCGATGTATAGAAATAGAACAAGTTTCTGTATATTGGGCTATGTATCCTGTGACCTTACTGAACTCATTTATCAGTTCTAATAATTTTTTTTTGTGGAGTTTTTAGGGTTATCTATATATATTTCATGTCATCTGCAAATAGTGAAAATTTTACTTATTTTTTTTACCAATTTGGACGCCTTTTATTCCTTTCTCTCTCTCTCTCTCTTTTTAAGATTTTATTTATTTATTTGACAGAGAGAGAAAGACAGCACAAGCACGGGAGTGGCAGGCAGAGGGAGAAACAGGCTCCCCACCGAGCAAGGAGCCTGAGGTGGGACTAAACCCCAGGACCCTGGGATCATGACCTGAGCCGAAGGCAGACACTCAACTGACTGAGCCACCCAAGCATCCCATTTTATTCCTTTTTCTTGTCATATCGCTATGACTAGGACTTTCACTATTATGTCGAATGGGAGTGGTAAGAGTGGACATCCCTGTCTTGTTCCTGAACTTAGAGGGAAAGCTCTGAGTTTTTCACAACTGAGTGTGATGCTGATTATGGGTTTTTCATACATGGCCTTTATTATGTTGACATATGTTTCCCAAAACTAGTTTGTTAAGGATTTTTTATCATGAATGAATGTTGTATTTTGTCAAATGCTTTTTCTGCATCTCTTGAAATGATCATATGGTCTTTATCTTTTCTCTTGTTGATGTGATGTACCACATCAATTTATGAAAATTGAAGAACCTTGTATACTGGGAATAAATCTCACTTGATTATGGTGAATGCCTTTTTTATTGTATTGTTGGATTCAGTTTGCTAACATTTTGTTGAGGATTTTTGCATTTATGTTCATCAAAGATATTTGCCTGTAATTCTCCTTTTTTGTAGTGTCTTTATCTGGTTTTGGTATCAGGGTTCTTCTGGCCTCTGTTAGCTATCCTTCCTCTTCTATTTTTTGAAACAGTTTGAGAAGAGTAAAAATTAACTCTTCTTTAAACGTTCAGTAGAACTCATCTGTGAAGCCTTCCAGTCCTGGACTTTTGCTTGTTGAGAGTTTTTGATTACTGATTCAATTTCTTTGCTGGCAATCAGTTTGTTCAAATTTTCTATTTTTTCCTGCTTCACTTTTAGGAGGTTACATGTTGTAGGAATGCATCCATTTCTTCAACATTGCCCAATTAGTTGGCATATAGTTTCTCATAATATTGTTTTATAATCCTTTGTATTTCTATGGTGTCAGTTGTTATTTCTCCTCTTTCATTTCTGATTTGATTTGAGTCCCTCCTCTTTTTGATGAGTCTTGATAAAGGCTTATCTATTTTGTTGATCTTTTCAAATCAACAATCAGCTCCTGGTTTCATGATCTGTTCTGTTGTTGTTGCTTTTTTCTTTCTATTTTATTTCTGCTCTAACCTTTATTATTTTCTTTCTTCTACTGGTTTCAAGTCTTGTTTGTTCTTTTTATAGTTCCTTTAGGTGTAAGGTTAGATTGTCTATTTGAGATTTTTCTTGCTTCTTGAGGTAGGCCCGTATTGCTACAAACTTCTGCCTTAGGACAGATTTTGCTGCATCCCAAAGATTTTGGACCATTGTGTTTGTATGTAACATTTTCTGCATTTGGCAGTCTAAACTGAGTTGATGGTCGCTTAAGTTTGAACCCATTCTTTACTCCTCTCCCCGTCCCCACCTTATAGGTAGACCTTGTCATCCTTTAAATCCTTTTATTTTGTGAATTGCTTGACTGATTTTACAGGCATATTTATTTTTATTGCTTTTGTGCTTCTTATTTTTCTTACTCCTACTAGTGGTCTTTCATTTCCACTCAAAGTGTCCTCTTTAACATTTCTTGTAGCGCTGATTTAGTGTCATGAATGCCTTTAACTTTTGTTTGTCTGGGAAACTCTTTATCTTTCTTTCTATTCTGAATGATAGCTTTGCTGGATAGAGTATTCTGCTGTAGATTTTTTTCTTTTTTTCCTTTCAGTACTTTGAATATATCATGCCACTCTCTTCTGACCTGCATAATTTCTGCTGAAAAACCAGCTGATATTCCTTTGAGATTTCCCTTGTATGTAACTATTTTCTTTTTTTTTTCTTGCTGCTTTTAAAATGCTCTCTTCATTACTACTTTTGGCCATTTTAATTACAATGCATCTTGGCGTATACCTCCTTGAATTGATTTTGTTGGAGGCTCTATGTGCCCCCTGGATCTGGATTTCTGTTTCCTTTCCCAGATCTGGACACTTGTCAGCTATTATTTCTTCAAATAAATTTCCTGCCCCCTTTTCTCTTTCTTCTTCTGGGATCCCTATAATGCCTAATCCTAACTTTTTGAAACTAATTTTTTGGATCCTGATGATGCCAGGTAAGCTTTGATATCTCAACCTCATTAAATATATGTCAGGCAAGTTTCAGTCCACAAAACAAGCATGCATTTGAATACTACCAGAAGTCCCCACTTCACATTTCATGATACCTTTATTTTCCAACTAATGCCCTAACTTTCACATGAGTTTAATTATCATTGTAATTCAGTACTCACATAACTGAATATTATTTTTCTTTCCAGCAGTACCCAACCTGAAGATATAAGAGATAAGAGACTGTTTTAGGGCTATTATGAAAGCTGTCTGATTCTCAGACTATAACTTGAGGTGAGAGTTAATAGACCTGGTTTGTCATTTTTTCTCTGTAAGCACTTGTCATTTTTTCTCTGTAAGCACTCATGCACTCAAACAACACAAGCCACACTGGGGTCTTAATAGTCATAATTATTGCCATAATCATCAAGTTTGGCAGTCACTTGAGCTCCAACTGCTTGTAATTCAATTGTCATTTTTTCAAAATCAACCAGAGGTGATAACCTGATTAATTATGGTTCCACTGCACACCATGGTTTACTATGGTCTCATTTCTAATTGGCAGGACTCAACATACACCCAAGCCAAAAGGCAAAAACAAACCCAACCCAAGTCCCACTTTTAGGGTTCTTCTTCCAAGACCACTCCTGATACAAATGCTGTAGCAGTATGAGTCCAATCAGGAGACAGAAACCACACAGTAAGTTAAATGGTAAAGTTTAATGTAGATAATGATTAACTATGGTAAAAAGTAACTATAAAATCCAAGGAAACTCTGTATGTCTTCCCAAGGCTAAAGGAAAGAACTCAAGGAAGGACAAACTTAGAAGGGACTCCTAATTCCCTGGAGAAGTTGTGGTTTGGATAGAAGAGGATTTTGTTAGTTAAGTCAGGCCAGAGCCACTCTGAAGCTATTGGGTAAACAACAGTCAACCTTCTTGAGTTTAAGCCACATGGGAACTTGCTTGGGGAGTCTAGACAGCTTGCTGCTTATGGTTTCTATGTCAGAAGGGCAGAGGAAAGCTAATCACTAGGCTGAGACTGGCTGCAAGTGTACAAAGAGACCACATTCTAGGTCTGTGAGGTGACCAGGCATCACTGGATGTTCTCACACCCACAACAATAATCCCGCCACATGCCAGAAAATGCAAAAGCTTCTTACTTTTATAATGTCCCTAAAGAGCCCTCTATCAAGAATGTTTCACTGTATTCACTTTAAATGAGAAATGTTTAAAGGAAGGGTTTCTTTTGTTTATCATTGGACATATATTGAAGGATGCTATAGCAAAAAGCTTATGGAAGTTAAAAAGATGATTATTGTCATGTTCATTTTTTGTCAGTGATATGTCAATTTTTATATCCATCAAAAACCATAGAGGCAAATTCATAAAGGTCGAAGAATCCTACAAGGAGAACCTGACAAGAGTATCATTTAAGTAACTTACTTTAATGATATTCCTCAGAAATTAGGAAGTAAAAGATTTTTAGACATTAAAAACCTAACCTAATTAATGTAATTTAAGAAACATACAAACAAAATCTGAGAACACATTGTTTTTAAAGGAACATGGATATTTTGTAAACATCACTATTCTCCTTTGTCAATTCTCAGCTCTATTCAAGGACTCTATTCCTAAGGTTTTCTTTCTTTATTTTTAAGATTTTATATATTTATTTGACAGAGATCACAAGTAGGCAGAGAGGCAGGCGGGGGTGGGGGGGAGAAGCAGGCTCCCCACTGAGCAGAGAACCCGATGTGGGGCTTGATCCCAGGACCCTGAGATCATGACCCGAGCCGAAGGCAGAGGCTTTAACCCACTGAGCCACCCCGGTGCCCCCCCTGAGGTTTTCTATTCACAAAGTCAACCTATTCTTTTTGAGATGTTGGTCAGAGTATCCTGATTTTTCATATAACTTGATAAGTCTTTTGCATATCAAAAGACTACACCTCACATATAGATATGAAAGTCCTTACAGCAGCTTACTAAACAGGCTACAGAAAGTGAGTAGTGGTCTCCACAACAGGAAGCCTGGAATTAGCTATAAGGCAAACTTTATATTTCTGTCCCTATCTTCTTCATATCTTTCGGAACTACAAGTGTCTATGACTGATTTTACATTTACTGGAGTCTCTAGCAATGAAACTCTCTCAGAATTCACTGCACCTTTGGTTTCTAAACTATAAATTTTTCTCCAGCTATTGAAAAATGTATGTATTTTGAAGGAAAACTACTGGCTTGCTATAGGAGTCTAGTGAAAATGAATTACTTGACCAGAAATTCTTACCTTGTAATGGGTTCTCTCTGAACTAAAAATCTCACTAGGTGGGATAAGTTACAGAAAGCTCAACTGTAAACCAGAGCAATATATCCAATCAAAAGTTTAGCCTGGCTTCTGAAATCTCAGCTAGGTTCAAGAGCAGACCCATTCCTTAAACACAGACATCCCTCTCCTTGATTCTTTATTTTGGGGATGCCTTTTTTTTTTTTTCTGTAGAGATTTTGATAGTAAATATTTTAAACTTTGCAGGGCATATGATGTCTCTCACAACAACTCAACTCTATCACAGTAGCATGAAAGCAGCCAAATTCATAATGGTCATGGTTATACTCCGACAAAACATTATATTTAAAAAAAACATGCAGAGGACTACACTAGGTCTGTGGACGAGTTTGCCAAACTTTTGCTTACATAATTTACCATTTGATAAAGAGAACTTGTTTACTGAAGGAGCTGCACTTCAGAGAAGATGGCAACTCTAGTCATTCCAGAGAATAATGGAATGTAGCTAAGAATGCTGATGTATGGTCAAGTCATTGCTCTACCCAAGACTAGACTAAGCCAAACACAGAAGGAAAATACTCTGTGATACCTATTATACAAGGAATCTAAAACAGTCACACTCATAGAAGCAGAGAGTAGAATGGTGGATACCGGGGATTGAGGAAGGAATAATTAGAGAGGCATTATTCAAAAGGTGCTAAGTTTCATTTATGCAAGATGAGTAAAGTCTTGGAAATCTATTGTACAGCATGATGCCTGTAATTAACAATACTGTGTTGTATATTTTGTGTGTGTGTGTTGTATATTTTAAAATTTGCTAATAGGTTAGGTCTTATGTTAAGTGTTCTTATAATAATAATAATTTTATTATGGTATAAACTGTGGTGATGGTCTCATGATGCATACTTATCTCCAAATTCATAAAGTTGTATCGTCAAATATTCACAGCTTTTTGTATGTCAATCATACTTCAATAATGTCATTAGAAAAAAACAACTGAAAAAAAAAAAAGACTAGACTACCAAAGGTACATTAATATAGGGCACCTACTTGTGCAAGTGAGTAGAAGTTGTTTCCATCCACAGCCTGCATAAAATGAAACTACGTGAAAAAGAAAAAAAATATCTAGAATGATAAAACTAAGAGCACGCAACTGACTCCATGTCTTATCCATCATGGGAATGAACTATTATGAAAAATGTGAACTTCTAAATGGAGTTCATCTGACAAATGAGAACTAGTACTACAAGATTTCTAGGTTTACTATAATTAATTATAGAGCAATTAAGAGAGTGTTTCAATGGTAAAATGACTGACATTTAGATTAATGAAACAAGATAAAGTGCCCAGAAACAGAACTGGACATTTATGATCAATTGATTTTTGACAAAGGGCCAAAGCAATATAAAAGGGAAAGGAAACTCTTTTAAACAAATAGTGCTATAAAAACTGGATGACTCTGTAGGGAATATGGATATTTATCACACATCATAAACAAAATTAAACTTAAATGGATCACAGACTCAAATATTATAACATAAAAATTGCAGAAGAAATCCTAAAAGAAAATATCTGTAAACTCTAAGGTACAAAAGTATTTTTTAGATCAGAATAAAATGATTTCCCTATAAAAATGAAAACCACTTGTTCTTTAAAAGATAGCATTAAAAAAGAAAAGTGACAACAGGAGATATACTAGCAATACATATATCTGATCATGAGCTACAATGTAAAAATATATAATGAATTTTTACAACTTATCAATAAGAATACAAATAACATAATAGAGAATTGCTACACATTTTGAGAAAACAACAAATAACCAATATGCAAACAAGTAAGTTGTCAACATCACTAGATATCAGGGAAATAAAAATTAAAATAACCATGAGATATCATGACACATTCACTGGAATGATTAAAAAGAGTGACTTATTGAGGAAGGTGCAGATGTGGAGCAACTGGTGCTAATGGGAATATAAATAGTGTATCTCTGTAAAACTGTCAGTTCTTCCATTTCCCTTTTTGATATTAATAAGGGCAATGAAACCAAGTATCTACACAAAGATCTATATTCAAATATTCATAAGAGTTTTATTTCCAAAAGCCAAAACCTGAAAATGACCCAAATGTCCATCAACGGATGGAGAGATAAATAATATATGTATGTCCATATAATGGAATGCTATTTAGTAAGAGATAGAAATAAACTACTAATAATCATAATAACATAAATAATTCTCAAAGTCATTATGGCTAATGAAAAAGTCAAGGGCAATTCAATACATATGAAATGATTCAATTTATTTCATGAAATACAAACTGATCTCTAGTTTAGTGGTTGCCTAAAACTAGAGGCAGAGGGACAGATAGACTGCAAGGAATATGAGGAATATTTTCAGATGATGGAAATGTTCTGCATCTTAATGGTGGCAGTGATTTTCTCAGTGTACATAACATTAAGACTTACAGACTTGTACACTTTTAGAAAATGCAGTTCATTTGTGCAAATCCTTCCTCAATAATATCAATAAGAAAAAATACAAACCCATGGAATTTGTTCATGTTGTCAAGCTACCTCTGAATATTTGTTCTACATAGATTTTTAAAAAAAAACTTTTAATATTATTATATACATAATGTTTTTATAAGACATTGTTATATGATACTAAGGAGTGTTGCCATTTGTTTGGGCTGTGTTTGCTTGTCCATTTAATCTTCTTGTATGCAAAGTTTATAGAGCTCCTTCCAACCTAACATATGAATTTGTCCTCTTATCTTCATAATAGGAAAAAAAAGGAAGTGACATTGTAGGGATGGAGTGCTATGTTATATAACACGACCTGGAAAGCGTCTCTAAAAGACTTTATTAAAATGAGAAAAAGAATCATGACATGTTTTGCGAAGATGAATCCACAAGAGAGCATAATAAGTACAACGGCAAAGGCTCTGAGGAAAAAAAAAAAAAAAAGAAAAAGAAAAAGAAAAATCTGGCATTTTCTGAGTTCACCAAGAGAGTGAGTGTATGTGACAAAGAGTGTGTGAAAAGAATAGTTTCATTAGAAAAGAAAAATAAAGATCAATAGGGTTCAATCATATAAGAATTTATAGGTCATAAGAAAGTATGAATTTTATTTTGAAAAAGCTTTGATGGTGTTAAGGAAGGAATGAGATATGATTGCACAGGCTGTAGGTGAATAGGGTATAAAGTATAAAGAGAGTAATCAAGGAGAGTGTAAATGACATATGATGATGAGTTTGGAGTATGATGTTAATAGTGGAGCTGTTGAAAAGTGGTCAAATTGGGAACTTTTTCTGGGTAAAGCTAACAGGACTTGCTGACATTTAGACATGGATTATAAAGGAAAGAGAAGAATCAAGAATAATTCCTAGGTTTCAGGTGGCATAAATAGGTGAGTTTTCATGCAGTTTATTGAGCTGAGAATGTAGGTTAGGAAAAAGATTGGAAAGAGAAATAAAAGCTTTATTATGAACTTACTAAGTTGAGATGCCTGGTAGATATTTAGGCAGTGATGCTATGTGCACAGTTGGATAAACAGGAAGAACCTAGATATTTAGGAGTCATCCAATGATAAATTTTTATAAATCCACAGAAATGGGTGGGATGATCAAGTAGCAAGGCAAAGTAGAAGACAGACTCCTAGGGATTTCTTTTATCTAACATTTTGAAAGATAAGCAAAAACAAGGAAACTACATTCAGAGAAAACTACAAGGCTATAGAAGTCATTGTTTTTATAATGGAATTTCTTTGTTAATACATTATGAATTGTTTGATAATTGAGATTTTGCTATTAAGCAAATATTAAATTATTTTAGTATATTTATAAAGAGAATAAACATTCAGTAATATTCATAATAGTAATAAATAGTAAGTATATATATCAGTATTAAGAATCTGAAGGGGGAAATTATATATACAGATTGTAGAGCACATTATAATTTTCTAAAAGACTTTTAATATCCATTGTATCATTAAATTTCTCAACAACCTTAGGGTAAAGCAATTAATATCTTAATTTTACCCATGAGAAATTTAATGCTCATAAAGATGAAGTGCCTTGTCTGGATGAGAAAAATAAATCAATGGAGTTCTTCCTCAGATAATAGATTAACTGAATCTCTTACTCAAGTTTAAAATAATACTTTTAAGTCATACTACTTTTTTTGAGAGAAGAGGGACAGGGAGAAAGAAACTTAAGCAGGCTCCATGCTCAGCACAGAGACTGACACGGGTTCCAATCTTAGAACCGTAAGATCATGACCTGAGCAGAAATCAAGTCAGATGACCTGAGAAGAAATCAAGTCACCCCAACCAACTGAGCACCCAAGCACGCTAAGTTATACTACTTTTTAAATGCTGTTTATTTAAGACCACGATCTCACAAAAAAGAAGCATTTTATATCTGTACAGAAAAGGAAAACAGAAAAAAATTAAGTTATTTGGGCAATATCACCCAGCATTTTCTAAACCATGTCCTTTTTTAAGAAACATAAGCCTAATTTTATTTTTAATTTTTTTTAAGATTTTTTTTTTAAATTTATTTATTCATGATAGAGAGACCGAGAGAGAGGGGCAGAGGCAGAGGGAGAAGGTCCCCATGGACCAGGGAGCCTGATGCAGGACTCGATCTCAGGACCCTAGGATCATGACCTGAGCCAAAGGCAGACACTTAACCAACTGAGCCACCCAGGTGCCCCACATAAACCTAATTTTAAAAAATACTTCTGGACTTACACAAAAATTACAAAGATCGTACAGAAATTTCCAGGTCATTCTACACAGTTTCCCCTATCATTAACATTTTACAATAGTATGATATCTTTGTACAATTATTGAGCCAATATCGATCATTATGGTAAAGTCTATCCTTTATTTAGATCTCCTCCATTTTTACCTAATGTCAATTTTCTGTTTCAAAATTTTATACAGGATATTGCTTTACATTTAATTGTGATGTCTCTTTAAGCTCCCTTTCTTTAGGACAGTTTGTCAAATTTTCTTTGTTTTTAATGACTGACAGACTTGAGGAGTACTAGTCAGGTACAATTTCCCTCCACTGGGATTTTTCTAGTACATTGTTCTAGTGGTTACACTTGGGTTCTGAGTTTAGGGGAGGAAGACCATGGAAGTAAAGTACCATTTTTATTATATATCATATCCAGTTTATATGTCTTATGTATGTATCAACATATCACTGCTGACATTGACATTAATCACCTAACTGAAGTAGGGTTTGTCAGCTTTCTTCGATATGAAGTTACTCTTTTCTCCCCACTTTTCTATACTCTATTTTTTGGCAGGAAGTTACTATGTTCAATCCCTTTTTGAAAAGTAAAGAGTTATGCTTCACTTCCTTGAGAGCACAGTATCTCTACAAATTGTTAAGGATTTTTTGGCACTAGGGATTTTTCCCTTCTGCGTGTATTTGTTTGTTTGCTTGCTTGCTTCTTTGCATCAGTATGGACTCATGGATATTTATTTTATACTTGGGTTACAACGCAATACTATTTTATCTTGTTTCTCAAATTGTTCCAGCTTTGGATATAGGGTGCTTTTTCTGTTGGATCCTGTATTGGTTTGACATATCACATCCCATGAGGGGTGGAAGGGTAGGCGGTGCTTTTGAATGGTATTTTCTTAATTTTTGACATTATAAGACCCTATAGGTACATCCTGTATGTTTCCTGCACCAGTCCTAGAATAGGCCATTTCTAACAAGGAGTTCAGGTTTCTTTTATGGAATAATTACCATTATGACTATTCTAGACTTTTCCTCTTATTTATGTGTAATCTCCCACTCCAACAGTGACAAATATGCATCTCACCATCCACTATCAATTTATGCCACCATTTTATTCTTATTTTACATTTAGATAAATTTATTTCAATTTGTTTATTTTATTTATTTATGAAATTTAAAAAAATCTACTGACATAGATCTTGAAAACTATAATTCTCTGAAATAAAATATCATGAAATGGTAGAATCACTTTAAGCATGAAATGGATGAATCAAATTATGACATTAAGAAGTTGGTAGGCTATAATTTCAAATATGAGAATGTATATTCATACACTAGGATTAGTTTCTAGTTACATCTATCAGTATCAAGGCTTTATTATATTTTATTTTAGCAGCAAACATTTATTTATTCTCATCTATACATAATGGACTGTAGCTTTGAAAAAGACCTTTTTCTAGTATGGGTGTAATTTTTTGTTATATGAAGACTATTTTTCAAGTATTAATAAGAATCAAAGAAAACAACTGCAAATTAAGTCCATTTTTTTGAAAACTGGATTTTGAATTCACAAATATCTAGGTCACAATGATAAATAATCTCCATGCAACATGCTCAGAATCATATTTCATTCTGTTGGTAATTCAAAATTTCTACAGATATTTGAAGATATGTGGGAACATTTTCCCATAAGTTCATGTGTTGTTTTAAAGTAGTATTTCCTAGAAAAATATATAAGGAATTGAACATGTTCAAAATTGATATATATGTGCTATCTCATATGATAATTATTTGCTTCTTAATAAATAATAAAAATAATTCACAAAATGTTTGACATGAGAACACATGAAGAAATCAAGTAACCAGGTAATATTAAATACTTGCTTCCTCTTATATTTTGGTAAGTTTAGGATTTGAAAGAGCTGATAGTCATGAAAAATGCAGCATACAAAATTCGAAGAAATAGCTTTTATTTATTTATTTATTTATTTAAGATTTTATTTATTTATTCGACAGCGAGGAGAGAGATCATAAGTAAGCAGAGAGGCAGGCAGAGAGAGAGGGGGAAGCAGGGTTCCCCGCTGAGCAGAGAGCCCGATGCAGGGCTCTATCCCAGGACCCTGAGATCATGACCCGAGCGGAAGGCAGAGGCTTTAACCCACTGAGCCACCCAGGCGCCCCAAGAAATAGCTTTTAAAAGTATCGTTCGCACATCCTTTCAAATGAATAGTTGTTTATCTTGTCATTTGCCTTGTTCTACCCTGATTTCATTAATATCTTTTGACTGTACTGTCACCCTTCTGTATCTAATTCTTTTCATGTGTTATACATATTTCGCAGCTATAAAAATTCAGGCGTGCATTGCTATTTACCTATACAAATTAGGTCACATTTAGAAAAAAATACTGTGTCAATATGTCTACTTCCTGAAAACATAATTAATATCTGTCCTACGTTGTCAAAATATATACATAATTTATGCATAAAAGTGTAGGTAGACAGTTAAATTAGGGTTCTGTTTTAATCAGTCGGGATTGCTATACAATTACTATAGGCTGGGTAGCTTAAATAACAGAAATGTACTTCTCACAGTTCTAGAGGCTAGAAGCCTGAAATCAGAACGCAGTTTTGTCAGGTTCTGGTGAGGGCTCTCTTCTGTTTTGTAGAGGCTAACTTCTCATTATATACTTGCATGGCAGAAAGATTAGCTAGCTATCTAGCCTCTTCTTATAACAGGCACTAATCTCATTCATAAGATCCCATCTTCATGACCTAATTACACCTCAAATGCCCCTCTCCAAGTATCATCTCGTTAGGGAATAGACTTGAACACATGCATTTTGGGAGGACACAGGTATTTAGTACATAACAGAGTCCATCACAATTCAATTGGAACAATGGGGTTTACTGATAATAAAAACAAAATCACTCAAGGAAAAATTTTCCAGCCCTAGTCAGGCTAGAATTAATGATGTTTCAACAATATGCAGAAAAATATACAGTAAGAAAAATTTCTATATATACCACACAATTAGTGTATGCTCTCGATTTAAAAATTAATTTTACTTAATAGTTTATTGCAGAACTTTTCTGATGCCCAATTATTTTAAATTCCTTAAGAGAAAATATTAGCTGATACAAGTTTTCTGATAAGATTGGCACCATTAGAGAAATGCATTTATGGACATCAATATTTTTAAAAGTAAAGAATCATCACATTTCTTTCCAAAATCATTTAATTAAGAAATCGAAGATGACACTCAAATGGAAATATATACCATATTCATGGATTAGAAAAATTAACTTTATTAAAATGTCCATACTACCCAAAGCAATCTAATACAACTCCTATCAAATAACCAACAGCATTTTTCACAGGACTAGAACAGATGATCCTAAAATTTGTGCGGAACCACAAAAGACCTTGAATAGTCAAATCAATCTGGAGAAAGAAAAGCAAATCTGAAGTATCACAATCTCAGATTTCAAGATATGCTACAAAGGTACAGCAATCAAAACAGTATGGTACCAGCAAAAAATAGACACACGGACCAGTGGAACAGAATTGAGAGTCCAGAAATAAACCGACATCTATAAGATCAATTAATCTATTACAAAAGTAGGGAACAATATACAATGGGGAAAAGATAGTCTCTTAAATAAATGGTGCTCAGATACTGGACAGCTACATGTATAAGGATGAAACTGGACCACTTCCTTACATCATACATAAAAATAAACTCAAAATTGATTAAAGACCTAAATGAGAGACCTGAAACCATAATATTCCTAGGAGGGAAAAAAAAAAAAAAACAGAGGCAGTAATCTCTTGGGTGTTGGTCTTAGCAACACACTATGCATACGCCTCCTCAGGCAAGGGAAACAGAGGAAGATAAACTTTGGGACTACACCAAAATTAAAAGCTTTCACACAGCAAAGGAAAAAATCAATAAAACAAAAAGGCAACCTAGTAAATGGGAGAATATTTTCGCAAATGATATATCTGGTAAGTGATTAATAGCCAAGATAAATGAAGAACTTATACAACTCAACTCCAAAAAAGTCAAACAATCTGATTAAAAGATGGGCGGAGGACCTGACATTTTTCCAAAGAAGACATTCAGATGGCTAACAGCCCCATGAAAAGATATTCAACATCACTACTCATCAGGGAAATGCAAATCAAAACCACCATGAGAGGGGCACCTGGCTGGCTCAATCATTAAGCGTCTACTTTCAGCTAAGGTCATGATCCCAGGGTTCTGAGATTTAGCCCTGCACTGGGATTCCTGCTTAGTGGGAAGCCTGCTTCTCCCTCTCCTACTCCCCCTACTTGTGTTTTCTCTCTCGCTGTCTGTCAAATAAATAAATAAAATCTTAAAAAAAAAAAAAAAACAACACCATGAGATATCACCTTATACCAGTCAGAATGGCTAGTACCCAAAAGACAAGAAACAAGTGTTGGCGAGGATGTGGAGAAAAGGAACCCTCATGCACTGCTGGTGGGAATGTAAATTGGTCCAACCACTGTGGAAAACAGCATGGAGGTTCCTCAATAAATTAAAAATAGAAATACCATATGATCCAGTAATTCCACTGCTGAGTATTTATTCAAAGAGAACAAAAACACTAATTCAAAAAGATCTATGCACCCCTATGTTTACTGCAGCATTATTTACAACAGACAAGACATGGAAGCAATGCAAGTGTCCATCAATAGATGAATAGCTAAAGAACATGTGGTATATACAATGGAATATTATTTGGCCATAAAAAATAATAAAATCTTGCTATTTGCAACAACATGAATAAACCTAGAGGGTATTATGCTAAGTGAAATAAGTCAGACAGAGAAAGACAAATACCATGTGACTTCCCTTACATATACAATCTAAAACACAAAACAAAACAAACAAAAAACCAGACTCTTAAATACAGAGAATAGACTGCTGGTTGCTAGAGGGGAAGTGGGTGGGAGGATGGGTAAAATAGATGAAAAGGATCAAGAGGTACAAACTTCCAATTATAAAATAAATTCGCCATGGAGAAGAAAAGTACAGCATGGGGAATAGTCAAGAATATTGTAATAAAAAAGTCACTCAATCATTTGTCTTTCTTTGATCACATAATCTGCAAATTTTTTCTTTAAAGTCTCTTTCATTAAAAGGAGTAATTATTTGATAGCAACCTAGGGGAAAAAAGCATGTCAATTGCTTCAATATCTAAAATTATTAAAAAATAAAGCATCCCAATTGGTTAAATGTCTAAAATTATCAATTGTTAAAAAGTGTGGCTTTGGTAGAAGTGTTTACCAGTTCTTGCAATGAGGAAGATAAAGCAATTTCGTAAGAAACAATTCAGAAAAATTTTGTGTTGACGTTCATTTTTGAGTGAATTTCAACTTAAATTATGATCTGTTTAGGAAACAGAAACCAGAAATTATTATTAAAGAACACTTAAGATGAGGAGTTCTTAGGTACTGAACATACATTTAAAAACAAAAGGAGACTACTAGGATGTCACAGAGATACCATTTGAAGGAAGTTGCTATGCTTCCTTGGACTGGGAGGGAAAGTGACTGTACTTCAAATTATTAAAAGTTTTAAGATTGAAGGAAGACTCTTGCAGAGCTGACACTCATAAATCTGAGTAAGGAGTGCTTTTTGTATTTGAACTCAAAGGAGGACACAAGAGAATGCAGACCTTTGACAGGAGCACAGACCAGCTTGGGCTAATTTTGCTGAGAGGGCAATATACAGTGCTTTTTAAATGATGGAAAAAAACTAAGCACTGGATTCAAGTCATGTTACTAAAATATACTGCCACCGTCATAAGGAAGAATTGCTAAGATGCTGTTCATAGGAGCAGGAAGCAAAATGAAGGAGTAAATCCTTTTCCAGCTTTCCAGTTTTCCTCTACCACCCACTGTTGGCTGAACTTTACAAAGGGACAGCAATCTGAGCAGGCGTGTGGACTACAATGTCTTAAGACCAACATCACAAACCTGTTGAAAAGGGTGGTTTTGATGATGAGAGAAAATAGCTACCAAAGGGCTAGTAACTTAGTAACTTTGCCAGTTACTAAACACTTGTGCATACACTTCTACAAATATTTTAACTTCCTTACTACAATAAAACAACTTTTGCATTCACTAACCACAGGTACAACTATCTTTAAAGGGAAAGGTCATAAATATTTTAGTCCCTGTAGGCCACATAGGGTCTGATGCATATTTTCCTTTTGTTGTTGTTATTGCTCTTTGTTCATTTGTTTTTCACAACCTTTTAAAATATACATTTTTTTATACAAAAACATTCTTAGGTTGCATCTATTTCAAAACAGGCTGAAGGGTGGATTCGGCCCATGGGCTGTTTTTTCCAAATCCCAGCTTTGTATAATCAAAGATGATCTCACTCGCTCGCAAAACTGAGAAGACACAAAGTCCCAGTAGTCATTAGTTTCCATTTATGAGAGGCAGTTGTCATAAATTCCCCTATCCATTTCTGTTATTTCTTATTTACTTCTCATTCTGGTCAGAGCTCCATCTGAACATTCTTTTACTATAGACAAAATTGTAATGTTTAACCTCCAACAATATATCTATCAAGCAATAAAAATGGGGAGAAAGAGAGACATTAATTTGTTGAGAGTTGAAAGTCTATTTAACTATACAAATAATAAATGAAAGATACATGCAGCTACTATGTTCCTCATTTTTATAACTGATTACAAGGTTATAATTGATACCTGCAACTTTCTGTTTCTACTACTCTTTCTATGCTTTCTTTGTCCTCATTAGTTTCACGTAGTTCATGACCCAGACCTTCATTCCTTAAGGTCAGTATCTTACACGTTCATGAATTTTTTTTCTTTAGTTTCTGTAATTTGTTATTATTTTTTCTCTTGGATATAGAAGTACTAAAGAGTACCCCATAATACTCTTAGGGTTCCTAATTTAGTCATTTCTATTACTATGGTAAGGCAGCAAATTAATATCCACTTGGTAATCTGGGTTACTCATCCAAAATATAAAAATCAAAAACAAAACGTTGTTATTTGGTTCAGGAGCACAAAAAACACAAAATGGCTACTGGCAGTCCCACCTCTAATTATGTGGAACTATTATTGTTGGTTGCATTGGTGGAAACATTCTCCTTTGCAATCTAAGACCTTCAAATCAGCATTGCTCAAGGTGGCAGGAGTAGGAAGCAAAAATATTTTTAGTGGGCCATCAGTTAAAATATCAAGAGAAGCCACTCTCCCTTCTGTTCTAGCCCCGTGTATTCTGACTAAGGAATATACAACATTGTATACAAGTCCCTAATTCAGAGCATATACTAAATCCTTTACAATAGAACATTATACATCAATCATCTTTCATAGCACTAAGATCATAATTTTTTCATATCAGAAAAATACTATCTCCAGGTATCTATGTGTATGTGCATCTATTATATCTACCTTTCTCCGCCCTTTCAAATTTATACTGGTAATGCCATTCTTTATTAATTTAGGTTAACTCTGTGCCATATTTTCTTAACTATTTTTTTAACTGCAACAACTTAACAATGGGAGCAGCACTGTAGTAAATGTATATTATATTTATTTTACATCCTACTTCCAGTAGAGCAACTGCTATACAGCTGGTAGCTTCAAAACATCTGCTATTGAAAGAATGCAGCCTATTTTTTTAAATCTTAATTTGTTTGTACCCAGAGGACAGTTGAAATTAGCCCAATAATAACAATTAAAACATGATAATTGATCTTCAGTGCTTCAGGGCTCATAACAACATTTGTCTATTGTCTATTATAATGTTGGGCTTAGAACTTGATGCATAAAATATGAAGAAGATAAACAGTGAGACACAGGGGGCAAAGTCAATTTGTGAGGTAAATAAAAGTCCTTGAGAAATAAGAGATCGATAAGAAGATCCAAAAATGCCTAAGTTGATGATTAGACCGTAATTTCTGGCTTATAGAAGAAAAAGTTTAAACACCTTTAGAGATCTCTGAACAAAAATAGTCAGGTTACTTACAAAGACTGATGAACATCGTGAATACACCATAAATACACTTTTGTATCAATTATATTTGTTTTTCAGGCCAACATCCCATGGTAATCTTATTGATGATAGCAAAAAGAGCTATAAGACATAAAAGCTTATGTTGTTTATCCTTAAGTTGCAGTTCTTGATTGAATTGTTGACTATTATGAAATATATTATTTGTAAAAATGGCATAAAAACAATTTGCAGACATATATCTTAAGCATCTATAACACGATAATCTAAGAAGAGTGGAGCTCTTCATTGTTTGACAGTTGTAACTTGTTTTAGCCCAGTGGCTGTTCTTCAACTTTGACTTATCTTATCATGTAACTCCTTCCCATATCACTCTTTGTGTAGTAAAGTACTTTGCATTTTACCTAAAAGATATTCAGGATTTTACTAAAGATTAAACAAAAGCAGGATACATAAGATGCATTACTACAGAAGTGACACAGCTAATGTGCAAAAAGTCATATTATATTGTCATATATGTATATGTATGTATGTGTATATATATATACATATATATATATACACACACACACACACATATATATACATGTATATTATATGTATGAGTTATACTACTAGAATTACCAGGGGTTCCTCCCAAAACTGTTAGGTATTTCTCCAAAACTTGGTTTTGAAGTATACTGGTCATTTTAGATTAGCTAATGTTTTTCAAAAATGATGAATTGTTTTAAGAGAAGGAGGTACCCAGACATCAATTTTTGTGCAAAAGTAGCTAGAATTCTACGCCATTCTTATCCAGATGCATTTCTTTCTGAGATCCAATGTTTAAATGGCCTTGCTTAGAGTGTGTTTTCTCGGTTAGTTGACTTGCCTTATTTCCTTATTTATTTCATTCTGTCTCCCCCTTCTTCTTGTTTCCTTCCTCCCTCCCTCCTTCTTTCTCTCTCACTTGTATTTCATAATCATGTCCGTGTATAAGAATCTTGTTTCTGCATAATAGTTCATACATATATAACCAAATGGAATAAAAAATGAGAAATTCTTCAAAATCATAGAATAATCATAAAATAATGAAAGATTCCAGTATAATTTTGTTGGTGTACAAACAGACCTCTGTAATGCAGTTTTTTTCTTTTTCTTAAGTGAGTTCATTCATAATTGACTGACGCTGGCATTTTCCAAAATTGGCTTAAAGTCCTATTCCATTGAGGAAGGAAAATCATTAAAAATCTCTCATTACCATGGAGATTTTGCTACTGAGATGTATATTTCATTTTTTATGGAGGAAAAAATGATTTACCTAACATAATATTTCCATCATATAAAAAGACCTTTATAATGTGAAAAAGTTAGATAAGTTTAATCATTTTAGAAGAAGATAGCACATAATCCTATAATAAACTTTCTCTCTTGAATACATTGGATGTGAGGGCATATTACTGATAATTTATATTGTTTTGTCGTTCATTCAACACCTTAGGGAAATTTATAAATGGGAAACCTTTGAAGAAACTGGATTTTCATAATGTGAACTTCCTATTAATTGATGTTTGACAAATATTCGTATACTTTATTAAATGTCACTGTAGTGAAATACATCAACAAAACATATCTGTTGATGATGTATGGAAGACATGCTCAGTACTTTTTTATGAAAAAGTATCTCCTTTGAAAAATAATCATTCAATTTAAGCTATCACTGCTGTGCCATCCTTTTGAAGAATTGCATTGACATGTCATATAATAATAAGAACCCAAAGAAAAATGTTTGTTAAAAACCCTAAGATTATTTACTATAAAAAATTAAACAATGTAAAATAAAGACTTATAAGAATCACTTCTACCCACAGCAGATATCATTCTCAATGGGGAAAAACTGAGAGCTTTTCCCCTGAGATCAGGAACACAACAGGGATGTCCACTATCTCCACTGCTATTCAACATAGTACTAGAAGTCCTAGCCTCAGCAATCAGACAACAAAAAGAAATGAAAGGCATCCAAATTGGCAAAGAAGAAGTCAAACTCTCACTCTTTGCAGATGATATGAT